>CM061136.1:63972889-64507889 GCA_030789695.1 Scilla litardierei
ATTACGTTCCGGGACGACGCACACCGCGTCGTTTTTGAGCGCATTTCCCAGCGCTCGATTGTACCCTCCAGGTTTGCACACCTTGCAGACCTAGGACGCCCGGGGGTACTTGAGGGGATGCTCACGTTATATGACAACGTGGGTTGGCGAGATTTTTTCCAGGTGTCGACGGACACGTTCGTCCGTCCGACACTTGAGGTGCTTAGTTCTATCGCCCGGACCGACGAGGGATGCTCGTTTAGGTTCATGGACCGGGAGTGCCATGTCACTCTCGGTATGATGAGAGCTTTCTTTTCGTGGCCCGATGTACCCAGGGCCGACCGTGGTTACGCCCCCACTCACATTCCCCCACCTTCCTTCGATTCCCACGCTTTCTGGGCCCGGATCTCGGGTCTACACGCTCCATTTGACCCTAGTAGGGCCAAGGCCTCGGCCATCGTCCATCCCTGCCTCCGCATAGCTCAGCGCCTTATGGCGACTACCTTTTTGGCGAGGTATGAGCCTGGGACGATGTCCACGCCAGAGCTCTATATGCTCTACGCGATGACGCGCCCCAGAGCTCTAGCTAGGGATAGTGACGATTTGGTCCCCGCCGTGGTGATTGATATCGCGAGCTGGTTTTTAGATCGTATCATTGTATCGGTGGGGGCTCACTCACCGATATGTTGCGGCGGTCTGATCACCCTGCTCGCCCTGATGACCGGCGAGGACTTTCCGGATGACCTGCGACGAGCCCCGGGCCCCACTTCACTGTCCATAGACATCATGGCCCAGATGAAGATGCTACGTCCGCACGGTCAGCGGCACTGGGTTTGGTTGCACGGTCCATACGGTGCGGATTACATGATCCTTCCGAGCCCAGCTCGGACTCAGATAGCACCAGCACAGGTGGACTGGCTTCCAGTGATGGATCTCCTGATCCTCGCCGCCTACGTGCTTGAGGCCGAGGAGGCTGAGCAGGCTGAGCAGGCCCACGCTGCACACGCTGCACCCGTTGACCCCGCTGCTCCTGCTGACCCCGTGGCCCCTCAGCAGCCTGATATTTCTGCTGCTCCCGACACCTCTGTCCACACTTCTGCCGGTGTCAGGAGTACCCTCGCGGAGCCCACCTCCACCACCTCCACGCCCACCACCACTCCCACCACAGCTGGCCCTCTGTCCGTTGAGCCCGTTTCCTCCGCACCACCCGAGCGCCCACCGACTATAGTTGAGAGCGGATAGCCCTCTTTTGCTGCCGTCGTGGAGACCGTGGTTTCCACCTCTGTCTCCACCGCAGCCGTTGTTTCTGAGAGTGTCGTGGCGTCTGTCCTCACGTCTGTGTCACCGACCTCTCTGGCCGCCTCGTTGCCATTTTTATACTCCACTTCTGATGCTGCTGCCTCCACCTCATACCATCCTGCGCCCCAGCCTCGCACCGAGGCTAGGCCCACTCTTGTGAGCACATCACCTTTCCTCCACATGCCTGCTGAGCCTATCCACTACACCACCCGAGTCCGCCAGCCCCGTCCTGCACAGCACAGACCGGTGCGTCCCTCTGCACCACCTCCCCCGACACTGTACTTCAGAGCATTCGTGCTCTCGAGGGGGCGGTGAGTGCCCTCAGAGGCGACCTTAGGACGATGTCCACCACCGTCACAGCCATGGCCAGCCGTTTTGACCTACTCCCGGGCATTCACTATTGCCTTACCCAGATTCTCGACCGGCTACCTCGCGCACCCACACCCACCCAGCAGGTACCCACCCCCACTCCTACACACACACAGCCTGCTTCCACACCCACACCCACACCCACTCAGCAGACTGTTCCCCAGCCGCCACCACCACCTCTGCCTCAGGACGGAGACGGCGCAGCACCACCCTCTTAGGCACCCTTGATGCCATTGGTCCTTTTTGCCGTCGTGTTGCCCGTCTCTGCTGGGTCCTGATGATTTTTGACCACCCCACCTCCCCTCACTGTTTTGGGTCCACATTTTGTCCATATATTTCTATATCATTTTTGGGAGAGAGGGAGAGTTTTTGGTGTCACACTTTTATATCGGTTTCACTCCTTTATCTGCATGCATCATGTCCGCATCATATTTTCGTTTCGTTATTTTTATTTTCTTTCTCATCATGCATGCATCCTCACCTACCCCTCACATTACTTGTCTCTCGGTGTGCCACACTTCGCACATTGAGGACACAGTGCACTTTAGCTTGGGGGAGTGAGTTCTCACGTTCTTTTCGATTTACCACCCTTATTTTTAGTTTTTTCACGCCATTTTTCTGCATTTGCATTCATTTTCATCACTTTTTCTTTTCTTTTACCATGCATCACGTTTTTCTTATTTTCTTTGTGTGCTGCATTGTAAATAGTTTTATTTTCCCTTTTTTATCTTTATTTCTTTCATCTCATGCTAGAGATGACTTTTCTGTGATGAAGATGACGTGGTGTTAGCTTTCTCTATATGCATGCTATATTTGTCATGTCTTAGATTTTATTTCTGATATCATATGCTGTGATTTGCCTTGCATTTAGAGATAGTAACCCACACTTTTTCCGCATGAAAATGGATGAAATTTTATTATTAGCTGAGTCTGAATATTCTTATGTATGCTATCGCAGAAAACACACCAAGATTCACGCATTGGATGCTTATATCTGGAGTACCGTTTTCTTTTCCTATATCACTTCTATTTGCATGATTTGTACATTTCACTTCAGGAAGATTGAATGATGTTAGCTATGATAAATCTGGATTAGTTAGCTTTTTTGTGATAGAAACTGAGTAGATTAGATTACCCTGCTGAAGTTGTCGTGCACGTCTTATAGAGTGAACTGAGAGACATATTTATTTCTTTCTCCACATATCTTGAACATCAATTCTCTATTTTAAAATCATTGGTGAATCTCCCCTTAGCGATTCTAATATATGGCATTTCCCCCGTTATTAAATTCCTAGCTCCGAATTTCCCAAAACCCAAAAAGAAAAAGAAAAATTCTTGTATATCCTTATTTCTCTTTGATTTGGGATCGTTGTGTATATATGCTCTAAAAAAGAGAAAAAAAAAGGAAAAGAAAAGAAAAAGAAAAGAAAAGAGAAAAGAATCTCAATAAACGATCCCATCTCATGTTCTCTCTTTCTTCCCTTTTTTGTTTTTATTACTTTTGGAGCTTCGTAAAAATGGGGATGTAAATATTGTTTTTGTGCCACCACGCTTATAGATAAGCTTGGGGGAGAGAATCCAATGATGTGTGAGAGAGTGACTACTTGACGATGAGATTGTTTTAGCTTCATGAAATCCAGAAATCTATGCCTAGCACTCATTTCATGAAATCCACGCTTTTCTATTCTTTCTATTCTATTGCGTGATATTCTTATACTCCTTATAGAAAGCATTCAATTGAAAAGTGTGTGATCTGCGGTATTGTATACCGCTTTAAATGATTCAGACGATGTTAATTCTAAAATTATTCCATTTTTCATGCTATATCAATATTCTTGGGTTTTCTATTTCTATTTGCACCATTATACTATGATATCGAAATAAAAGTCTTTGACATGTGTTTTACATTCGGTGCATGCTATATGAGTAAGCAAAACCCACGTCCTGAGAAAAATGATCTAGCAGCTTCCCTATTTGCTTTCTTCTTTCTTTTTCGTTTTTCGTTTTTCGTTGTTTTCATTTTCTGAATCCACCGGGTTCGCCTTTTACTTATCTTCCTCGAGGACGAGTAAGAGGTAAGCTTGGGGGATTTTGATCGCTCCTTATTTTACACCTTTTTTCCGCATGATTGCATGCCATTTAGATCGCTCAAATCACGTTTTTCACGGTTTATCGACAATATTCCGATACATTTCACGATTTGTTGTTTTTGTCGTATTTCAGGAGATTTGGAGCGATTTGGAGTGATCCCGAGAAACACCTACTCCAGAGTGTCACTGATGACTTCCCCGAGGGGTATTTTGCTATTGGAGAGGAGCGGAAGAAGAAGGAACGTCGTAGGAGCAACGAGGAGGCAAAAACACTCAGAATGGGCATTTTTGGTGTCTCACTCGGCCGAGTGAAGGAGTCACTCGGCCGACCAGCGAGACCCCGCTCGGCCGGCCAGATCGGATATGCTCCAAGCGTGCATTCGGCCGAGCATCGGAAGCCACATCTGCCGAGTGACGAAACCCCGTCCGCCCGAGTGGCACTCAGACGACACCCATCAAAAAGAGTCAACTTACTATTTTTCGTCTGCCTGAGCGTCAGAAGACCCACTCGACCGAGTGGAAATTGCCGACCGCCCGAGTGAAGAGAAGCCATCGGCCGAGTGACGACAACTCATTCGGCCGAGCGACGCCCGAAGTGAAGACCCCCAAGACCCCAGACTTACTGGAAATTCTCAGGGTCTCTCACTCGACCGAGCGACTTTTGTCACTCGGCCGAGTGAGCCGCGCTGCCTGTAGCGTAAATTGCGATTTTCAGGCTGCGTAGGGGCATTGTGGTCACGATTTTCTGGGCAGTTTTGAGGGGTATTTAACACCTGATTCTAACCTAGGTTAGAGAGCTTTTTCCCTTGCTTTTTGCAGCTTTTTAGATTAAAATTTTTATCTTTTGATTCTAGTGATTGGAGAGGAGAGAAAAGTTTATTTTTGTTGGATTCTTGGAGAACTCTATTGGTTTGTCTCCCTCTTCATTAAAAATCTCATTTTTATTGCTTATTTGAATATTGTGATGAATTCTATTGTTATTTCAATTGATTATTTTTGTATTTGTGATATGATTTATGAGTAGTCGTAACGTCTTGGGGCGTGGGGATGAACCCTACTAGCCCAATTTCTGATTTGTGATGATTTGGTAGAAATATTGCTAGAATTGATATTAGGGTTAGTTTGGGATCGATATACTACGGATAGCTAGGTGTTCATATCGATTGGGATTTGCAAGAGATTGGATCCCGATTCGATAGTAAACCCTAGAAATCCGAATTGGGTTGAAATTGAGTTTCCGTAGTATCGGTTTGCAAGAGATTGGACCGATACTAGGGTTCTCGGTTGTAATTCCATACCGATACCCGTTTGCAAGAGATTGGACGGGTATGAACTATCCCAACCTAGGTCGTGGCCCGAGTTTGCACGAGAGTGGGCTCGGGACGCGATTGAACGATGATGTTGATCCTAATGCTAGATTGCCTAGGCTAGGGTTTGCAAGAGATTGGACCCCACCCTAGGTTTGCTATAGACTGGTAACAGCGCGAGAGCGTGAGCTAGGTTTTACATTCAGTTGCAACTAGTTCATCCTAAATTCTACCCTAGCAATTGTGATACCAATGAATCACATTGACGAGATACGGTGAGTAGCGGAGATTCCCTGTTCCCTAGGCGTCTTTATTTGATTTGATATCTCCATACTTTGTCTGACGATTGTGACAGGATCGCCACAAGGCAAATTCCCTCTTTTCTGTTCCTATAGCCAGGTTGTTTGGAGAAGGCACTGTCATACGTCCTCCCTGTGTTCGATACCCGCTCGCCGCTACACCGTGCGCTTGCGGTAAAACTACACGGTCGCTCTTTTGGGTTACATTCCGAAGCGATCAAATATATATATGAAACAAGAGAAAATAAATGTTCTAAACAGTGTGCGAAAAAAAATTTGGGAGAGAAATTGTTTTTAAATTCTAGGGCTGACTAGGACAAGTTGACTAGGACAAACAGGTTGATAGAAGGATGGTGAAGATTTAATCTTGTGAAATCAACGGTTGAGATGCGAGTTTGTGAAAATTTTGGGAGGGAAAAACATTTCTAGGGAAATGAAAGTTTTTGCGGAAATAAAAGTCTTGAGAATGAAAGTTTTTGGGGAATAGCAGAGTGCACGCAATTAATGCATTTGGGAAAAAAACTTTAACTTGCATTTAATGCTGCAGATCGAATGCTGTTGTAGATCGAATGATCTCTTCCTCAACGCGGCGCCCACAATTGTAATGCCCTGATAGCTACTGCACAAGTACTAGAGGGGGGGGGGGGTGAATAGTACTTTAAAATAATCAAGAGTATAATTCTTAATTATTGTGCAAACACAACCAACAATGCGGAATGAAAATTGACAACAATAAAAGACCAACGCAAACAAGCGATGTAACAGGTTCGGATCCACCCAAGTCTCCCTGACTTGTTACCGGCGATCCTACGTCCCAGACACCCGGATCCCCTCCGGCTACTTGAGCTAGAATCCTCTAACCCAAGTTTGCACTATGAAATTCTTGTAGAAACTACTACAAGATCAAATCATACACAAAACGAAAACGTGACTCCCACAAACCGGGATCACGATCTTCTCTCACAACCGAGAGATAAATTGAAATATCAATGTAAATGAAACAATGAAACACTTACCACAAAATCCTATGCCTTGAGTAAAACTTACTGATTTTAGGGCAAGAAGGATTTTGAGGAAGAAGCAAGCACCAAACCCTAGCTCCACCAAGCAGCAATAGATGGCTAGGGAGAAGTTGGTGACTTGGATTCAAGCTCTTAGCTTGAGTAGTTTACAATGAATGAGAATCTCTCTTGAGGAAACTAGGGCTCAAAGAGTGAGGGAGAGATTCTTGTGAGAAGAGAGAACTTAGAAATGAGAGTTTAATGCTTTCTCTTTGATCATCTAAAACTCAATAATGGCAGCCTTGAATGCAAGCATGAAGGTCATCAAGTATATATAGGAGGGAGAGAAGAGAGGAGCAAAATTCGTAGCATTAAATGCCCAACGGATCTATTTCTAAAGCTGCTTAATCGGTCTAAGAAGGATCACTGACCGATTAGTTTTGCAACTTGTCGGTCGGTGAACCTTCTTGGACCGACTAGAAGGTTGACAGCAAAGATAGTGAAATCAAGAGATAGAACTAGTCGGTCTAAGAACAAACACCAACCGACTAGTTTGACAACTAGTCGGTCGGTGAACCTTCTTGGACCGACTAATAGATCAACAGTAAGTAAGCTGAATTTCACAAGGACAACTAGTAGGTCTAAGAAGGATTGCCAACCGACTAGTTTGACAACTAGTCGGTCGGTGATTCTTCTTTGACCGACTAACTTGTCAACAGAAGCTAGGCTGAAATATATAAGGATAACTAATCAGTCTGAGAAGAATTTCCAACCGACTAGTTTGACAACTAGTCGGTCGGTGAACCTTCTTGGACCGACTAATTGGTCAACAGTGCCTAGGCTGAATTGAACTAGGAGAACTAGTCAGTTCAAGAAGGATTTCCAACCGACTAGATTGTCATCTAGTCAGTTGGTTCTTCTTCTTGAACCAACTAAGATGCAAAAGAAGCCGTGAAATGAAGCGATAAGCTTCGGGAAAGTTTCTAATGGCTTCTAAGGCAATCCTAGATCAAAGATATGAGCGTTATGAAGATTGTTTAAGTAAGTCATACTCAAGGCTTAACATTCTATACGATGAAGCTAGAAGACAATAAAATAAGCATGACGAACCGTCTTCAAAGCTTTAATCCGAATCCCTTGACTTTATTAATAACTCCTTGAGCTTCAATGAAGCTTCAGGCACACGATCACGTGCTTTAAGAAGTCTTGGGGCGTCGCTTAAGATGTACGAAGTAATTTGGTGACGATCTCCATAACTGCGCTCAAAGAGAATTAGTTCACGAAATTTATGTTTGTTCATCATCAAAACCAAATCCGGGGAATCAATACTCAATATTCTCCCCCTTTTTGGTGATGACAAACTAACATAAATATAAATCAATAATAATGATACAAATGAAATTTACTTACTCCCCTTGCATTGATGACTCGTTAATTCCGTATTAAATAATAAACATAAGCATCAAGCAGACGAGAAAAGTATAAAACACGATCCAATTATTGAAATATAGGATCGAAATCCATTTTTATATCTTCACTCCCCCCTAAATCTAACATATCAAATTAGATTCATGGTAATTTGTTTTAAATTATCATTTAGCTCAACGTCATTATTAATTCTCTCCCCCTTTGGCATTAGCAAAAAGGGCGGGAAGAGATCAACGACAACAACGAAGGCTAAACAAAAAATCTAAACACGGGAGTCGAAGAATATGACAACGGTCCAAATGACACCAAGGAAAATATATCGAAGAATATCAAAGCGTGCCAACGAGGCCATAGTCGAAAAGCGAAAAGTGAAATCATCAAAACTCAAAATCAAATTCACATATTGAGTTATGGAACATACTCTCCAATATCAACATTTTTTTGCTAATTTAGTGCATGGAAAACAATTCTATGTTTTCATACAAACAAATCTATTTAATCAATATAGTCGTCGAGCGACGAAGTCAACATCAGAGACAAAAATACAATGTGCACACAGAAATGAATGGCAACACGATGTATATATATATGGACACAACAAAAGAATTATACATCTGCCAACAAAAGTATAGACCATCAACAGGTCGGTGCACATCATACAACACATGTCATAACATACATCGAAGTGTATCACAAAACATACATGTATCAAAATGTATCACAAAACATACAAAAATACACATCCACCCATCTATCCTAACCCCACTCTCTCACAACAGATATATCGTCCAAATGCTCATGGGAGAGTCCTCCAACGAAAGCTCAGGAGGCGGAGGCAGGATCAGCACCAGCAGCAGGCTGTACAGATGAAGTGGTGGTCTCTGGAACAACTAGAGTGTCCACCGAAGGAATGGTGGCAGTAGGAGTGCTCCCGGGAGCATGAGCAGAAGAAGTGCCAACAGAAGTACCCTCAGGGGCACGAAAAGGAGAAGCATCAAGCTCCTCATCCTCAGCAGCATCCATAGCCTCCTCGTAAGAAATCATAGGAGGAACCTCAATGTCCAGATGTTCGCAGATGCGTGCAAGCATCTCCTCACATCGGGCAATACGAGCCTCCTGACGGCTCATAGAAGCAGAAGAGTCAGGGCGTGAAGGCGGAGGAGGAGATGAAGGGGAAGTCCTCTGAACGTGATGCAAGGAGGAAGAGAGATCGACTCTGGAGGACCGACGGCGGCTGACGGCAGCCGGAGACGGTGACGCACGGTGGAGGAAGCTGAAGGGTCGCAGGGTTTAGGGTTTGAGGATGAGATATCACACTGATTAGAATGATATCTAATCGGTGCAGAGATATTTAAATCGATTTACGGAGTCAAAGACACAAATGCCCCTGCACAACTAGTCGGTCTGAGTTTAAGTGCTGACTGACTAGAATGCAATCTAGTCTGTCGGCCGATGAGCTTGGACCGACTAAATGCACACAGCAAGTGAGGCCAAAGTTAGGGCATGAACTAGTCGGTATGAGTTCAGTCACTAACCGACTAGAAGTGAAACTAATCGGTCGGCAAGTGAACTAGGACCGACTAAGAGAGTCCAAAAATTTGAAAATACGAAATTTTGAGTTTTCTCCAAAGAACACTTGGACGAAACATCTAAACATTCTTATACACTCTTATTCTTCCCCATAAATACCAGAAAATCTTAAATCCGACGTGCAAATCGAAAATCCAATCATTAATCCAGAATATCATAACAAATCTATCAAGAGCATATAGATAACATTATCAGGCAGGATTATAGAAAATATGAATCCTAAATCTCAGATTCACCCATAATCCCCAATTCTCGACATAACCGCACAAAGGAATCTTCCTTAAGTGGTTTCATGAAAATATCGGCGATTTGCTTCTGGGTTTCAACATACACTAAAATGATGTCCTTTTTAGCAACATGATCATCTAGGAAATGGTGACGGACATCTATGTGTTTGGTACAGGAGTGGTGTACCTGATTCTTAAAGAGACATATTGCACTTAGGTTGTCCACCATGATAGGACACGTATCACAGTTTATACCGAAGTCTTTAAGAGTGTGTATCATCCAAAGAACCTGTGCACATGCAGCACCGGCGGCAATATATTCCGCCTCGGTGGTTGAAAGTGATACAGAATTCTGCTTTCTGGAAAACCAAGAGACAAGGAAATTTCCTATAAAATGGCAAGTGCCACTAGTACTCTTCCTGTCGAATTTGCATCCAGTATAATCTGCGTCACTATATGAGATTAACTCATATGTGCTAGACTTTGGATAGAATAATTCGTAGTCGAGTGTGTAACTTAAATAACAGAAAATACGTTTAACCGCTACTAAGTGTGATTCCTTAGGTTGTGACTGATACCGAGCACAAACACATACGACGAACATTATATCAGGCCTACTGGCAGTAAGATATAATAAACTACCTATCATACCTCGATATAGACGAATGTCTACATCTTTGCCGCCCGTATCTTTATCAAGATGTGTAGTAGTGCTCATTGGAGTCTTCTTGCCAGAAGCATTCTCCATTCCAAATCGCTTTAGCAACTCCACCGTGTACTTGGTTTAGTGGATGAAGATTCCATCGTGCATTTGGCGAATTTGGAGTCCTAAGAAATATTTGAGCTCACCCATGTGACTCATCTCAAATTGGTCCTTCATAACACTAGAAAACTATTCGCAAAGAGTGAAGTTAGTAGCACCGAAAATGATATCATCAACATAAATTTGAACTAAAATAATATCATGATTGGCATACTTAACAAAAAGTATTGAATCGACCTCACCCATTTTGAAACCCAAATCCAAAAGAAAGTTCTTTAGGCGGTCATACCAAGCTCTAGGAGCTTGTCTCAAACCATAAAGTGCTTTCTTAAGTTTGAAAACATGATTTGGAAAATTTTCATTTATAAAACCCGGAGGTTGAGAAACATAAACTTCCTCAACGACATCTCCATTTAAAAACACACTTTTTACGTCCATTTGAAAGAGTTTGAAATCTTTATGGCATGCAAACGATAATAACAACCTAATAGATTCTAATCTAGCTACAGGTGTAAAAGATTCCTCGAAATCTATACCTTCTTCTTGCCTGTAGCCTTGAGCAACTAACCGAGCTTTGTTCCGGACGACGTTTTGGTTCTCGTCGGTTTTGTTCTTGAAGATCCACTTCGTTCCTATAACGGTGTGGTTCTTCGAAGGCAATGGAACTAGCTCCCAGACCTCATTCCTCTCAAACTGAATGAGTTCCTCTTCCATGGCTAGGATCCAAGAACTATCTTCGCACGACTCGTTGATATTCTTTGGCTCCACTGAAGTGGCAAAGGCACAATGGGCGAAGAAGTTGACTTGAGATCGTGTCTTGACTCTATCTAGTATGTTACCAATGACTTGCTCATGGGGATGGTCACGAACTGTATGAAGCCGTTTGGGAACTCCCTGATCACTAGGAACATTCTCAAAAGAATCATCAGTAGGGTTAGTATCAACAAAATCAATAGAATTAGAATTACCAATAGAGTCACATACAACTTCCATAGAATCATTATCATTGATAATTCTAGGAGGGACAAAATTTTCATTGAATGAAACATGAAGAGATTCCTCGATCGTTGAGGTTCTTTTGTTGTATATCCGGTAGGCTTTACTACGGGAGGAATATCCAACAAATATCCCCTCATCGGATCTTGGATCAAATTTGTTCAAACTACCATACGTGTTTTTGATAAAACATTTTGCACCAAAAACTCTAAAATGTTTAACTTGAGGCAACATACCAAACAACAATTCATTACAACTTTGTTTGGTGCTGGGCCTCAAGAGTTATTAAATACATAGCAAGCGGTATGTACCGCTTCTACCCAAAATTGATGGCTAAGTTGGCTATCATTAAGCATTGTGCGAGCACATTCCACTAGCGTCCTATTCTTTCTCTCAACAACACCATTTTGAGGGGGTGCGTGAGGGAAAGAAAAGGTGTGAGTAATACCAACTTCATCACAGAAATTTAAGAAAGACTCATTCTCAAATTCCCCTCCATGATCACTACGAATAGTGACAATGGTGGTTCCAATGAGATTTTGTACTTTCTTAACAAATACTGTGAAGTTTTCAAGAGCATCATTTTTATTAGTTAAAGAAAATACCCAAGTAAATCTAGAAAAGTCATCAACGATGACAAGTCCATATCGAGCATTCCCTAATGAAGCAACTCTAGTTGGCCCAAAAAGATCTAGATGTAAAAGCTCTTCTTAGGGTTGAATGACGATTTTGGAAGTTTGCCTCGTTGACACAAGTCACAAAAGATGTTCTTTTGAAAGGAAAGCTTAGGAAATCCTTTTATAGAGTTTAACTTGGATAGTTTGAAAAGTGTTCCAAAGTTCACATGACCAAACGTCGATGCCATTAGTGTTGTTCACTTGTGTTGGCAATGAGACATTGTTCATGTGATTTTGGAATATCTAAGATATATATGTCCTTATGGCATGTGCCAGAGAACACCACATTATTATTATCTTTACTCAATATATGACACATTCCTTTCGCAAAGCTAACTTTGTAACCCTTGTCACAAAGTTGGCTTATTGAAATAAGATTGTGATTTAAGCCTTTAATAAGGTAAACATCACTTATTAGGGGTTTAGAGGGGTTACCAACTTTACCAACACCAATGATGGTTCTGCTCTCGTTGCCTCCAAAGACCACTCGGTTACCATTTTCAATGGGCACCACTCCGGATAGCAATTGATCTTCACCCGTCATGTGTTTTGAACACCCGCTGTCAAGTATCCAATTATTCTTGGAGCTAAATTTTGATTTGTTGCTCCTTTTCTTTTTCTTGAGTACATGAAGATAAAAATATCATTCCATGGTATCGAAGGTCATTGGGTCCTAAAAGATTAGACCTTTGGAAGCCAAGTCCAATTGGACTTAGACTTCCCAATAATCATCATTGTGCACTACATTCATGAAATAAGAATTAATGTGTGCTTATTTTTCATGCATGCTTGTGTCCTTCGGGCCCCAAATAGTGAATGTCTTGGGAGCCCTATTCCTATTGGGAGCATGCACATGTGGTTGATTTCTACGTGATGCATGTGGCCTACGAGGAAGTGGCCTAGGGTATGCATGACGTGGATAAGCATACGACACATGATGAAATGGTGGTGGAGACATATGATGTGGTGCATGATGGTAATTCATATAGTAATGATGTGGTTGAATATATGCATGTGGAGGAACACGTGCATAAGTGTGTCTCACTTGGTTTGCACGTGCTCGTGGACGTGGAGCATAAAAATCATCATACGTGTGAACATGTGGGGAAGAATGTGTGTTCCAACGTGGCATAGTATTGGTGTACATAAATGCATGACCCTTCTTTGGAGGTCCACCCAAAGTGGGTTTCTTTCCAAACGGGGGTGTGTACCTAGTGGAAGCACCATTGGTAGATGAACTACCCATGGGGTGTTTACTCCCACTAGTTGAGGCATCGGAAGTTGGCCTTACAAAGGTGGTGGAAGATTTGGATGAATTTCCCTTTTTATACCCCAAGCCAATATGATGATTGGCCGGAAGTAAGTCATTTAGGATATTATCCAAATTGCCCTTGCCTTTGTTGAATTTATCAATTCGGCCTAATGTGGACTCATACTTCTCGGTGAGAGAAAGTATTGTAGCATCCAAAGTGGACACTTGTGTAGTGAGTTCACAAACACGAGACTTGAGATTCTCATTCTCAATACTCAAAGTTGAGTTTCGAGAAATCCAATCCGCTATCTCATGTTCCTCCGAATCCTCAATATGAACATGCTCAAGTTGAGATTTGAGATTTACTATCTCATTTCTCAAGCCTTCAACAACGGTGTCATTGTTGATGATGATAGGCTTAGGTGAGGTTTGGAGACTAGTTAGCTCATCTTTAATCTTAGTATATCTATTTACCAATTAAGTATACTTGACCAAATTTGTTCGTTAGCTAATCTAAGTTCATCCATAGTTACCTCTTCGCCTTCATTCTCGCTTTCATTGGAAGAGGTCTCTTGATCATGTTCCTCTCTTGCCATGAAGCACATGTGTGCTTGCTACACTTGTTCATCATCCGACTCTCCACTTAAGGAGTCTTCTTCGGAGTCGGTGAATGTGCCGACAAGCCCTTTCTTGTACCCTTTCTTGTACTTTCGTGACTTGTCGAACTTTGGTGCCTTCCACTTCTCCTTTTGTTTGTTGAGAGGACAATCTGCCTTGATGTGTCCTGGCTTGTTGCATTTAAAACACAAAGGAGCGGAGGCATTAGTCAAACTAAATTTAGATTTATTCCTAAAGTTACCTTTTCGGTAGAATCAGTTGAGCTTCTTTGTCATAAGGGCAATGGATTCTATGTCCAACTCGATTTCCGATCCTTCACTATCGGTAGATGTAGACGGAGCGGCCTTGAAGGCAATGGCCTTTTTCTTTGGCTCTTCTTGCTTCAAGAACGACTTCATCTTGTCCTGCATCTTTATCTTACTGTCCTTCCATACCTCATGCGACATTAAGGTACCCATTAGTTGAACGACAGTATATTTATTCATATCGTTACCTTCCTCGATAGCGTAGGTACGCTTTTCCCAACTCGAAGGAAGTCCGTCAATAATCTTCACGACTTTCTCCTTTTGGGTATAGTTCTTCCCAAGAGCTTCCAACTCGTTGGTTATATCCATGAAGTGAGCATAGTACTCCTTCATACTTTCACCCTGTTCCATGTGAAATAACTCGAACTCTTTGTTAGTAACAATGAGTTTAGAGTCTTTTACCCTACTCGTTCCTTCGTGCAAGATGAGGAGTTGGTTCCAGATTTGATATGCACTCTTACAGGTGCATATCTTGTTGAAGTCTTTAGGCTCCAATGCACATTGTAAGGCATTCATTGCCTTGGCATTGTTCACCTCCGTGACGACCTCTACGGTAGTCCACTTCGTAAAGTCTTCTTCTGCGGGCTCGACATACGCCGTTAGCGTGGCTCTCCAAAGTGAAGTGCTCCAGAGGAAGGTTTCCATCCGACATTTCCAGTACCCATAAGTGGCACCGTTGAAGTGAGGAGGCCTAGTTGAGGAGTGTCCTTCCATCACTGAAGAAGCTCCTTCATGATTCTTGAAGGTGATGTAGTCGGGAGGTGGACGAATGGTCTTGTTGTCGTTGGTAGACATAGCTATGAACTTGGCTTTGATACCAAATGTAATGCCCTGATAGATACTGCACAAGTATTAGAGGGGGGTGAATAGTACTTTAAAATAATCAAGAGTATAATTCCTAATTATTGTGCAAACACAACCACCAGTGCGAAATGAATATTGACAACAATAAAAGACCAACGTAAACAAGCGATGTAACGGGTTCGGATCCACCCAAGTCTCCCCGACTTGTTACTACGATCCTACGTCCCAAACACCCGGATCCCCTACGGCTACTTGAGCTAGAATCCTCTAATCCAAGTTTGCACTATGAAATTCTTGTAGAAACTACTACAAGATCAAATCATACACAAAACGAAAACGTCACTCCCACAAATCGAGATCATGATATTCTCTCACAACCGAGAGATAAATTGAAATATCAATGTAAATAAAACAATGAAACACTTACCATAAAACCCTATGCCATGAGTAAAACTTACTGATTTTAGGGCAAGAAGGATTTTGAGGAAGAAGCAAGCACCAAACCCTAGCTCCACCAAGATGAGCAGCAATAGATGGCTAGGAAGAAGTTGGTGACTTGGATTCAAGCTCTTAGCTTGAGTAGCTCACAATGAATGAGAATTTCTCTTGAGGAAACTAGGGCTCAAAGAGTGAGGGAGAGATTCTTGTGAGAAGAGAGAGCTTAGAAATGAGAGTTTAATGCTTTCTCTTTAATTCTCTAAAACTCAATAATGGCAGCCTTGAATGCAAGCATGAAGGTCATCAAGTATATATAGGAGGGAGAGAAGAGAGGAGCAAAATTCGTAGCATTAAATGCCCAACGGATTTATTTCTGAAGCTGCTTAATCGGTCTAAGAAGGATCACTGACCGATTAGTTTTGCAACTAGTCGGTCGGTGAACCTTCTTGGACCGACTAGAAGGTTGACAGCAAAGATAGTGAAATCAAGAGATAGAACTAGTCGGTCTAAGAACAAACACCAACCGACTAGTTTGACAACTAGTCGGTCGGTGAACCTTCTTGGACCGACTAATAGATCAACAGTAAGTAAGCTGAATTTCACAAGGACAACTAGTCGGTCTAAGAAGGATTGCCAACCGACTAGTTTGACAACTAGTCGGTCGGTGATTCTTCTTTGACCGACTAACTTGTCAACAGAAGTTAGGATGAAATATATAAGGATAACTAGTCGGTCTGAGAAGGATTTCCAACCGACTAGTTTGACAACTAGTCTGTCGGTAAACCTTCTTGGACCGACTAATTGGTCAACAGTGCCTAGGCTGAATTGAACTAGGAGAACTAGTCAGTTCAAGAAGGATTTCCAACCGACTAGATTGTCATCTAGTCGGTTGTTTCTTCTTCTTGAACCAATTAAGATGCAAAAGAAGCCGTGAAATGAAGCGATAAGCTTCGGGAAAGTTTCTAATGGCTTCTAAGGCAATCCTAGATCAAATATATGAGCGATATGAAGATTGTTTAAGTAAGTCCTACTCAAGGCTTAACATTCTATACGATGAAGCTAGAAGACAATAAAATAAGCATGACAAACCGTCTTCAAAGCTTCAATCCGAATCCCTTGACTTTATTAATAACTCCTTGAGCTTCAACGAAGCTTCAGGGACACGATCACGTGCTTTAAGAAGTCTTGGGGCGTCGCTTGAGATGTACGAAGTAATTTGGCGATGATCTCCATAACTGCGCTCAAAGAGAATTAGTTCACGATATTTATGTTTGTTCATCATCAAAACCAAATCTGGGGAATCAATACTCAACACCAATCTATGCGCCCAAGGTGCCCCCGTCGGCTAAAATTTTTAACGCTAATTTGTTATTTTGCGTCGAAGGCTCCGACAAAGAATTTGTTGTTCTACACCGAGTTGCTAAAATTTTAACGCTAATTTGTTGTTCAGTGCTAAAGGAGTCCACACCGAATTTGTTGTTCCATGTCGAAGGCGCCAATGCCGCTACATATGTTTATGCTAATTTGTTGTTCTGCACAATGTTGGCTGTGAAAATTATTTTTTGGTGAACAAAGATTTCGCGGGGGAAAATCTTAAATGAACTGTGCCCACGGACACGGATTATGACTAGTGTGTGTGTATATATATATAGGAGGGATCAAATGACCCCCAAAATAACCCCCCAAAATAACCCCTATCAAAAAGTCTATGCCCCCATTTTTTCGGAAGATCCGAACCGTTCATCTTGATCTCCACCCTCTAAATCCTTGACCCACCAATTTTCTGCCCGATCCAATGTGTATTGCTCGGTCCTCCATCCGACCCAAATTTAACGGTTTCGCATGGACAGAACTTTTGCAAATAGTTGATGAACGGGCAAAACACATGGGATCGGGCTAAAAATTGGTGGGTCAGGGATTTAGAGGGTGGAGATTAAGATGAATGTTCGGATCTTTAGAAAAAATGGGGGCATAGACTTTTTGATATGTGGTTATTTTGGGGTTATTTTTGGGGGTCATTTGATCCCTCCTCATATATATATATATATATATATATATATATATATATATATATAATATATATATATATTCTATATATATATATATATATATATATATATATATATATATATATATATATATATATATTGAAAGGTTAGTGAGCTGCTTTATTAAAATAGAGTACAAAATACAAAATACAATGATGCAGAATGTTTTCAGAGAGTCGGAATTACAGAGTGGGGAGGGGGCACAAGCGCCGTCACCCACTACCGTAATCCCAACCTCAAAAAACAAACCGCCAGTACAAAAGTACATGTACAAGAAGTACAACTAAGAAAAAGTAGTGAAGTCCCATCGCTCCATAATAAGAGTAGTACTCAAAGAGTCTGGCTCATGGTTACGAAGGATAATCCTGACGTCAGAAGATATATCTTCAAAAAGAGATGTCTTTAGTTTTTTTGTGTTATCAAAAATTCTGCAATTTCTTTCCTTCCATATGTGCCAGACCATGGCAGCTAGAACAGTCTTCGCCAAAATACTTAAAGTATCCTTCCCAGCAAAATACTTCAAAAAGTAATCACCCACTTTTGGGAGGCAAGGCTCAACAGGTACAGTAACGCCCAACTTAAGAAGGCTCCTCATAAGGATGTAATTGGTATAGGCACATTCGAAGAAGAGATGGCCTATATTCTCAGTAACAACCGAATCACATAGAACACAAGTCAGGTCCGATGTAGCATCCCATCGTTCTAATTTATCTTTAATCTGCAATTTGTTTAGGAGAGATCTGAGGAGTGTTAAGGATAGCTTTGGCACACAACCCGAGTACCACACCAGACTTGAATATGCGAATTTTGGCCCATGTCGCCTGGTCCCTTCCCATGCATCCGAGTATTTGAAGCAAGATCCAGGCGCCCAATTCCACTCGTCCTGGCCCACCGTTGGCTTAACCTGATGAAGCAATTGCGAGATGAGAGATAATATGTGGTCATTAATCCACGCCCCAGAAGCCCAATAGTCAGAGACCCTGTTGGAGAATGCCTCTCTAGGGACGACATGAGAGTCACATAAGGGGCCTGTAGGGAGCCAAAAGTCGTGCCAAAATAGGGTTGCAGAGCCATCACCTATTTTCCGCTTAATCAGGTGTTTGGAGAAGCGTCTACAGTGTAATAAGAATTTCCAAGTACCTGATTGAGAAGGACTTGCCTTGGCTGCAAAGAAAATTTTTGAGTCACTGTAATTATTTCGCATATAAGTAGCCCACAGTCCATCCGTTGCTAACATACGCCATGTTAGTTTCACACCGACAGCCATATTAAGATCATAAAGGGATCGCAATCCCACTCCCCCTTCCTCCATTAGAGTGCACACATCGTTCCAAGCCCATACATTTGACGAACCCCAAATAAATTTCCTGCAAGCAGAAGTAATGGAGCACAATACAGATTTTGGTATACGGTAAGCTTGCATCCAAAAATTTAGCATACCAAAAATAACAGTTTTAACAAGCTCAATCTGACCAGCAATGGATAGGAGTGAAGACGTCCAGCCCATAAGTCTCTTTCTGCATTTGTCAATTAGCCTGCTGTACATGGATGCCTTAGGGTAATTAGGGGAAAGAGGTAACCCAAGATAAGTATTGAAAGAAGTACCCAGTTTGACCCCAAGTAGGTTTGCCAGGCTCAAGGGGTCCTTAGTGCCTTTGCTGAAAATAGAAGTACTTTTATCCCAATTTACCTCCAGACCAGTGAGGTTAGAGAATTCTTTCAATAATGATTTAACTCCAACAAAAGTCTGCTTGTTTGCTCTGCAAAAGTGTGTGTGTGTGTATATATATATATATATATATATATATATATATATATATATGGAGAATTAGCGTTGTTTATTAATAACTGCACACAGAATACACCATAGTTTCTTATAGGCTTGGTTTCAGTAGAGGGAGGAGAGGGCACAGGCGCCGTCACTCCCCACTAATGATCCCCCAGTTTACATGTACTATGAAATATACAGAAATAACACAAAAAGAATTGAAATACAGAAAACATATGGTGGAAAATGATTAGCCCATGTCTCTGAACTCCCAGTTGGCGAAAACATGTGCCTCATCTAGATCAGCCGGATTTTGACCTCTCATTGCTACTCTAATATCTGCCGCAATCTCCTCAAAAAGAGTGGTTTTGCATTTTTTTGTGTTCTCAAATAATCTCCTGTTTCGTTCCCTCCAAACATGCCATACCGTGGCCGCTAGGGCATGTTTAGCTAACAAGCTGAGGACCCTCTTGTTGCTGAAGTGCGCTAGATAGTAATTTCCCACATCGATAAGGTTGGGTTCGATGTGATTTTTGATGTTTAACTTCAGTAAGGACCTTTTCAATATATACCTGGAATAATTGCATCCAAAGAAAAGGTGATCAACATCTTCCGCAATTCCATCCTCGCATAATACGCAGTTTGTAGGAGTATTGAAGCCCCATTTTCTAATCAGGTCTCTGGTGAGTAGCTTTCCTCTAAATGCCCTGAGTAACGCAAGTGACATTTTGGGTATATGATTGGTATACCAAACAATCTTGTAGAAGGGAAATGGTGAACCCTTTTGCCGAGCCATCTCCCAGGCTTCCCTGAATTTGAACTGGTCCCTTGAGGAATCAGCAGCAGGTTGCGGCTGTTGTCCAGTTTGAGATAGCCATGACCAAGTGCCATTGCCAGGTCGAAGTTGAATGTTCTGTTGGAGGGGCATCATTTGGCCGATTTCAGCTTCATTCGCCCACTTGCCAAGAGCCCAGTAGTCACTGACTTTCCTCATTGATGAACTTGCCGGCACATTAAACAGGGATTTCAAAGGCCCACAGTCAAGCCAATTGGCGTGCCAGAAAAGTGTTGAACGGCCATCTTTCACCCTCCTTTTAATAAGTTTTTGGGATACATTCCTACAAGCCAGCATACGCTTCCATGTACCCGATTGTGCTACCGATCCTGATGCCACAAAAAACCCACCGCCCGATGCATATTTGCTTCTCATATGTTGCGCCCATAGGGTATTGGAGGTGAGGAATCGCCAAGTAAGTCTAATTCCGGAAGCGACATCAAGGTCTTCTAACCGCCTGATGCCAACTCCTCCTTTTGTTTTTGGTTTGCAGATGTCATCCCATGACCACACGTGGGAAGAACCCCAGATGAAGCGCATGCAAGCCGAAGAGATCGTCCTCAGAATGGTGAGAGGAATACGGTAAGCCTGCATCCAAAAGGCAACCATGCCATAAATCACTGTTCTGACAAGCTCGATCCTCCCCGCGAGTGACAACATAGAGGAGGACCATCCCGAAAGACGTTTTTTACATTTATCCACTAGCCTGCTGTAGAGGGGAGACTTTGGATATTTCGAAGATAAAGGGAGGCCCAAGTAGGTGGTGATAGTGGTTGCATGTTTAATGCCCAGAAGATCAGATAACATAGACTTGTGCTTTGCACCCTTGCTGAAAATAGCGCTGCTTTTGTCCCAGTTTACACGTAGACCCGTATAGCCATTAAATTCCTCCAGGAGATTTTTGATGCCCAAAAAAGATTTCTTATTTGCTCTGCAAAACACAAGTAAGTCGTCTGCAAAAAGGAGGTGGAAGATGGTGCATCTGCGCTTCAAAGGCTGAATCTTGCCTTTATTAATTGATTTGGCCATTAAAATAGAGAATGCTTCCATGACAATAACGAACAAATAGGGGGAGAGAGGGTCCCCTTGCCGAATACCCCTATTACCCGTAAAATAACCCTCAGGAGACCCATTGACCATTATAGAGTAAGAGGTCGTTGATAAGCATTCTTTAATCCATTCAATAAACAGGTTAGGGAACCCCAGCTGGGAGAGAAAGTAATAAATAAAGTCTCGGTTCACACTGTCAAAAGCCTTTCTCAGGTCCAATTTCAAGCAAGCTCTTCCCCCCCATTGGATTACTGAAATCTCTAATCTGTTCATGGGCGATGAGAGTGGAATCTGACAGTAGTCTTCCTTTTAGAAAAGCAGCCTGATTAGGCGATATCAACTCATGAATTACCACCTTGATTTTGTTGCAAATAATCTTGCTAATAATTTTGTACAAGACATTACAACAGGCAATGGGTCTGTAGTCACCAAGCCCCATTGCGTTGGCGTTTTTAGGTACCAGAGTTAGATTTGTGTGATTTACCTGCTTAAGTAGTCTGCACGACCTAAAAAAGGACTTTACAGATTTAGCAACATCTTCACCAATAATATGCCAGCTGATTTGGAAGAAATGACCATTAAACCCATCTGGTCCCGGCGCCTTGTCTGCTCCAATCTAAAAAACTGCTTGCTTTATTTCCTCATCAGAAATCCTTCTGATCAACCACAAAGAGCCATCTGTAGTCAGTACTCTTTTTGGGGTCAGTATTGGGAAAGTTGTCTTATAATCATGCTGAGTAAATAGGGCTTCATAAAAATTAACGGCTTCATTCTTTAGGGTAGTAGCAGAAATATATATATATATATAAGTAATATGGGGCTGAGCTGATAGCACAAGAAATTTTTCTGCGCTGTTTGCGATTTGATGCCCAAAAAATAATTTTTTCCCAAAATGGTTTGGCAATGTGTTCTACAGCTTGTTGGCTACATCCCCACCAAATTTCAAACCAATCCAACACTTTTTGAGCCTCTATCCATACGTTTCAAAAAAAACCGCACTAGAAATTCGAACTGTCAGCAAACCTTTTTTGAAACGCATGTATGGAGGCTCAAAAAGTGTTGGATTGGCTTGAAATTTGGTGGAGAGTTAGCCAACAAGTTGTATAACACATTGAAAAAAAAGGTGAAAAAAATTATTTTTGGGCCTCAAATTGCTGACAGCGCAAGAAACATTTCCTGCTCTGTCAGCTCAACCTATATTACTATATATATACACTAGTCATAACCCGTGCCCGCAAGCACAGTTCGTTTAAGATTTTCCCCCGTGAAATCTGTGTTTCCCAAAAAATTATTTCCACAGCTAAAATTTTAAAGAATAACAAATTAGCGTAAAGGTATTTAGCGGCACGGGCGCCTTCGACGCGAAACAAAAAATTTGACGCGGGCGCTTTCGACGCACAGAACAACAAATTTGGTGTGGGAGCCTTCGGCACGAAACAATAAATTAGCATAGAATAACAAATTCGACGCCATCGACGCAGAATAAAAAATTAGCGTAAAAATTTTAGTGGGCTCCTTCGGCGCGGTATATATGTGGGAAAAGCCATAGCAAGTGTTACGCCTATTTGACCGAGACCCAAAAGACACGAGCCCAGGAGCCCGACTGCAGACCGAGAGCCCACCTGCGCCTTCAAGCCCGCTCTACAAGGCCCAATAAGGGGCCCTCTCGAATGTCGATCCGACCCGGCCACGATAACCCGCTGGTCACTCGCCCACTCCTGCGATAACCGCTCCCCCGATCGCGCGACCACTAAATGACGATAATGGGGAGGTGCTGGCATGACGCAGGAGGTGGCGGCGAAAGGGCGGATTGAGGGAGCACGATTGAGGGCGGGCGAGAGACGTGGGCCAGAGGCACTCTCACGGGAACTCTTTAAAAGGGCTAGAAGGACGACGAAGAAAAGGACCGCATCTCAGGTATCTAAAACCTAAGGTACTCCATCAACGACCTCGTTCCCCCATCTCATCTCCTTCCTCCCCCGCTCGCGCCGAGAGACGCCGTTACGATCTCCTCACGAGTCGAACCGTCTCCGCCGGGCCTCCTCTTTCAGATCTCTGTCTGACTTAGGCATCGGAGGGGATTTGGCCGGAACCAAGGTCCGGCCCCCTGACGTGCGTTCTCATCTACGCAGGTGGGCAGCTGAGCAACGGGCCGAGGCTTCCCCTCACCCCTCTCCAACCAGACAACCAACCGGACCGTGAGGCTTCCCCTCACCGTCCGCCCGTCGAGGCCGAGCACATCCTACCGAGGCCGAGCGTCTCGACCCGGGCCGAGGCTTCCCCTCGCCCTTCACCGAACACGCATCTCGCTGGGCGACTGAGGCTACCCCTCATCGTCCTACCTCCGAGGCCGTGCTCGTCTGTCCGAGGCCGAGCGTCTCAACCAGGGCCGAGGCTTCCCCTCGCCCCATCTGCATCGATTCGAAGCCCCCGAGGGACCCAAGTGGGCCCCTTGACCACGTTGACCGGGTTCTCAACGGTCAACGCTCTGTAGTGAGAAAACACTCTGAAACATCTGGCGCCGTCTGTGGGAAACGAAAACCGTCCCACGAAGAAACAAACCACACCTGCGATGACGCGACCTCCCTCATCTCGGCGAAAGGAGAGCGAGGCCCTGACGCGGGGCGGCAGGGCCCGCCATCGTTGACAAGAATGGGCACGGGCCCGGTGCGAGGAGGATCGTGGGGAAGGGGCTGGGAAGCCCTCCCCTCCCCCCGGTCGAGAGGCCGAGTGTGTCTGTAACGGCGCGCAGCTCGGACGTGGCTTTGGTGGTGTCAGTGGTCATAGACACTACCATGGTACGACAGCTGCTCGTCGACACCGGCAGCTCCTGTGACGTCCTCTTTATGTCAACCCTGGAAAAGATGGGGCGGCGGAAAGAGGACTTACGACCTCGCTCGGGTCCCGTGGTTGGATTCACGGGTCACTCCACCCCCATCATCGGCACAATCCATCTCCCGGTGACGCTCGGAGACGCCCCGGACTCGGTGACCCTGGCGGTGGAATTCATCGTATTGGGGATCGGGTCGGAATACAACGGGATCATCGGCCGATCCCTACTCAACGCCGTCGGCGCGGTGGTCTCGACCCTCCATCGGACTATCAAGTTCCGAACGCCGGGGGGGATAGGGCGAGTCGAAGGCGACGCGAGGGGACCGAGAACCTGCTATCAACTGGCGGAGGAAGGATCCGAGGATCGTCTAGCCGACCGGATGGCCGCGCTCGACTTGAGGAGTGGGCCTAGGCCCGCCCCCGCGGAGGAGCAGGAGCAAATCCCGGTCACAGACATCGAGGGCCGGTTCGTCTCGATCGGGAGAGGGCTGGGCCAAGACCTGAGGGATCAGCTGATCGAATGCCTGGAGGTGAACCTGGACATCTTTGCCTGGTCACCGGAAGACATGCCCGGCGTAGACCCCCAGGTGATCGTCCACCAGATCAACGCCGACCCCAATTTCAAGCCGGTTAGGCAGAAGAAACGCAACTTGGGCGGCGAGAAGATGAAGGCGGCCTCCGAGGAGGTGGAGCGTCTCCTTGATGCCGGCTTCATACGAGAGGTCTGGTACCCGGAGTGGCTGTCGAACGTGGTGATGGTCAAGAAGCCCAACGGGAAGTGGCGAATGTGCGTGGACTTCAGTGACCTCAACAAGGCCTACCCCAAGGACAGCTACCCCCTGCCACGCATCGACCACCTGGTGGACAACGCCTCGGGGTACGAGATGCTAAGCTTCATGGACGCTTACTTCGGATACAATCAAGTCCAGATGGACCCCCGGGACGAAGAGATGACAGCCTTCACGACGGACCGGGGAACTTACTGCTACAGGAAGATGCCCTTTGGTTTGAAGAATGCGGGGGCCACCTACCAGAGAATGGTCAACAAGGTTTTCAGCTCCCAGATCGGGAGGAACCTGGAAGTCTACGTCGACGACATGCTTGTCAAGTCAAGGCGACCGGAAGACCACATCGCCGACTTGCGGGAGACCTTCGAGCGGTTGCGGCGGCACCACATTCGGCTCAACCCCGCGAAGTGCACGTTTGGGGTAAGATCTGGCAAATTTTTGGGGTTCATGATAACTAACCGTGGCATTGAAGCTAATCCCGACAAAATCGAGGCGCTGATCAACATGCGCGAGCCGACGACGATCAAAGAGCTACAGAGGCTGAACGGGCGTATCGCAGCCTTGGGGCGATTCCTTTCCAAATCAGCGGAAAGATCGCTCCCCTTCTTCAAGGTCCTAAGGAAAGCGATCGCGGAACCTCCAGACAATAGGAAGACGATACTTTGGGACGAAGACTGCTCCAGGGCGTTCGGAGACCTCAAAGAGTATCTCCGCAGCCCACCTCTCCTGTCCAAACCACGGGAAGGGGAGTCGCTGAGCCTTTACCTGGCGTGCGCGGAGGAAGCTGTGAGTTCGGTGCTGATCCGGGAGGACGGTGGGGTGCAATGGCCGGTATATTACACGAGCCGGGTCTTGAAGGGGGCGGAGATGCGATACTCGCCCATGGAGAAACTGGCGTACGCCCTCGTCCTCTCAGCACGAAGGCTCCGACCCTATTTCCAGGCCCACACCATACTAATCCTGACCGACTCGCAGCTGGAGCAGAACCTCAAGAGATTCGATCGAATGGGAAGGATGTTAAACTGGGGAGTGGAACTGAGCGAGTTCGACCTCCGATTCAAACCGCGCACGGCCATCAAAGGGCAGGCCCTGGCCGACTTCATCACCGAGTGCACAACGGAAGGAAATGGCCCCCCGGAGGAAGAAGGCCCGGCGACGGTAATCGCTCAACCCCTGTCCTTTCTTTCGACTGACCACTTTCAATCAGGGGATCCAGGAGCATGGATAGTCCATGTGGACGGGTCGGCCACACAGTCAGGAGGCGGGGCCGGGATTGCAATCCGGTCTCCGGAAGGGAACATTGTGGAATACGCGTTGCGGTTCGAGTTCCCAGCCACGAACAACGTAGCGGAATACGAAGCGGTGATCAACGGCCTGAGGCTGGCCCTGGAGCTCGGGGCCGAGTCCGTCCGCCTCCTCAGTGATTCGAAGCTTATTGTCAACCAACTCTTAGGGAGTTATGATGCACGGGAGGAGGCGATGCAGAGATATCTCCATGTCGCCAGAGCGGCGATGTCCAAGTTCAAGGACGTGGAAGTCTTGCACCTCCCGCGATCAGAGAATGCGCGGGCAGATGCGTTGTCAAAGCTGGCCTCGTCCTCGCCAAAGGAACTGGGCCGCACCATCTACGTGGAGAACCTGCAGTCCCCCAGCACGGAGGAGCACGAGGTGATGGCGATCGACCAAGAACCCACCTGGATGGACCCGATCATCCGATACCTCACTCATGGAGAGGTACCGACCGATGGGGACGAACACCGAACCCTGGAGAGAAAGGCGCTCTGATACGTGATCCATGAAAGGGCGCTCTACCGGAGACGCTGGACCAAGACGGACGTCCTCCCATACCTGAAGTGCATCGGACCGCAGGAAGCTGACTACGTCCTACGGGAGGTTCACGACGGGATCTGCGGGAATCACCACGGGGGCAAGGTGGTCGCCCAGAAGATCTTGAGGCAGGGATACTACTGGCCAACCCTGACCCAAGACGCAGCAAGCTACATCCAAAAATGCCAAGAATGCCAGAGGTATGCCCACCACATCTCGACACCCCCGTCAGAGCTCATTCCTATCGTGAGCCCCATCCCCTTTGCGAAATGGGGGCTCGACATCCTCGGACCGTTTAAACCGGGACAAGGGCAGCGGAAGTACCTGATTGTGGCGGTCGACTACTTCACCAAGTGGGTCGAGGCCGAGCCGCTGGCCACCATCACTTGGAAGAAAGCAAAAAGCTTCGTGTGGAATTCCATCATCTCCAGGTTCGGAGTCCCATGGGCCATCGTCACGGACAACGGGAAGCAGTTTGACTCCGCAGGGTTTAAAGATTTTTGCGAGGAATGGGGAATCAAGCTTCTCTTCGCCTCCGTAGCGCACCCCCAGACCAACGGAATGGCGGAAGCGGCCAACAAGTGCATCATAGAGCCCCTCCGGAAGAAAGTGAAAGACGCTGAAGGAAGCTGGCCAGAAGAGCTCCCCGGGATACTCTGGTCATACCGGACGACCCACAAGGAGGCCACTGGCGAGACCCCGTTCATGCTCACCTATGGGGCCGAGGCGGTGGTACCGGTCGAGTTAGGTGAAGAATCTCTCCGCCTCAAATACTTTGACGAAGATAGGAACTCGCAGGGTCTGAAGCTCAGTCTGGAGCTCCTCGACGAGCGACGGGAGCAGGCATTGGCCACCATCATCCGCCAGAAGCAGAAGGTGGCCCGATACTACAACGCCCGGGTACGGGAAAGAAGCTTCCACCTCGGGGACCTGGTCCTCCGGAAAGCAGGCTTCAACACTGATACCGCTCGCAAAGGGAAGCTCGCGGCTAGGTGGGAGGGACCCTACAAAGTCGTCGAGGTCCTCGGACCCGCAGCCTACCGACTAGCTGATATGGAGGGGAGGATTCTCACTCACACTTGGAATACGGAACATTTACGCAAGTACTTTCAGTAAATGTATCATTTCCTATGAAATAAATTTGTTTTAAATTCATTCCTTTCCAGATAAAGCAAAAAGATATACATGACGAGGCCGAGGGGCATTCCCCTCCCTCATTCTTCTCCGGGGGCACCGGTGGAGCCACAGGCTGGCGGTCCACTAGGGTCTTTCCCCACACTCTGTTCGGCGTCAGGGTACACCCAGAGAGCCTCGAAGTTGACCCCCGAGAGCGGGAACTTCAGTTGGATCTCGGACTGACACCGGGCAAAGCCCTTCTCGAACGCATTTGACAAGGCGGTCTCCACAAAGGAGGTGGCATACTCCGCCACGGCATCCTCAACGATCCGGGCCGGATCCACCTCCTCAAGCCCACGCATCCTGGCCTCTAAGGTCTCGATCTGGCGTTGGTGCTCCGCCCTCTCCTTCTCGATCTCCTGGGACCTCTCGTCAAGTTGGGCAAGGAGGACCCTCGCCTGCTCCTCCGCCGCTTCAAGACGATCGGGGAGCTCCAAGGTTTCGGAGGCAACAGCGGGGGCGGGGGTCTGCTCGACTCCCCCAGATGCGTCGATGCCACCCAAGACCTCGGCGAGCCGCGCCTCGGCCTCCGACTTTGCAGTCAGAGCCAAGGCCCTCTCCCGGTCCGCATCCTCCAGAGCAGAGGACAACTCAGTTATACGGGACTGCAAGGATTGGACCCGTGCCTCCTCTAGCTGACCTGCCTCCCCCTCCTCGCCGGGGGTCTCATGGCCTCGCCTGGCATCGGATTTGGCTTTGGGAAGCGCCACGAATTGACGCCTCATTGAGAGACCGACCGAGGACAACTGCACCAAGGCAACGAAGGTGAGACAGCGAAAGCGGCTGGAGGAAGAGAGGACGGGCAGAGACACTCTACCTGTTGGCCAGCTTGAATCACGAAGGTGGCCAAATAATCGCCCCTGACTCCGTCCAACACCGCCTGATCGGGAGGGAGACAACTGTTCTCGGCCACTCGAGCGGCGGCTCCACGACTCGAAAACACCGACTCCTTCTCCCCCACAGGGAAGCGTGGAAGAAGAAGACCCTCCCCCGACGAAGGGAACTCGCCAGGAGTAGAGCGGAATGCGCCAAGAAACCGATCGTAGGCATCAGGGAGAGAGCCGTCTGGGAGAGGTGAAGGGCCGACCCACGGCCATGCGACCTCAACAGGAGCAGGTTGAGGTTGATCAGCAGCCCGTGGGGCATCAGCCCCCTTAATCCCCTCACGGATCCTCTTAGAAGGCCCCAGCAAGGGGAGAGAGGGGGATGGCGCCTTCTTCCTTTTGGAGCCTCCGGTCGCGGCCACGACCCGCTGCTTCTTCCGGACCTCCAGCACATGATCCCTTTGGCACGGATCTGGATCGGGGACCTGCACGTGAGTGCTGGCGGGAGAAGGACCAGGGGGAAATCCACCTGCACTCAAAGGAGAAATGAGAGACCAAGCAGAGCCCAGACAACCTCGAATGGCGAATACCCGGAGGAACTTACCCAGGGGCCACACCGTCTTACGCAAGTTATGGTCACTAAGAAGGACGTCAATCGAGCACTCCCTCGCAGGAATCGCCAGCATGTCCTTCGCTGTCTGCCGCTCGGCGACCGTCGGCTCACCCAGATCGAGGGTGACTGCTCCGGCCGCCTCCCACCGAACCGGGAAGGGTACACTCGAAGGGAACGTGACAAACACATATTCCCCCTTCCAGCATTTCAAGGAGCTCGGCAACCCCAACACCAGGGTCATCTTCGGGCGGGAGCTGATGTAAATCCACGCCCCTGATTGGTGGTGGCTCAGTCGGTAGAACTGGGCAAAGAGACGAAGAGAGGACGCCACTCCCCTCAGCATGCAGACAACAATGAACCCGACGAGGAGCCCGATGGCGTTGGGACAGAATTGACACAGGCACACGTTGTGGGCCTGAAGGAATTCGACGACAAAAGGATGGAGCGGGAAACGAAGCCCGAAGCGGAAACACTTCTCGTATACTCCGACCTCGTTGGATCCAGGAAGGCAGACCCGCTCGTCAGCCCCGGGGGCACGAGCCGAGTAGGGCGGAAGCAGGTAGGCGGAGCGCAGACTTCCGATGGCGGTGGCACAGATCGACGAAGGCCACGACAAGACCTCTGTGGGCACCCCAGAAAGATCGCCCCCGTGCCGACGGATCACTGGAGGAGGGCTACCCGCCAGAGCGGCGTCGCGCTCCGGACGACCCGAACCAGTGGCAGAGGAAGACGACATGAGGCAGAGCAGAGGAAGAATGGGGATCAGCGCAAAGAAGAAGACGGCGAGATGGCGGCTCACGAACCCCTCGGTTTCTCAACTTAAGACGATCCCGCGAACGGCGAGGATAAGCTTGTCGCTACACGTGGCAACATCAGAGGACCGACGGCGCTTCGGAGCCCGCGCCTTAAAAATATCGAACAGGCCAACTCATGATGACGACTAATTAATGAGTCGGCATCGACTGGCGAGCTTGTCAAATTCGGCAGAAGTCACATCGGCCGAGCCGAACCGGCCAAGGCCGACCGACCCGACCGATGGGGGCAATTGTTACGCCTATTTGACCGAGACCCAAAAGACACGAGCCCAGGAGCCCGGCTGCAGACTGAGAGCCCACCTACGCCTTCAAGCCCGCTCTACAAGGCCCAATAAGGGGCCCTCTCGAATGTCGATCTGACCCGGCCACGATAACCCGCTGGTCACTCGCCCACTCCTGCGATAACCGCTCCCCCGATCGCGCGACCACTAAATGACGATAATGGGGAGGTGCTGGCATGACGCAGGAGGCGGTGGCGAAAGGGCGGATTGAGGGAGCACGATTGAGGGCGGGCGAGAGACGTGGGCCAGAGGCACTCTCACGGGAACTCTTTAAAAGGGCTAGAAGGACGACGAAGAAAAGGACCGCATCTCAGGTATCTAAAACCTAAGGTACTCCATCAACGACCTCGTTCCCCCATCTCATCTCCTTCCTCCCCCGCTCGCGCCGAGAGACGCCGTTACGATCTCCTCACGAGTCGAACCGTCTCCGCCGGGCCTCCTCTTTCAGATCTCTGTCTGACTTAGGCATCGGAGGGGATTTGGCCGGAACCAAGGTCCGGCCCCCTGACGTGCGTTCTCGTCTACGCAGGTGGGCAGCTGAGCAACGGGCCGAGGCTTCCCCTCGCCCCTCTCCAACCAGACAACCAACCGGACCGTGAGGCTTCCCCTCACCGTCCGCCTGTCGAGGCCGAGCACATCCTACCGAGGCCGAGCGTCTCGACCCGGGCCGAGGCTTCCCCTCGCCCTTCGCCGAACACGCATCTCGCTGGGCAACTGAGGCTACCCCTCATCGTCCTACCTCCGAGGCCGTGCTCGTCTGTCCGAGGCCGAGCGTCTCAACCAGGGCCGAGGCTTCCCCTCGCCCCATCTGCATCGATTCGAAGCCCCCGAGGGACCCAAGTGGGCCCCTTGACCACGTTGACCGGGTTCTCCACAGTCAACGCTCTGTAGTGAGAAAACACTCTGAAACAGCAAGATATCCCTAAACCCATGTGAGTCAAACCAAGGATTCCAGCTGATAGTAAGGTTGCACAAAATGTGGAAATGGAATTTGCAGCTGATAGCCGTGACCAATATCATGGGATTTCAGCTCGTTGGGTGGAAGGTGAAGTAGAACTGTGTGAAGCAAAGGCTAAAATAGATGTAAAAAATGATTTTTGGTCCGGCGTTGCAGTTGGAATGGCATGAGGATTAATATTAGGTTTTTTTCTTATGTGCATTTTTAGTGATGTGTATTAAGGCCAAGTAAAGATAGTGATGCGTATTGGTTCTATATGTATTAATATTAAGAGGATGTGTATTGGTTCAGTAGAAGCGTTGGCCAAGCTTGTATCTGTATGTTAGAACATAAGTATGTTTGTACATTTCAAGTTGGTATTGAATCAAGAGCATGTCTCAGGCCTCTATGGCTCGATATTCTCCGTTGGCACTTTTGACATAAAAAGGATGTCTTAGGCTGGTATTGAACCAAGAGCATGTCTCAGGCCTCTATGCATGGCTACTATCATATAAGTTGGTATTGAATCAAGAGCATGTCTCAGGCCTCTATGCATGGCTGCTATCATGTAAGGCTGCTATCGTATAAGTTGGTATTGAATTAAGAGCATGTCTCAGGCCTCTATGTCTGGCTGCTATCATATAAGTTGGCATAAAAAGGATTTTATTTTTCTAATCCTACTCAATGTTGCCATTTTGACATGCTATGTAATATTACCTCTTAATGCTAATCAACGACAGGGTAAATATTGGTAGCGATTAGTCGTTTTGATTTTGGTTGGTCCTTCTGAAGGACTCACCTTCAGTGGCAAAGGTTTTTGTTATAGATTTTAGTCTCTTGATGGGTATTGCATAATATTATGCCGTTGTCATCGAAATTCTTATGATGAATTTATGTTTTGCACTGCATTGTATTGATGCCTAGCTATTTGTTTGTTAGGTGCCATTTGGATGCATGCAATGTTGAGCTCTGAGTTGCAGTGTGGAATTAGATCCCTTGTGAGCTGAGTTTCAGACTATATGTTAAGTTTCCTTTGTTTCAGACTATATTCTCTGCTTGCCATCAGCATCTATAGATGATTTAGTCCCAATACTACCATGTGTATCGCCCGACCACCCAATTCTGGTTTCTTTACAAATCGAATCAAGACTAAGTAATAGAGCAAAATTTGATGAAACACCCCCCCCCCCCCCCCAATTTCACTTTCAAAAGTCACAATAACAATAACAACAGAATCCAGCCACCAAAGAAATAGATTGCAAATGCAGGCATACATGAATATGTTTCTTGTGTTTAAGTTCAGATTCACAGTCTTTTAACATCATATATGTTTCTTGTGTTGCAACAATAATCAAGCTTGCCTCACTTGCTTACAGTACAAATACAAATTCACAATAAAATGCCTTTTGAAGTCCCTTCTAGCCTATCAAAAGCACAACTGGAAGTCTTCCTATTGGTGTTAGGTTCAATCTGGTGTTGTTAATTTGGTGTCAAGTTCAATCCTCTTCAATCAGGTGTCAGGTGTCAGCATCAGAACTGCGGCTCCCTGTAAAATAAGCCATCAATTAAATTTCACATAGACGGTAACAAACACAAATGATGCAGGATTAACTAACTTACCTAATAAAACTGTCCATTTCCTAGTTTCACTTCTACAACAAATATTAGCAAACTTACCTCATAAACCTGCACATATAAACCTGTCCAGTTAACTGTCAAAATTTAGCAAGAAAGTTAATTGATTTTCATAAATAAATGTTTATAGCTATGAAATGGTATAAGAATATAATTTATCCGGTGTGCTAAGCTTGTATTCATACGAATATAATTTATAAATTGATTAATATCATTTCAAGGTGAATATTTTGAATAACTATTCTGTTCAATGAAGACGGTGAAGAGAAATATCTCAGGATATAAAAGCACAAAGGAGTGCCAAATCCCAAATATGATGAATATGTGAATATTAAAAAGCAACATTAAATAGAAAACAAAATGAAGTAGTTCGTATCTATGAAAGAAATCTAGATAAGACAACATAGCCAACTTGTATATTTTCTGTATCCTCATTCATCTTTCTCTATTGTGTTATGATAAACTGAAACATTTAGATCAATTGAATGCCAATCACACTTGGTATATGGCTCTTCTTTCTGAGGGTAAATCGACTTGGGGATTTCATGCATAAGAAACTACATATGTTCAAAATGACTATTTGTGCTTCTTTAAACATGGAATATATAATATCTGGTACTATGTCATTTACTTACATGGGTGCAACTTGTACAGCTAGGAATTTAGCTTATGTACTTGAGTTTAGTTCAATGCACATGTTTTTCTTTCTTCAAATAAGTCTAGCTAAATCATCTCAATAGACTGCATATTGTTGGGTCTTGGAGAATTGGATGAGGGGGTGAAGGAAGCTTTATCTGATTTAAATGCTTTTGATGTAGACATCCTAACAAAAGAATAATATTGACAGGTAAGTTGGCATGCATGATGTTGGCATTTATGTTGAACATAAAGCTTTCAATTAGTTTAGTAACTGCCATGAATTCTGACCATCTCTTGCAGCCAACTCTCTTTCACCTTATAGTAAAAGAATATGTCACTACTAAAAAGTTTGCCTTTTGGAAGAGTTATGGAGAATCTATTGGGGTTTTAAATATGTTGCTGGAAAATGGACTCATGGAATTATGTGCATTGGTAGACTCTTGGAAGCTGGAGACCTTGAAACCATGAACCAAATTATGTGCAAAAAAAACATGACGCTGGAGAACTTGGAATCTGAAAGTTGGAGAACACAAAAAAAATGGACGCTAGAGAACATGAACAATTCAAGCTGGACAACTTGAAATCTGTAATTTTTTTGGAGTCTGTATTTTTTGTATTGTGTAATTTTTAGGGTAACTACTCAAATATGAGTGTAAGTGCAAATTCTGTATTGTAGAACTTCTCAAATATGAGTGTATGCTGGAGAACTTGTCCAGTTTGGATTGTGAATTTTTAATGAGGATTTCTTAAATATTCTGTAAGATGTATAACTTCTATCAAGTTTGGATTGTGTATGGTGAAGGACTTATAAACTTTTATGAGTACTTATCAAATTTTGTATTTGAGAACTTTTGATGAGTACACATCAGAGTCAATTCTATATGTCCAGACCATCTCATAGTATAATATCATGTTATCTATTAATTGAAGCTACCTCTGACCTCTTACATATGCACTTATTTCTTAGCCTACCTTTTAACATAGTGTTGGTCATCAATCTCAACTTTCCTTTTCAACAATGAACATGTTGTGGAATCATGGGCCAATTTCGCTTCCAAACCCGAAAAATAATCAAATAAACTTTTCAACTTTTGCATTCTAGCTATTTTCTTTGATCGAGCTCACTGATGCACTGCAGGTTTGGCCTACCCAGTCTAGTCACTTTTTCAACAGTGATCCTCTCGCTCTTATTCCTATTTAGCACACACATCAGACTTCATTCTAGATGTCCAAACCATCTCATAGTATAATCTCATGTTATCTATTAATTGAAGCTACCTCTGATTTCTTACCGATGCACTTATTTCTTATCATCTTTTAACATATTGTTGGTAATCAATCTTAATTTTCCTTTTTAATAATGAACATGTTCTGGATACATTTCTCAATCACCAAATATTTTAATACATAACCAAAGCAAGTCATCCATTCTTAAATTTACTGGTACAATGAAGTTGTAAACCTTTCTGGAATTACTTCTCCATTCCAAACATTCTCCACTCTAAACATAGTGTTTTAGTACAATAAACATATTCCATTGGTTATATATTAGAATATGCTGGGCATTGATATATCCAATCAGAATCATTTATAACAAAGCCAATTTGGATAGTCCATGATCGGTTCGGTATTTTTTTCCTAAATATTAAAGTAAAATCAAAAAATATTTAAATAAGAAGTAACCAAACTAACAATATCAAACCAAATACCAAGAAGTTATCATACCATCCTCTTCTTTTACATTGATTTCAAGCTTCAATTCCTCTATGAAGTACTTGCACACCCCAGTCCACCCTTCCCTCTCATCAAAGTGATCCTCTTGTTGGCATCCTTAACATCAATCCCCGTTTTGCCAGCCCTTTCCCTTCATCCAGTTCCATTGCCAGCTCTACAACAAATTAAACAGGATGGGAAAAAGGAGATGCAATCAGTTCTTAATTGATGAGAAGAGACCTTTGTGACTTTGATAAGTTAAAGACAATATCTGATATGTAATCATCCAATTAAATGTAGTGTACAACTGTAATCAAGGTTCAGTCAAAAAAGAACAACCATATGCTTTTTGAAACATGAAACAAAGAATGTATATTTTACATAACTTCAATTAACAAATATATGGCATACAAACTTTTCTTTGCAATGTGTGCTAACGAAGTACTAAGCTTTAAGTGAGAAAATTTGAACAAAAGGATATGACTTATGATTCATATGTAGAAATTAATTTTATGTTGTTTGCCTACATGTGTAGGACCCATTTCTCTCTATTTGCCTGTAGAGAACAACAAATTAATTTCCTGCTGCATTTGAGATTTTCTAAAGACCAACAAAAAAGAAAATGGATCCTTGAAGCTTTTAAGAAAACACAATGACAGGAAAACAAAGAAACCTGTATCTCCATATTACCAAGTTATTAATGCTAAGCTGAAGATTTACCCATGTTAATAAAAAAGCATTCAAGTTAACATATAACATAACTAAAATAGAAAAAAATTACTGAGATTTTACAGATTACCCATTAACCAGCTATCCAGCAGAAATCATTAACCACAAATGCAACAAAAACATTAACAGAATTAATTATCTAATGGATGCAGATTACAAAGAAGAGGCTGGATGAAGATTGTAAGGGGGATTTTGGGTATTTCTGCAAAAGAAACCAGTAATAGGAATACAAAGAAATTAGTTGGAGAAAAGAATGGAATTCAAGTATCGTATACCTAGTATTCAGTAACTTCTTTGATGACCTCCTTGAGGGTCTCTAAAGATCAAACCCACTACATTGTATTTAACAAATGTCATCAAAAAAATTTAATAAAATCCAGCACTTTACCTATCGAACTTCCAAAAATCTATCCCCAAACTCCCATTTCCTAATTTCATTCATCTTGAATAAACAATATTGAATAAATTTTCAGTCTGCATCAAATTTAAATCAACTTTTCTTTTTTCTTTAACAAATCCAAACTGAATAAAAAATATCAAATAACCAATAATTGTTTAAGAAATAAAATCTTCAAAACAAAAAGGCTGCAACTAAAACTATAGAATAAAGGTCAAATTTCTAACAAACGGACATCTAAAAAGGCCAAATTAGAAATTTCCAAAGTACAAATACCCAACACACAAAATTCAGCAAAATATATTTAAAACATTAAATATAAACAAATGAAACGAAGGAAAGAAGCTAAGAAACTCACCGAAATCTCTGGGTTTGAGATCCTGAGTCCCATTGCTGAAAGAATCTTCTTTCTTCTTTTCTCTAAAATAAAACAAACAAAACGAAACTAAATTTTTTAAATGATTCACTAGGGGGAGAGTGTGTAAGGGTGAGTTCAGGGGGAGGTCAAATTTATAACAAACAACCATTTGAAAACCCAAATTACAGATTTATGAAGGATAAATACCCAACACACAAAATTCAGCCAAAATATTAGCAAAAAGGGACCCTACAGCTTAACTATGAACAATATTTTGATTTTTATAATTTTCAGTATCTAATCCAAGGTGAATCTAAACAACACACACCAGGAGAGGGAAGAACATTAAAAAATAAACAAATGAAACGAAGGCAAGAAGCTGAGAAACTCACCGAAATATTTGTAATTTGAAGCTCCTGAGTCATTTTGCTGAATGAATCTTTGTTCTTCTTTTCTCTGAATAAAAAAATAAAAATAAACTAAAAAAGAATGTTTTTTATTTCTGCAGCGTCTGTGCAGCTGAGATCCGTGTGGGATGGAAAACCTTTTAGTCAATGACCCCCACCCTACCCCAACCGCCTTTTAGCCATCCTATGACGACACCATGGATAATCATTTGGAGGAATTAAGGAGATATGCAAGGAATATTTGTGAGATAACCGTGGAATTTTTTTTAAAACAATGTCCTAATTCAAATTAATGCCGAGCCTCTAATTAAATTCTAATGAAATAAAATATATCTAATTAACATGGGAAAGAAATAACTTCTATGTGAAGTCAATGTTAGTCCACATATGCCCAAAAGGTCGATGATCCTCTGAATGTTTCCATAATGGTAAGTTGTTAATTGTGTTTTCCTGTTGTTGAGTTGTTAATTGCTTGACTCTTTCTCCCACAATGTTTTCTTTTTGTTATACCGAATGTTTCTGACCTCGATTTCTTGCTCCTCGACAATTTTTTTATCTATTTGATTAATCATTCAATTGTGATTATAGTAATGGATAAATATATATGTAGTGGATACATTGAAATCAGGGATCAGAATCAAGGTCTTTTGCTTTTATATTTTTGAGTTTTGCTGGTTTTGTTCAACATATTAGTGTTCAATCCAGATATTATCTTTCTAGTAGCAGTTTCAATAGTGGTCAGTAACTTGTATCACTCTTTCTTGATTCATTCTTTGTTTTGCAATTTTATTGAAGAAAAAAAAGCTTCAGAACAATTCAATAGTGGTTCCTTATAGACATATAATGGTGACATGTACTATGTACTACTTATTAAGAACATACAAAAAGTGCATTCCCGTTCATGGTCAGTTCCCAATCCAAAAGATGTCATAAAATTTGAACAGAAAAATAAAAGAAAAATAATGACAAAATTTTATTTGGTGGGATCCTCCAATGTATTTTGCCTTACATTTAGTATGTTCTTAATAAATCTAATCTTGTTTTAGCATTTAGTATTTTCTTAATAGCTCTAATGGTAGGTTTCAAAACTTGTACTTTGGCGTAGAAGTTTCACGTTGGATCTGACATGTTAAAAACAATTAAAATACTTACATTTTTTTCAAGCTTCCAATTTGTTTTGAGAAGAATCAAATCATTAATCTCAAAAAAAGATGAGTTTCTATTCTTAACTGCATAAAAAGTTCATGCATAATTCTCATTATGACCCTAGAAAATGTTTCCAGCTATATCATGATCCAAAATACTGATCCGCTTAAGATTAAGCTTACACACATCATACCGCATAACATCTAAAGTAGTGTACCTCATTCCCACACACATACCACAAATCTACTACCTTTGACCCAAATCAAATGAAGATATGAGCTTCAAAATGTAACAACTGTCTTCTCTTAGCATTGCCTTTAGACGCTAAATGGGTTTTAGCTTTATAGTTTTGAAGTTGCACAAAATTTGTGAGTTGTTTATTTTCTAACTTGTTTGCATAAGGCATCAATTCAGCTAACTTATTTTCGTGGCATCCAATTCATTAAGTTAACCATGCTCCAACAAACTTTAATTATATGCAAGAATTCCTGACGTAGAAACGGTTTCCATGCATAAGTAATAAATAATTAAAGAACATAATGATGTTAACCCAGACATGAGAAAATTGAATAAAGGGAAGCAAGAAGGGAACTTGATTAGTATTATGAATAGACACATGAAAGCCAAGCATAAGAGAAAGCATATGAAGAGGACTTGCACGATAATTGTAAACCATGATCAAATGATGTTAATTAAATTACATTTGGTTATGCATGTATGTATTGTTTACTCCTTCCTTAAACAACAATTGATGAATCACCAAAGCATATGGAAGCCTTTTATGTTGGAAGCTTATAGAAATTTTACAGAAATTCATCAATTAGACCAAAGCATAGAATGAATGAAAAGAAACTTACATGGAACATGTTTGAAAAGAAACTTAAATGCAACATGTTTGAATCCAGGCTAATACAGGGAACATGTTTGAATCCATTACAACATGCACAACAATTGTAAACCATGATCCAGGCTAATCCAGGCAAACATGTTTGAATCCAGGCAAAAAGTTTGAATCCAGTCTAATCCATTCAAAAAATCCAGGCTACAAAATTTTGAATCCAGCCTACATCAAAATTTGTAATGGCTAATGAAATTTTTTGAATGGCTAATGTTTGAATACAATGAATGGCTAATGAAATCCAGGATTTTGAAAGGCTAATGAGCTATGCTCAACATTATCACATTGTGTTCACAGTTATAAAACATTACAAATTACAAATTAGCTTACTTGAGAGCCAGTTGTAACAATTAACAGATCCTCCACTTCCACGAACTCTTGAAACTTCAAATGAAAAACAGAAATCAGAACTCTCGCACCGACAATTTGATCTGCACTGAAATCAGGTTAGAGATAACTTAGCTCTGCAAGTTCTAGCAACATGGATTGGGTATACGGGTGAAAAAAATCAAATGAAAAAAAACCAAACAGAACTTCCTATGGGCGCAAAGGCGGATGTCATTATAGCCATGCACCAGAACAAAATCCAGAAGAGACCGTACTCACTCCAATTCCACCCTGCTAAATAATGGTTAGAATTCATCCAAAAGAAGCAAAATAAGGAAACTGAAATAACCAATCTGATTGAGTGGAATTGAAGTGATTACGGTGGAATTGGAGTTACATATCTCAGAAAGAGCTGCAATATACCTACCAAAAAAGTCAAAAAGGTTAACCAAAACAAAATTTCCATCAAGAGGATTATGTGACCTATTACTAGATTTCAATTTTTCATACTGATAACAGAATTGAAAATTAATGATATCAATACATAAAAAAGAGAGGGTGTACGGTGAAGCAGAAGAAAGAACTAACACTAAAGAATTGATAAAGAATTATGTAGAATCTAGAAAATATCAATATAAAGAGATTTGAAGTATATTTAGATAGGAATCGTCTAAAATCGGAATGAATTAGAAAAAAAATCACAACCCTGGCAGAGATCTGAAGAGAGAAAAAGGATAGACCTTTTTGGGTTGAAGAACGGGGGGTCGAGTCCATCAACAACGAAGTTGGACTTGTCATTAGGCCTCCTTGATTTGCTTCACGGTGACCGAAATCACGCCATGGTCCCCCACGGCCATGGCGTGCTTTCGCTCACCGTGAAGCAGATTAGAGAAACCGAGATGATAGAGTTAGAACTCAAATGAGATCGATGAAACCATAACCCAAAGTTTTTCTCAGTGGATGATGCTTGAGCGGTGGCAACTACAATGAAGAAGCAAAACCCTTGGTGGTCAGTAGGATGATCGGTGGTCAGTTGGATGATTGGCGGTGGAAGGTGTCCCGGTGGAGTATAAAACGCACTTGCCTGGTAAGAATGTCAATGAGATTTCACATTACTGAAAACGTTTTTTTAGATCTCATCATTAAGCATCAAATTTTCCCAAGCACACCAAAAATATACTAAAAACAACAAATTTTGAAATAAAGTAAATTAACCTCAAGTGCTGGGAGCTGTCCAAATGCATTGACAACCCGATGGAGAACTACAAAACCAAAATGATAGAAAGCCACAAAAACAGCCTCGCTTTGCTACATAACGGTTTTTGAATCTTCAAAATCCATTGGACATCTAAAGTATATAGAAGCAACAAACAAATAAGAAACATCATTGAGACAAAGATATTAATAAAATTTTCCTTCTTTCTACAATGGAGATAGTCGTACTCAATGATTTTTTGAAGGGGGTTTTCCCTAAATCATAGTTTCCACCAAAATAGTACTTAAGACAACATATTTTTACATCGACTTATAATATCAAACAACCTAAACTATACGCTAAAAGAAGCAACCCTTAACTTATACACAAAAATATCAGTTCGAATGAACAACCATGCATTTTAATTGCAGCAACACCATCTCTTACATAGGGATTTAAAACCAACAAAATTTACATATGAAGCTAGGGCCGTGTGTCTTGAAAATAAAAAATAAAATGATAGATTAGAATAGAAAAATTAGAAACAAAGATATATCAAATTACTTTGTACAACTCACTTTTATTACATTCCTCATGTTTAAGCCGAAAACCTTTTTCGCATCACATTATAAAAAGAAGACATGTCAATCTCAATCAAAGTGGAGCGTTAATGGGATGAGCAATAACCTATATAATTTAAGAACATAAATTTCTTTAAAAAATAAATATTTATGTGATAATATGAAAAAATTAAAAGTTACACATTTATTTACCTTTTTCCGTTGGAGCAGTGGATGTCATGCTTTGTGGAACGAAGCAAGCTCGACAAGAACCATCTTCCAATTCTATAACAAAAATGGTATTTGGATGGTCAATGAAAAGGATATTTTGAAAACAAAATCTAAGACTTTTATATTACCTCGGAAAATCAGTTTGCTTTGTCATTACTCGTCGACGTTGCTTGTAATGTTCTTTGCAACTTGCTAATAATAATAATAATAATAAACAGTAACTAAATTTTAATGTCAAAATGGTAACGTTTGTAACGGTATGCATACCTTATCAAACCAAAATCCGATATAACTACGTAGCTTGACATTTATGTGATTGTTTTTTAAGTAACATAACCTATGAGAACAAAAATGTTTAAGCAAACATAGTAGATAAAATATATAATTTAGATTTATAATTAGAGACCTACAGTTTTAGCCAACTCTTCTTCTTCATCCATCTATATAAAAATACAATCCAATATTTTATCAAACTATGCATATTGAAAACTATAAAGTCATCAATGAAATGTAGTAATGGTAAAAATTTCTTACCCTGCCATATATAGTAATGCGTGTCCACATTTTGAAGCTTGGTATCGTATGACAATGTATGATGGATCAAGTTCAAGGTATTCTAAGATATTTTTAACAATATGAGAACACCGCATAGAGCTACAAAATGAGAACACACACATTTTCAGAAATTGATACATATTGTTAAACTATATACATTTTGTAAACTAATTGATACATATTGCACAGTTGTGATAAACCCAATAACAAGAGTTGTGATCAATCCACTCACTTTAAAGCAAGCATGTAACTGACCCAATCATGTACGTGCATAAAAATGTTCATCGAGCATAGCAAGCATGTAATATGTTTATAAACAAAAGTGCATTTAACCAAATAACAACGGTTGTAAAGTTGGCAAAAATTGCTCAACAATTCCATTGAAATTATTTTGAAATTTGAAATTATATTGAAATTATATTGAAATCATGTAAGTTGCAAAGTTGTGTTTTTGACCACACTTCCATTGAAATTATATTGAAATTATATTGAAATCATGTAAGTTGCAAAGTTGCATTTTTGGCCACACTTCCATATAAATTATATTGAAATTTTATGTTAATTTGATTCTGCCACATAATTTTGATACTTGTATGATTTGCTACATCAAATTTAACAATTAATTTAAAAATATGGGTAGAGCCTTACCATCATAGCAAAACTTCTGGGTAAACGATGTTTACTGTGTTATTTATGTTGGGCTGAATAAGGACACATACACGATCAAAAGATGTGCACCTTGAAAGTGCCACATAAAGATGTCCATGACTGAAAACTGGAGTCCGCAAATCAACTCCAATGAACTTTACAGATTGTTCTTGAACTTTATTAATTGTCATGGCATATGTTACTCGGACAGGAAACTGACATCTTGTCATATGAAAAGGTAATTCAGTAACAGATCGTGACAAAGATATTCTTGGAATAAACACAAAACTACTGGCTTTATCCCCATTTAAAATTTAAGCTTCAATGACACGTGATGCACACCTGACATCCATCAATCGAGTGCCAATGCAGAGCCGATCTTTAGGTCCAATATTTCGTAATAAAATAATAGGACAATCAACCTTAAGATCAAGTCTAAATTGTGGCAACCCAGGAGGATCCAAAGAGTTTATGTACTCAGTTGGATATCGATTTATAATAGTTGGATCAGTTTCTTCATTTTCAGACAGTTTGTCTGCAGCTAGATACTAATCTTTTGTCCAAAAAATGTGTAATGCAGCAGCATTTATAAAAGTAACATCACCATTCCGTGCAGAAAGAATTATTCGTTCAGTAAGGTATACCGGAGTCACTGCACCCTCAATATCAAGCTGCAGATAAATTCGAAGAATTAACTCGTTTAAATCCTTGCACCTGAATATATGAGAAGGAAGTTCTAACACTTCTGTAAAAATTTTCCCAACCTAATAAATATATAGATATACTTTAAGTTAAGGAATGGCTAAGATAAATATAATAAGTAAAGTTGAATTAGGCTTGAAATAAAATACCTCCAAAATAAATTTTACAAAATTTTTATTCTCAAAGATGAGTTATTTAACCGCATATTCTGATCCAAGATCAAAACTTGTCCAGAGCACGTAATATAGATCGTCTCAATGAGGCTCCAACAATTTCTTCTCGAACCCCCTTTGGTATGACAGGCAAGATTTGTCGGAAGTCCCCACCAAGAACAACAGTAATACCACCAAACGCTCTATTGTTATTACAAATATATTTTAACGATCAATCCACTGCCTCAACACAGTGCCAATGTTGCATAGGTACATCATCCCATAGTATAAGTTTTTCTTTTCTGAATAATTTTGCTTGCATGGATTGCTTGCTAAAATTACAAATTGAATTATCTTGCAAATCTAACGGGATACGAAATGTGGAATGTGCAGTTTAGCCTTCGGTAAGTAGTAATGATGCAAGAACGGATGACGCGAAGGTGATAACTATATTTCCAAGACTACACAATATTGTTGCTATTGCATTGTACAAAAAAGTCTTTCCAATTCCAGCACCTTCGCTCAAGAAGAATGTATTACCTTTATTTTCAAATACGGATGAAGTAATTACTGAGTAAGCATTGTGCTATGAAGCATTGAGGCAATCAATGTCTTTTTATGCATCTTTTTGTTTCGCTTTATTTATAAGTTCTTGATGTTCATGCAACAATCTATGACCAACAATTGCATTCCAATCTCCAGTAGAAATTGGCATTGGTGGAAAGTCAGATAGACACTTACCGTACTCCTCAAGCAATTCATTGATAAGGAATAATCCATAATATTCAAGTTGGCATTGAGTTGGGGTAGAAATTGCAAATAAAGTTTGTAATTTATATGGAAGATCATCAAAAATGTGCATTGAAAATTCATTCCATAATGCAAGGGGGTCGATCGGTGAACATTCGATAAAAATAATACAAAATAGTCTTCGTAATTGATATCCTATTTTCATAATTGAAGCCTCGAAAAAACATTGTCTCCACTGGGAATCATCTTCAAGAAGACCTCTTGCAATACATGTTGCCTTGAATGTTGGGTTCTCGATGGTATTGAATGTGCATAAATTTTTCCACGATGTTGGCCTTTTAACAACTGTTAGTAGCAACCATAGATAAAATTGCTCACCAGAATTAGGGGATGCAAAATATATTCTGCCAATTGCATATCCAGATTGTCTTAGAGTCCAGACCTTTATTGACGAATGCCACACAAACTTTTGAGGAAATTCTTAATATGTGAGATCATGTGCAGACTCATGTAAAGCGCAACATGTAAAAAATACAGTCAAGGTTGTCTTCTCGTTTTCAGCCCTAGACCTTATTGCATCTACATCTTCATCTGGATCAAACATAACACGATGTTGTCCAGGTAAATGAAGTATCAATCTTTGAACTGACGGAATCTCTTGATGTAAAGGATGCACAAATATTCGCCAAGCTGCCTCAGATGGTCTAATATATCTTGCATCAAGGTATTTTTGGATCTCATTTAATGCGCCCAACACCATTGTGGTCCGATCATGACATTTATAATTATACTTATGAATATACTTCACACATCTTACCCTAGCACAAACTTCGACAATAATAAGGCAATTAAAGCATCTTGAGAGATACATGTTGTATGGAACAACATCTCGGTTATCAACCTGATGCCCCCTTATAGTATATAGATGTTCATTATTACGATGACGATAAATAGGATATCCATCACGATCCATGGTTGTTGCATCTGCATAATTTCGAGGGTATTTCTTAGTACAGTTACCATTTTCCATACACGAGGCATTTGCATTTCGAGCACCACATGGTCAATGTACCATACATTTTGACACAGTATCGAACAATGCAGGATCTTGAGCAGGATCAGGAAATTCAGCACAAACAATTCTATCCACTTGATCACATGTATGAATCTTATCTGGACCACAAAGAAAAAAAAGAGCATGCATATGTGGAAGACTTCGTTTCTGAAATTCAATTGTAAATACATGTGCTACTTTCTTTCCAGATACATTATTAACATCAATCTCCTTCATCAAAACCTTTCTTTTTAACTCAAATACACGTGCAATTGGACGGTCGGTAGCCTTTTGATTGGGTAGTAGAGCCGAAGTAATTTCTGGCCACTTTGGATTTGCAGTCATGGTAAGAAAAATATCTCTATGCTGGTTATAACGTGTGATTACCATTGAGTCTTGAAAGATTTCAAATATGTGACGTGCACTACCAGTGAAAGATGATGGAAGTATCATGCACTGTCCAATTTGGTCACATCTGACATATGCATCGATATTTGCAAGACCCTGATATAGCTCTGAGCAGAGTTTTCGTTGATTAAGTTTGATGAATGTCAAACGATTTTGCTCAGTTGCAGCCCAAGCATCAACCATGAACTCTATAAATAATTTTCCAGCTCTCAAAATTGAAGAATACTCATTATGTCTTTCAAACAGACGGTAGCTATAAAACTCACACATGGTAAGTCGTCTACTTGAGGATTTGTTTTGAACTGGATCCCACTGCTTCAACTTAGGTCCCCATCCAAGCTAACCATCAGGAAATAATAAGACATAGTGTAATGGTAAGTATACAAGATGAGCATCATTGATTTGCATTAATTGATTATTTCCTCGTAGATGTAAAACAATATCTCGCATCTTGGAAGGTCGATAACCATCTCCGGGTAAAATAACCGCAATCTCATCTACGGTTGGGAGGTTATAATGGCGACGATCCTTATTTGAATTGTATTGTACATATACAGGAAGATCATGACCACATAAATCTGCTTGAGCTAAAACAGAATAAGCCTGACAATATAGTTGGATGAATTGGTTTATGTCCAATAGAAAATTTTGAATAATTTGTAAGACATCCTTTCTAAAATGTAGATTTCTATTACTTCATAACTCTATAACAGAATCCGGATCATATATGTAAAGTTGATAATAACTTGTTGTTTCATCCAGTTGTGGCAGAAGTGATCATGTTCGATGGCGTAATTCTCCATGAATAGTAAATATGTTCAGGCCTCTACCAGCAATCAATCTTTGATCTAGTGTCGCACCAAGGCTGGTAAATGCATTAGCTGAATTATACTTTCGAGTATACTTTCGAAATGATTTTGATTGTTCACTGTCACCATTATATAATTCTCGAAGTGCTGGAGGGGGTTCATTAAGTTTCTCCAATTTTACTTTTCCTTGCAAACAACTTGTTCCAAAATTATGTGTTGTCAAATTTAACCTCGACAACTGTTCATCCAACCAGTGTAAGGCTGAATAATGAGGGCATGGAATGTTCATTAAACCAAGATAATGTTGACCATAATCAACCTGTGTTAACGGACCAGCTCTTTGATGAGTTGACTTACATACTAACATCGAAGCTAAGCGATCATCTTCTGTTCAGCTTGAGAAGTTGCAAATGGAGGTGTTATTTAAGGTATACTGATATGAGTCATATATCGAGATATGTTTTATTGTTCTTGTTCTCGTTCTCTCCTTTGACGTTGAGCTAAACACCTATCCAAAATAAAACCAAGATTAAATAAAATTACATTACAGTAAAGTAGATTAGATTGTATAGATAGTAACATGGCAGATGGTTCAGCATCTTGGGCAGGTATCGTATAGTTTTGCAAGGCTGAGACCTCATCTTCATGTTCAACAGGAGAAGTTGGTAATGCATGTGTGATTTGAGGTATATCAAGTATACTGTTAGGAGTCATATATCGAGATATGTTTCCTTTTTTTGTTCTCGATCTCTCCTTTTATGTTAAGCTAAAGACCTATCCAAATTAAACCCAAAACTAAATACAATTAAAATACATAAAAGTAGAATAAATTTTTTGTATAGTCAGGTGGATGATAACCTGATAGATGGTCCAAGTACTTGTCCAGAAATCATATCGTTACGCAAGGTTGAGACAGCATCTTCTTGTTCAACCGGGGAAGTTATCATTGCTGGTGTTATTTGAGGCATATCAAGGACACTGTCAGAAGTCAGAGCGTGAGATATGGTTCGTTGTTCTTGTTCACGTTCTCGATCTCTCCTTTTACGTTGAGCTAAAGCCCTATCCAAATTAAACCCAAAACTTAATACAAATAAAATACATGAGAGTAGAATAGATTTTATGTACAGTAATGTGGATAATAACCTGACAGATGGTCCATGTACTTGTCCAGAAATCATATCATTACGCAAGGCTGAGACATCATCTTTGTGTTCAACTGGAGAAGTTGTCATTGCTGGTGTTATTTGAGGTATATCAAGGACACTGTCAGAATTCAGAGCGTGAGATATGTTTCATTGTTCTTGTTCACGTTCTCGATCTCTCCTTTTGCGTTGAGCTAAAAACCCTATCCAAATTAAACCCAAAAATAAATACAATTAAAATACATGATAGTAGGATAGATTTTATGTTTAGTCGGGTGGGTAATAACCTGACTGATGGTCCAGGTACTTGTTCAGAAATCATATCGGTACGCAAGGGCTGAGACAACATCTTCTTTTTCAAACGAAGAAATTGTCATTGTTAGTGTTATTTGAGGTATATCAAGTACACTGTCAGAAGTCAGAGCGTGAGATATGTTTTGGTGTTCTTCGTCACGCTCTCGATCTCTCCTTTTGCGTTGAGCTAAAGACATATCCAAATTACATCCAAACTAATTGCAATTAAAATACATTAGTGTATATTAGATTTTTGGCACATTCAAGTGGATAATAACCTAGCAGATGGTTCTGCATTGTGTTCAAAAATTGTATCATTATGATTCATTTTATGTTGCAATTGTCGCAATGGTGAAATGCGACGAACACTTGGTAGTGAAGAACTAATCATAGGCTCAGTAAGAGTGCTATGTTGTTCTTGTCTTTTCCGTGAGGCTGATACGTCACTATCAACAGATTCTTAAATTGAGTGCGTAGTATAAGTGTAACGGCCTGTAATTTTCCAATACTTTTAAATTAAGTATTTAACGTAATTTCATTTTTTAAAGGTGTTTTGTAGTGGTTGATCAGGAGTTTTAACTGATTTCAAAAATTTCTTATAAAATATTTTGAAGTACTAGACTAATTATAACATATTATTAAGTTCAGATTTCATCAGATACTCAAAACAATTCTGATAAAAATTCATTTTCAGTTATTACCGTTTTAGCTTAATGAATTTATTTTCTATTCAACCGTCTTCAAAACGTTTTCAAACATTTACTGTAGCATCCTATGATCATATAGGGCTCCCCACATTAATTTCGTAATTTTCTGATATCATTTCAATAGAGAACCCACAAACCCGCTTTCTAAATATTTTAGCCTGAAACTAGTATCCCCGTAGCTCAAATCCCAAAACGGACTTCGTATTCGTGATCCTCGTGACAACACGATCCCGTGGGTACGTTTTTGTAATTTTTCGGAGTCGTTTGCGAAATCGAGTTTGTATTTCTCCGCTTTGCTAATTACAATCGCTAATGACCTAATTAACCCTAATCAAATCCCATCTACCCACCCCTTTGTGGTTAAATCTGAAATCATTCAGATCTAACCCTCCCATCTACCCTCCCATCTACCCCCTCATCTACCCCCCTCATCTACCTCCACTAATTACAAATTTGCCATTCTAAATACCTATATAAATACCCCCCTTCAAACTATAACACTCAGTAACCCTCTCCCCTCTAAATTTTCGTTCAATTTTTGCCCCAGGTGACCGCCGTTCATCTCTCCGTTTCTCTCTCTCTCTCTCTCTCTCTCTCTCTCTCTCTCTCTCTCTCTCTCTCTCTCTCTCTCTCTCTCGCCGGAGGGCTCGACCTGCCACCGTCATTCAACCGCCCGCCTCCGCCGTCATCCGCCCGCCACCGCAGCGCCGGAGCACCCCACTGTGCCGACAGCACCCCCCTCTCTCCACGGTCTCCCACGCCACCGTCGCTCCGCTATCGCTCCGCCGTCAACCGTCGCCGCGCTCCACCGAGGTCGCCTTCCTCCTCCGCCGTCCCGCCTTCCGCTGCCTCCACACCCCCGCTCCGACGAGCTACGCCGAGCCCCTCCGCGATCGAGAACGACGGTGGGTGCGTGCGTAAACCCCCAGTGGCACGGTCATAATTATGGGGTTATTTTCGAATTTACGAATTTTTAAATATTAATAATTGAGTATTATTGGTTTAAAATCTATAGCTAAATATATAGGCCTCAGAAAAATGTGGGGATAGCTCCAGAAAATCGGAAACATTATTTCGGATCCAATGGCTCTGGTCTCATCTCGATCAGACGCTTACTTTTTCCAGAAACATTTTTTTATCCTAAAAATTAAATATGTTAAATTCATTCTAAAATACGTAACTCTTTATTTTTACGTACATTAATAAGTGATAAAAATATATGTCTTAGTACTCTTCGAGACGGTCATTTTGACACCTCACTTGTAACATTTCGATGTAGATTGCATCTAGGATAAATGTTTGAATAAATACGTTACTAATTGAAAAATAGTTTTAAATTTGATTTTTAGCTTTTAAAAATTATAAAAAATTAATATAAGCTTCAGAAAAATATTCCCTCTTGCAGTAAAACTATTTTTATCATATATAGCATATTTAAAAATTTAGAACGCTTTTCATCACCGTTTTAATCAGTTTTAAAATCAAAACGATCAAGTTTAATAAGTAGAAAATAGGGTGTGATTTAACCGATTGTTTCTTGTGTTTGTAGGTACCAGTCCTCATGCACCAGCTTCTCTAGATCCAACCTCGTCTTGCCACGACGATCCTGATAGAGTAAGTCACAGTTAATTCTAACCTTAGAAATTTAGATAGTGCACGTAATGGAAAGTAGTGAACTAAATGGAGATACCGCAGGCTCGAAGCATGGAATCAGTAACTTAGTTGTTGGACTTCAAATCATTGCTCAAGGCTGACATTCTCTCTTGAGGTTTCTGCCTTGACTTTTCAACAAGCGTAGACCTTTGGAGTATTGTTAATGCATGTGAACAGCTTTACTTTTGGAACAACAAAATTAACGTACCGTATTGCAACACAACGACTGAGTGATATACCGCATTGACATCATACTGCTGAAACATCTTATTGAAATTGAATGCTTAAAGATAGTTGGCACTGCACTGGGGTTTTATGGGTAAACTTATATTAGTGAAAGTGCGGGAGCGACCGCGAGCCATCTACACAGTGCACCGTACCGACCGACTGAATGAAATGTACCGACTAAAGTGAAATGAGATCCGCCCGGGTAAGCGCCCCGTGGCAGGAGATGGGCTCAATGGTCGCACACTGTACCTTCCTATATAAGTCACGTAGCTTTTAGTGTTACTATTGCCTGCTTGTACTTTCAGTGTTACTACATCTGCATGGTTGTCTTACTATCGTCATTACTATTACCTGCTGGTTAAAATATTGCTGCTACCTTATGCCATGCCACAATTGTTGCTCTTGCACGTTACTTTTACACTTGCACCGTCACCTTTACTTTACGCACTACATTCACTTTACTCACTACACCTGTACAACCACTAGCACTTTACTTATTGCTCTCGCATGCATGTTCGTTTTAACTTTACTTTTTGCACTTGTTTACTATAGCCTACTCCATTTTTGTGCACCCCTTATTTTCTATCGCTAGAATTGTTGTGACTTACCTACAGTTCCATCTCCATGGCACTGCAGACGACGCACAGGTTGACTTAGGCACTCCTGAGTTCGCAGAGCCATAGCACGATCTTGGGACTGTCGACTTTTATATTCAGAGCGTATGTGTGATGTACCTTCGATGTATTTCTTTTCTGCTTTACTTTTCATGTATTTTGTGAGAGAGTCCTAGATTGTTGTTGTACTTTTAATTAGTGGACTGTAATAATGTCTGTTGGCTTGAGTATTATTGTACGTCTCTGCATCGTGGCTATGTTGATTTCACTGGTAAACTGCAGGACATGCAAATATCAAATAAGTAACTGGCCCCCGAGAGCGGGTCGTTACAAGTTTGGCGGCCCATGCAGGTCCGCGCTAAATACCTTGTGAACAATATAGCAAGATCAGGATGTACTGTATATGATACTCAACAAAGCTGACAATCTTTCTATGTATGCAGGTTCAACATTCAACAATGGACGGGAACACTTCCGAGAGTCCCAACGGAGCTAACCTATCTGGAGCCAGCAACTAGACTAATAACGGACCAGCTCCAACAGTGCATCAGATCTCTGACCTCGCATTGCGAGTGATGGTCCAAGCTATCATGGGAGAACATCATCCTGTGGGAGGCATTAAACAATTCCGCTCCCTCCACCCAAAGACCTGGAATGGTGAGGATGGTCCGATGAAGGCGGAAGAATGGCTGGAGAGTATCGAGGAGAACTTGAGAGCCGCCCAGATTGGAAAGCATGCCTGGGTGGACACTGCCAGGTCCCAACTAACAGATTGAGCCAGGGTTTGGTGGGGCTCTGAAGAAGGTCGTCTTCAACGACCGATCGAATGGGCGATATTCACTGAACTTTTTCGCACCCAATATTTCTCTCCTGAGGCTCAGATGGAACTTCAGGCGCAATTTGTTGGGTTGAAGCAAGGTTCCATGACAGTGGAACAATATGACGCCCGATTCAACTTGCTGAGCCGCTTTGCTCCTGAGATGATTGCCACTCCCATGGCCCGAGCCCGACGCTTCAAGCAGGGTCTCAACATAAAGATCCACCGGAACTTAGTAGGACGCCCACTGTGCACTCACAATGAGGTCCTTGCTGCTGCTCGTGAACATGAGTTCATTGAGAGAGAAGAAAGGCATGTGATGGCTACCCCTTCCAGAAGGCCCCCACCTCCAACAACTACTGCTGGACCTAACCGTCAACCATCATCCGACCAAATGTTTCGCCCGATCCAGCATACCCAGTTCAAGAGACATGCACCACCACAACGTCCAGTATGTCATCATTGTGGTAGGCCTGGACATTTAAAATCAGAGTGCCGTTGGTACCTGAATCTCTACCTGATTTGTGGAGCGAAAGATCATGTTGCTAGGGATTGCCCAGATGCAAGAGCACGAGTTACTACCACTGCCACAACTGCTGCCCCTACTGGAGACGTTTCTCATCGACCACCATACCCTCCGCAACGACAGGCCTACACGATGATAGCAAAAAATGTCGGAGCCATCGACCAGGTGATTGGAGGTACGAGTTATCGCTTTTGATATTATACTCGTTCATTTGCAATCCGTATCCTATACTATTATATCATCGTATCTATTATGTTAACGCTAGTCTTGAGACTAGCTATAGAAGCTATGGTGATATCAATAGTTTGTATTCATACACGACATCATCTCTTGTTTTCTAGATGCTGTGATGTCACATTATATTTCATGCTATTAACAACTTATTTTCCTATGTCATGGTCGTTCATCGAGCCTTCCTCTTGATCGTTTGAATTGCTTAGGCAGTTATCGATCCTCTTAATTTCGAGGGCGGAATTATTTTAAGGAGGGCAGAATGTAACGGCCTGTAATTTTCCAATACTTTTAAATTAAGTATTTAACGTAATTTCATTTTTAAAAGGTGTTTTGTAGTGGTTGATCAGGAGTTTTAACTGATTTCAAAAATTTCTTATAAAAATATTTTGAAGTACTAGACCAATTATAACGTATTTTAGTAAGTTCAGATTTCATCAGATACTCAAAACAATTCTGATAAAAATTCATTTTCAGTTATTACCATTTTAGCTTAATGAATTTATTTTCTATTCAAACGTCTTCAAAACGTTTTCAAACTCTTACAGTAGCATCCTATGATCATATAGGGCTCCCCACATTAATTTCGTAATTTTCTGATATCATTTCAATAGTGAACCCGCAAACCCGCTTTCTAAATGTTTTAGCCTGAAACTAGTATCCCCGTAGCTCAAATCCGAAAACGGACTTCGTATTCGCGATCCTCGTGACAACACGATCCCGTGGGTATGTTTTCGTAATTTTTCAGAGACGTTTACGAAATCGAGTTTGTATTTCTCCGCTTTGCTAATTACAATCGCTAATGACCTAATTAACCCTAATCAAATCCCATCTACCCACCCCTTTGTGGTTAAATCTGAAATCATTCAGATCTAACCCTCCCATCTACCCTCCCATCTACCCCCCTCATCTACCTCCACTAATTACAAATTTGCCATTCTAAATACCCATATAAATACCCACCTTCAAACTATAACACTCAGTAACCCTCTCCCCTCTAAATTTTCGTTCAATTTTTGCCCCAGGTGACCGTCGTTCATCTCTCTCTCTCTCTCTCTCTCTCTCTCTCTCTCTCTCTCTCTCTCTCTCTCTCTCTCTCTCTCTCTCTCTCTCTCGCCGGAGGCCTCGACCCGCCGCCGTCATTCAACCGCCCGCCTCCGCCGTCATCCGCCCGCCGCCGCAGCGCCGGAGCACCCCACAGCGCCGACAGCACCCCCCTCTCTCCACGGTCGCCCACACCGCCGTCGCTCCGCCGTCAACCGCCGCCGCACTCCGCCGAGGTCGCCTTCCTCCTCCGCCGTCCCGCCTTCCGCCGCCTCCACACCCCCGCTCCGACGAGCTACGCCGAGCCCCTCCGGCGATCGAGAACGACGGTTGGTGCGTGCGTAAACCCCCAGTGGCACGGTCGTAATTACGGGGTTATTTTCGAATTTACGAATTTTTAAATATTAATAATTGAGTATTATTGGTTTAAAATCTATAGCTAAATATATAGGCCTAAGAAAAATGTGGGGATAGCTCCGGAAAATCGGAAACATTATTTCGGATCTAATGGCTCTGGTCTCATCTCGATCAGACGCTTACTTTTTCCAGAAACATTTTAGCCTAAAAATTAAATACGTTAAATTCATTCTAAAATATGTAACTCTTTATTTTCACGTACATTAATAAATGATAATAATATATGTCTTAGTACTCTTCGAGACGGTCATTTTGACACCTCACTTGCAACATTCCGATGTAGATTGCATCCAGGATAAATGTTTGAATAAATACGTTACTAATTGAAAAATAGTTTTAAATTTGATTTTTAGCTTTTAAATATTATAAAAAATTAATATAAGCTTCAGAAAAATATTCCCTCTTGCAGTAAAACTATTTTTATCATATATAGCATATATAAAAATTTAGAATGCTTTTCATCACCGTTTTAATCAGTTTTAAAATCAAAACGATCAAGTTTAATAAGTAGAAAATAGGGTGTGATTTAACCGATTGTTTCTTGTGTTTGCAGGTACCAGTCCTCATGCACCAGCTTCTCTAGATCCAACCTCGTCTTGCCACGACGAGCCTGATAGAGTAAGTCACAGTTAATTCTAACCTTAGAAATTTAGATAGTGCACGTAATGGAAAGTAGTGTACTAAATGGAGATACAGCATGCTCGAAGCGTGGAATCGGTAACTTAGTTGTTGGACTTCAAATCATTGCTCAAGGCTGACATTCTCTCTTGAGGTTTCTGCCTTGACTTTTCAACAAGCATAGACCTTTGGAGTATTGTTAATGCATGTGAACAGCTTTACTTTTGGAACAACAAAATTGACGTACCGTATTGCAACACAACGACTGAGTGATATACCGCATTGACATCATACTGCTGAAACATCTTATTGAAATTGAATGCTTAAAGATAGTTGGCACTGCACTGGGTTTTTTTGGGTAAACTTATATTAATGAAAGTGCGGGAGCGACCGCGAGCCATCTACACAGTGCACCGTACCGATCGACTGAATGAAATGTACCGACTAAAGTGAAATGAGATCCGCCCGGGTAAGCACCCCGTGGCAGGAGATGGGCTCAATGGTCGTACACTGTACCTTCTTATATAAGTCACGTAGTTTTTAGTGTTACTATTGCCTGCTTGTACTTTCAGTGTTACTACATCTGCATGGTTGTCCTACTATCGTCATTACTATTACCTGCTGGTTAAAATATTGCTGCTACCTTATGCCATGCCACAATTGTTGCTCTTGCACGTTACTTTTACACTTGCACCGTCACCTTTACTTTACTCACTCCATTCACTTTACTCACTACACCTGTACAGCCACTAGCACTTTACTTATTGCTCTCGCATGCATGTTCGTTTTAACTTTACTTTTTGCACTTGTTTACTATAGCCTACTCCATTTTTGTGCACTCCTTATTTTCTATCGCTAGAATTGTTGTGACTTACCTACGGTTCCATCTCCGTGGCACTGCAGACGACGCACAGGTTGACTTATGCACTCCTGAGTTCGCAGAGCCATATCACGATCTTGAGACTGTTGACTTTTATATTCAGAGCATATGTGTTATATACCTTCGATGTATTTCCTTTCTGCTTTACTTTTCATGTATTTTGTGAGAGAGTGCGAGATTGTTGTTGTACTTTTAATTTGTGGACTGTAATAATGTCTATTGGTTTGAGTATTATTGTATGTCTCTGCATCGTGGCTATGTTGATTTCACTGGTAAACTGCAGGACCTGCAAATATCAAATAAGTAACTTGCCCCCGAGAGCGGGTCGTTACAATAAGCTTGATTAATAATGGTAAATCAAGCATGTAATACAGTAGTTTATACTAACAAATTCTATACCGTTCGCATGTTGGTGTGAAGCAAATGGAAATGGTAAAATCTTTAGGCTAGTCAAAGAATGCCATCGTACAACTGAATCATTTAAACTTATGTTAAAATAATTCTATATTCCAAATGGTAACCAATAATGGTAAACTACTATAAATGCAAGACAACCATTGCAACAACCATTTTAAATAATTAAATACAAAAATTACTCCTAGTATGTACATGGTTGTCTAACTCGTTTAACAACTGTGATATTACTGCGACTATGTGAGCGTTTGGCGTTATCTATATGGTAACCAAAAATTCTGTTGTAACATTGATACGGCATCCTAATTATTAAGTTTTAACATTGATTCATGATTATGAATATCCAAATTCTCTTGTAACATTGATATGCCATCCAAATTCTGATTCATTATACAACATAATTTCCTAATTATTATCTACATCAGAATATCCTAATTATTATCTAAATTCTGATTCTGATTCATGATGCAAACATCAGTAATAAATGGACATCCAAATTCACTACGCATGCCTCCCACCCAAATTCAAGCATCTCCACATGGCTGTCTTTTATTTCCTTAGCCAAATGTTTCCAGACTCATCCATGCTTCCTTACTCTCTCTCAAGTATTCCATATCAAAATCCCATTCAAATATTCAGATTTTAAATCGTTCAAAAATTGACAGTTTCGTTGTTCATATCAAAATGAATTTAAAAATGTCATTTCAAATTGTTTCATATTAGTTTTTAGTTGGGTATTAATATAAAACTATGATATTCAATGTTATATATTAAAATGGCATTTCAAATTGTGATATTCAATGTATGATATTCAAGTTTTTGTATGCTGTGATATTCAATGTGATGCATTTTTAACTGTGAATATAAAAAATGAATTTCAAACTGTGATGAGTTGAGGATTCAAATGTTATTTATACTCTTAATGCAAGAATTTAGTGTTAATAACCTGTTACTGTTAAAGTAAAAAAAGGATTAACATTAATATTAGTGTTAACATTAACAGGTTTTCCATCCAAACACACCTGGACAATCCAAACAAACCTGTTAATGTTAGCACTCAGTTTAATCCTTAATGTTGCATAGATCCAAACAAACCTGTTAATATTAGCACTCAGTTTTTCATTCATGTGAATGTTAACAATCAAATCTTGTTAAGGTGTGTGCATAGAAAATTGATTTGAACTGCAGAGAAATGCACTAACGTTAGCATATACTGAGAAAATTGATTCTTAATGTTAATGTTAACAATGCATTAACAGGTGTATGCTGAGAAATGCATTAACAATCAAATCAATTTTCACAAATCAAATTGACATAGTCAGTTTGCGTTAACAATCAAACTGACATATGAACTCATATTAATTTGCAAATCAATATGTTTAGAACTCAAATTGACATATTCAGTTTGCACTAACTCAAATTGACATATTCATTTTGCATTAACAATCAAATCAATATGTTTAAACTCAAATTGACATATTCTGTTTGCATTAACAATCAATATGTTCATATCAATTTCTCAATTTGAATGTGTTAATAGTTTTAACCAATTTGAAATCACATTATTCGGTTTTTTTAGACAAATTTATATGAACTCTAAACATATTCATATATCAATTTTCCCAAATCAATTTGAATATGTAACATTAACAATCAAACCAAAAATCCAGAACAACAAACTGTTTTAACAACTCTAAGAACTCCCATTCTCCAAGCACTCCACTATAAAATTCATGTTACTCCCAATGGAACTCGCTTATTTGAGATACCAGTTTGTATATAACAATTCAGTTACATATCAAATATGTATGTAATCTCAAAATTCTTAAATTATTGCCACATATGGAGTTCTTAGAATTGGTAGTAACTGAATTGATATTATCTAAGAACTCCACATATCAATATTGAGAATATCAAATATAAGAATTGACAGTAAATGCCACATGTAATCTCAACATAGTGGTATATATGTGGAGTTCTTGGATTATGTCAAATCAATTTGCATATACCAATTCATTTACTTATCAAATCAGTTTGCATATCAAATCAGTTTGAGATTACATTCATACATCATCACCACTCTACTAATGAAGAAAAAAATTGCATTTCATTGAATTTTAACATATCAAACTGTTTTAATATAATTACTACCAGGAGTTCTGTTTACTTAAGCCAAATTGGCAATACTTCGTTTACTTATGCCAATTCATATTCAAATTTCAGAACTGGAAACTGGCAAATTGGCTTAAGTAACTGAAGTTCATGTTAATATTCATATTAGAGTTGACAGGATCACAGGTCATGTTAACATTCATATTAGAGTTGGTAAATTGGCTTAAGTAACTGAAGTTAATGTTAACATTCATATTAGAAGTTCATGTTAACATGACAACCGACAATACTTCATTTTAACATATCATTAAATTTAAATAATTCATACTCAAATTCATACTCAAGCAAAAAAATTCATTCTCAAATTCATACTCAAGCAAAAAAATTCTAATGTAAAAAGTTTATAAAGTTGACAGGATCACGGTTTTTTTGCAAGAAAACTAATTCCAGGATAAGTTTAAATAGTTTCTTAAGATAAGTTTTTTGCAAGAAAAATTCGAATGTAGTTCTCCTGTCAAACTTAAATTAGTTTCTCTTGGTTATAAATCACTGTTTTTTGGCAGTTCCAATTTGAACACATCTACTGCATCAATTTATACTCAAAACTAATTTAACCCATGCGTACACTCAATTAGTTTATAAAGCCCTGTACTCAAAACAAATTGCATTTACTGTGTTTTAACATTAGAATATCCATTATACTCAAAACAAATGCAAAACTAATTTAACACATCTAAAACCCTATACTACATCATTATCGAGTATACTCAATTTGGAACAACAAATTTTGATATGCCAATTTGGAACTAATATCTGCATTAGAATATCCAGTATACACAATTTGGAACTAATATCTGCATCAATTAATATTTGGAACTAATATCTGCATTATTAGAACATATGATTCCAGAATATATGTGTATATTCTAATGCAGATATTAGTTCCAAATTGGCATATATTCTAATGTGTTTATTAGAACATATGATTCCAGTATACTCAATTTGGAACTAACATCTAATATGTTTATTAGAACATATGATTCCAGTATATTAGTTCCAGATATTTGGATCTAATATCTGCATTAGAATATCCAGTATACTCAATTTGGAACTAATATCTGCATTAGAATATCTAGTATACTCAACATATATGCAATATTGGGAGTTCCAAATTGAGTATCCTGCCAAACGGTTGGAAATAATATCTGCATCATTATTTGAACACATTTGGAACTGAAATTTAAATAAATTCATTCTCAAATTCATACTCAAGCAAAAAATTCTAATGTAGTTATAGCAAAAAAATTCCGACTAAGCTCATCATAACCTGCTAGATAAATCCAGCATATAATAGCCATACATAAATTTCTCTATGAGAGTAACTAAATGGTTAGATACAAATTACAACATTTATGCCATATATATCACTGCATCAGTATATATACACTGCATCAGTATAGGATGTATTAACATTAGACATGATATTAGTTCCAACTCAAGATTATGCTATATATATCACTACATATATTAAAATGGCATGTTACTTCTATATATGCTATATCGTATATATCACTACATTAGAATTTTAATATATGTAGTTGAAAGCATATATATACATCAGTATTGGCAATTTTAACATATGTAGTTGAAAGCATATATGACATATATATATCACTGCATCTGTATATATAAATTAAACTCAAGCTTTTCAAATTAAACTCAAGCATATATGCCAATGTGAATAGCTCTGCAAATATGCCAATGTGAATAGCTCTGCATTAGTTATATAAATTAAACTCAAGCTTTAATAGGTGCAAAACAATTTGAACCATAAACACACCCATTCACTCATATAGGATGTATTCAGCTATTAAAATGTAGTGATCAAAAACTAATTTTTTGCTTATCAAATCTCAATACAAATTTGAATATGCAGTTTTGCACAATTGGTATATGATATGCACCAATTGAATATGCAGTTTTGCACACCCAATCTCAATAAAAAAATTGGGTATCAAAAAAATTGGGTATCAAAAATTGGGTATCAAGAATTGGCAATAAAAAAATTGGGTTTCAAATTGGGTATCAAAAAAAATATTCAATTGGGTATCAAAATTTTGGTCGACAACTACCATCTCAGATAAACCTCCCCTACTATTAAATTGGATACCCAAAAAAATTGAATTGGGTATCAAAAATTGACAAGTTGCCAACCTCTAATAAACCTCCAATTTAATATCAAATTGTGCAAAACTGGTCCCATTTCCATACGTCTGGATACCCAAAAATTTGGGTGACAATTTTTTTGGGAGGCTTGATATTAAATTGGGTATCAAAAAAATATTCAATTTTTTGATACCAATTGTGCAAAACTGCATATTCAATTACAATTGGTGCATATGCACCAATTCAATTGGTATATGATATGCACCAATTGGTATCAAAAAAATTGAATATCAGTTTGAATATTCAATTGGTGCATATTCAATTGGTATATCAAATCTCAATTAAAAAATCAGTTTTGCACACCCAATCTAAACACACCCAATCAGTTTTGCACAATTTGAACCATAAACACACCCATTCACTCGTATAGGATGTATTCAGATATTAAAATGCAGTATGATACACTAATTTATACTCAACATATATGCAGTTTTGCACTAATATCTGCATCAGTTTGAGATTGCATATCAAATTTAGACCACCATCAGTTTGAGATTGCATTTTTCCATCTAGCATACATTTTCCCATCCATCATATATTTCCAATTTTCCATCCAATATATAATTTCCCATCCAACATATGTGCCAATTTGAACCAAAAAACACACCCTAACAAATGCGATTTCTGTTGATATGTTGATATTCAAAAGATTACACAATTCAAATTACATTATCTTGAATTGAAAGTTTATAAAGCTGACATTATTTTGAATTGAAATCACAGTTGACAGGATCATTATCTTGACAAGATCATTATCTTGACTGTGATCCTGTCAAATTACATTGCCTTGAATTGAAATTATTTTGAATCATTATTGAGTGTACACAATTCAAATCACAAATTGAGTATCAATTCAAATTGCATCATCTTGAATCATGTGAACATTTGTAACAGGCACATATGAAAATGTTTGAATATTTTGTTTACATTTGAATTTACCCAAAAAAATTTGGTTTAAAAAACGAAGTGAGATGAGAAGTCAAAACACTTTATTCAATAGGCATATTCATTTGCAAGCTAAACTTGGTTTGAAAAAATTGAACCAATTTGGTATTAACCCTTTATTTGCAAGATGAATAGTATTTGTTCAATGAGCTGATAATGATACTGTCAAAAAATGAGCATAAAAAACTTGAGTATCAAAAAAATGATACTGTCAAAAAATGAGCTGATAATGATCCTGTCAAAAAATGAGCATAAAAAATTCAATGAAACAAAGTGTCAACCACATGTGGGGTGACAAAAAAGGGAACTACAAGAAAATGAAGAACACAACAAAAGGAGGTTGATGACCGAGCTGAAAAACACAAAAAAACCAATCACAGAGTTTTGAGATTGCTCATGCTGAGAAAGGTTGAAGCTCTAACCAAGAGTTACTCTGCAAGTTCAAGCTCTGCAATTTCAATTGAAGTGAGAAAATTTCCAGGTTACGGCGCTCTCAGGTTGTGTGCAAGTTCAAGCTATTCAATTTCAAGTTCAAGCTCATGCCTGATGAGGGTGATGAAAATTCAATGAAACAAATAAAAAAAAGCAAAGATTCAGCAGATGACAAAAATTCTAGCTCTCACCTCCCGAGTGATGTGAGCAAATTTCTTGGCTGAGGCGATTGCCAGTGGATGTGTGCAAATCTCAGGTTGCGACGATCAGCGGAGGGTGAGGTTGAAGATGAGAGGGATTCAAAATTTTGAGAAACCAAGTGAGGTTGAAGGTTTGAGATTGAAGATTTGAGGGTGTGGTTGAAGCTGAGGATGAGATTGAAGATTTGAGAAACCAAGTGAAGTGAGCATATATTCCCTCCAACAATTTCCCTCCAATATTTCCCTCCATCAACCTGCAAACCAAGTGATGTGATCCAAAATTTGATGTGATCCAAAATTTCCCTCCACCAACGTGCTCTCACCTACAAGGATGCAAACAAAATTCAAATTTCAATCACAACAAATACAAAAACATAAACAAAACACACAAAATAACACAACCAAAATCATAGTCATCAACATCTTGTCCTAGTCATCAACCAATTGTCCAAGTCAGCTTGTCATACCGGGACAAAATTCAAAAAGTGCTCTCATATATATATATACTAGTCATACCCCGTGCCCGCGGGCACGGTTCAATTAAGATTTTCCCCCGCAAAATCTTTGTTCCCCAAAAAATTATTTCCACGGTCAAAATTGCGCGGAACAACAAATTAGCGTAAAAATATTTAGCGACACGGACGCATTTGGCGTGGAACAACGAAATCGGCGCATGCACCTTCAGCGCGGAATAACAAATTCGGTGCGGACACCTTCGGTGCAGAACAACAAATTAGTGTAAAAAATTTAGCGGGCGCCTTCGGCGTGGTTCATTTACGATTCCCCCTCAAAATCTTAGATCACCCATAATTTAGCTCATCCCAAGAAATTTCAATCATTTTGAAATTATTCACCTGTGATCAATATTGATCAAGTCGCATCGTCTAGTCCGTCCTGATCAAGAGATCGCTCATCGTCTTCTCTACACGAACCACCATCCATGTAACCAGCAGAACATACACCTCACGTCAATTTTTAACTATAGACATGCATATTGTAACCCCCAAAACTACATCAAATCAAAAAAAAATTCTCTAGGTGTCAACATTAAGACAATATATTTCATCATAATTCCTTAAAATTCACTTCAAGCAATTCAAATACCACGTCGTCATCTACTCTCAAATTACAACGTCAAGAATTTGACATCAACGATTGGTATTTCACATTTAAAAACAATAAAATCCTTGCTCTATAAACCAAAATGAACAGAATTGCAAAATAAAACAACCCAAAATATAAAGTTCTCCATAAAACCTAAACAAAGCATCAAGAATTTGATTTCAATCGTTTGGAAATTATTCACCAGTTATCAGCATCGATCGAGTTGTAGATATCCATGTTCAAATAATTTTATTGAAAAAATAGGCATTCTAAAGCATCTGTAACAAACACAGTTGAAAAGAATTAGAATAAGAAAAAAGAACACATATTTCATGATTTTAAGCCTATGATACAATGATGAGAAATAGTCAGAGAAAGATTTAGTGATATGGCATCGAAAAAAACCAGATCCTGGAATCATACCGCCATTGGAGCGATCCCTAGTTAGCTAGTAGTTCGCTGAGTATCGAAGCAACTGAATAGAGATAAACCAAGGAACCAGCTATAACGAAATGATTAATGCATAAAAGAGAATTTTTCTAGCCCATGATAACTCATCTGTAACATTCTAATGTCTAATTGGCATATGAACTAATTCTAATGTCCAATAATCTAAACAAAAAATCATAATTTAATCTATTAATAGCATCTGTAACATACACATGATAAGAAAAAGAACACATTTCATGATTTTAAAATCAGACAGAACATTTCTCCATTAAATTAGAAATTTTTATATTCAATGATACAATGTTGAGAAATTGGCAGACAAATTGTTTTCTAATATTAATTATGACATGGCCTCTTTGTAACTCTCCACATTTTAAACCATGGAGAAGCAAACCAACATTATCGTTAGCCAACAGAAACATAATCAAATGTTAAAAACAAAAAATGAGCTAAAGCAGGTCTAAAAGTTAATTCATAGTATTTATACATCTCCATATTCAAACAATATTAGTGACCTGCTTTAGTTAAAAAGGGGAGCAAATTCAAACAACATTCACCCCAAAATTGAGACTTCATGATTCACATGTTCTGTTTATTTATCTAAAGCATATGATAGACAACGGGATGAAGAGAGTGCTGTTTGGCTGAAGCTGGCAAAGATTTTTTCGATTTCTTTTTCAGCTTTCTGGCTATGCTTGTGGGCTAAGTCATCAAGCTCCTCACCAAAGTAAAAATGGTTGGCTCTATGGAAGTGGCAAGATCTTTTGAAATAGCATATATCTGCCCTGTTGCATGGCGAATTTCCAGTATTCAGGTTCATGATACTTAACAATCCTGGAGATGAAGAAGAAGTTACCGCAACTTAAGCTGGCATGATGAATGGATACATCAATGGAGTTCTGCAGATGTATTCCGTCAATGTTTGGGCTGTCGCATGGCGAAGAGACCGACATGTTGTAAACCTGCACTGCTTCGTAGTTATTGAACTTCAGGTGGCATTGCGGGCTATTTTTGATGCCGATGCCGGTGACCGTCACATTGTAGCTGCCGTAGAACCTCAAATCCTATCAAGAGTCAGTACATAAAGATTCAGTATATGAAATTATAAAACATGCATAAGTTAGCTTATGAAATGATGGATATTAGTGTTGGCCTAGTGTGAGGCATTTTCCCAGTGAGTTAGGTACTGTCTTTTTCCTGTAAAAGCCTGGATATCCAAAAACATTTTTAAGTATGATATGTGCTATTTAAAGAATGAGAGAACTGGAGCGGTTACGGTTTTCACCTGAGCAGTATTGAGTTTGAATCAAGGCCACCAAGCACTTCCTTGCCCATCGATGATGCCGTTGACTTGGATTCTGATTCCGCCTTCAAGCTCCTTGAATTCCATCCACTGCAATTATTAATTTCATTGTCTAGTTAGGCATAAGTGCTAATTAAGGATCAAGGTTCACTACAAATATTTCCAGGGATGTTTGAGAAGAAATTACTATAAGGACTATGTCCATATGTTAAGTGTTCAATAGCCCCCTTTTTAAATTCCTCACACATCAGGTGCTTACATTCAAAAAGTAATGAAAAACATTCAAAGCAATTGGCACAGTTAAATATGGTGTCTCTAAGGAAAGCTCAAGGGCACTTTTTAAATAAGTGTGCTCTTGTTGCCATATCTGGAAATAGATGTTTATGGCAACATTGCATAGTTATATGAACAGAAAAATCAAATAAGAAGGAAATGCAATCTTTTTCACCACAAAACAATAAAGAAGAATTAAGAAAGATTTTGCAATGAATTAAGAAAGAAATGAAGGAACATGCTTGGATAGGCATTGGTAGGTGCATGAGAAGATAACACAACAAAAAATAATTATAATTCAGGCATAACCATGCATATTAGCCAAATAAACCATGGAAATGTTGAATGGATGATTCATTATTGTTACAGGAAAAAGAATGCATAGGCTTGTTAATATACATTCTGCAAAAAGAATCTATACGCTTGTTACTGGAAATAGAATGCATAGCCGATACATTCTGCAAATTTACAAATACCCTATACATTCTGCAAACATACAAAAAGAATATACAAAAAGTGAGATTGTTACTGGAAAATTATAACAGGCCATCTACTTTATAATATGTCTATCCAAGCATGTTCCTATACTGCAATTTATTTATGAAGTGGTTTTTGTGTGATCATCCCTATTCCTATAGTAACATTGCTTTCAACATATTAATCCAACCCTAAAATATTTGTTAGCGGGGCCAGGTTAAATTTGCAAGCCATAATGCATGTAACTGTTTAACCTGTAAGTTGGAAACTAAAAGTCTTAAATCTAAGTCCAAAATATCCACCCAAATCCGTCCCTCGGTATAAGATTATAATCAGGAATTTAACGTTATAATATTTAACTAATTAAGAGATAAAGCGAGACGGGTAACTCAAGTATGCAGATCTGACCCAATTCGGATATTGTTATGGTCTATACCAATCACCAGCCAAGCTGATCAACAATCCATATGCTCTGCCTTAACAAAACTGAATGTGTTTGAAATGATAAAAGCACAAGTTAATTTGCACGACTAAATGAAGAGTGTGAGATGAAGGAAGAATGTCATCTGGTGTTTGGTTCTTATATATAATTTAATGAATTGACACATTTTAAGGGGGGAAGTAATAAGCATCCATCTTCAGCTTGTTATGCAAAGGATACTGTATGATAATTTTAATGGTATGGGATCTCTCAATTGGCTGTGTGCACTACTTTAAAGATCACATGACATGCCCTAACATGTTGGCCGATAATAACGTCTTGATCATTCACTGGAAGGACATGTAGAAACATTTATCTACAATTTTCAGTCAATTTTCTCATTTTTATGTTCACCCAATACCTTACCAGATATATCCTGACACGGTATTTTGCATGTGAATTATGACAGAATTGTAATTGTTCATTAAATCTATATTTTATTGGCTATAATTTAATATAATTTATTTTTTATTTGGTTGAATGATATGAATTTATTTTGAGGTTTTTACATTTAGGATTTAAGATTTTATTAGATATAACAAATAGGATACTGCATTTAATGTCTAGCTTGTAAATGCTTCTATACATGAAATATATCTTTCATCTAATATGAGGCATGGGTTTTACTTAATGTCCCAACATGTTGGCAGATGATTGCCATCCTGTTGAAAATAGAAAATAGAAATAGAAAATAGAATTTTGATGATAACCTTATTATTCTTGATTGTATATCTATCGGCAAAATGTTCTTGATTTATAAACCATATCATAGAGCATATTTTATAACAAAACACAATGAGAAAAATAACATTCCCCAAATAAGATTTTATTTATTCCTTTTTACCAGCAACAATTTCTTGGCATTCTAGTAATATGAATAGAATTTATGAAAATTTCATTACATAAACATCCTAAAGGCTTCGAAACACGAAAAATTCCAATATTATAGCCTATGCCATGGTAATCATATTCTCATATTGCCCCCTCATCAGTTGACTAACCCTCTAAATTCCATTTTTCTTTTGTTGAGGGTAAAAGTTTGGAATTGCCATGGTACTCATATTCTAATGGTTCATGAAACATTAGCTTATGCAATCAATGGGTAAGCCAGGGGACTAAATTTGACTTCGAGAACTAAGACGAAACTTATTTACGAAATCTGAGCAAATTGTGTTGTGTGTATACCTTTGGACATGTTATTAGCGATGCTGAAGTCTTGGAGGGGACTCGGATCCGAGGCAAACACGACTGATGCACTGATGGAAATGAAAATGATGCAGAGGCAGCGTGCAGCCATATTCTTCTGAGCTGAGGTCTGTCTTGGGTCCATCTTCAAGATTGGCGACAACTTCATTCATGACGGTGTGGTGGAAGCCAAATCTGGCTGTTGGTCTCAGCTTCAACGTGTATAAGATCCAAAAACACAACAACATGGCACCTCAAATGACAGCAAACCCCTCTTCTGTCTTCACTCTTCAGCCTTGCAAGGGTCTCTCCGGCATAGCTCAGGAATATGAGAAAATTAAATGAGAAACAAATGAACACAAATGGAAGAAGACAGTAAGAAAGCACATGAAAATGATGATTACATTGAATAGATTGGGATAAGATTTCTAATCAAGCGCTTGCAAATTATCATATAGATGGCTGGATCATGCAAGTATGGGTAATGCTATGAATTTTGAGAGAAATGAATACTGAATTGACTGAAAACTTGCAACTATTATCACTCAATCCTCAGAAATTTATGTGTATCTTAAAAGTGTTAAATAACAAAAATGAGATATGGGTGAAACAAAAGTGAGTTCAAAATTGAATAACAAAAGTTTTCAGAGGATATCTCATTTAAATAACAAAATGAAGACAGATATCTCATTTTTGAGTTCAAAATGAAGACAGATACACATTCACTTTTGTTTCACCCATATCTCATTTAAATAACAAAAGTTTTCAGAGGATAACCTGTCTCAAAATTGAATGATATCCATATGTGTTAACACCTCATTTAAATAACAAAATGAGTTCAATTTTGTTTCACATGATATGGGAGAGGATCCTGTATCAAAACCCATATGTGTTAACACCTCATTTAAATAACAAAAGTGAATGATAAAACTCAAGATGTTCACATATAACACTGTTGAATATCCCAGTACATGATAAAACTCAAGATGTTCACATATAACATATAACACTGTTAAATAACAAAAGTGAATGATAAATAACAAATTTCTATCTTCATTCAAAAGTTCACATATAACACTGTTACACTCAAGTTCACATATCTCTCATGACTATGGGTGAAACACAAAATCTTGATTAATATCTCTCACCTGTTGAATATCCCAGTTAACTGTTCAAATCACCAACTTGAACGATTGAAGAGCACACCTAGCCACCTTGCAAAAATCTGAAACAACCAAGTGAGGAAGATGATTGATAAAACGCAAAATGTTGCTACAATATGGATATGTGAATTACTGGATAATCCATATGTGTATCTGTGACTTAATGGATAATAACATGATATCATTATCAAAATGCTAATCATATCAATGTATGGGTTGATGTATCTGTGAATATTTGGAACCAAAAAATTACAAATTGAATAAAATTCACAAAGTCTCCTTGTAAACCTGCAAATGAAGAAACCCAAGGGCTCGGGGGACCTCGCATGGGAAACCCCAACAACTCAAATAAAATTCACAAAGTCTCCTTGTAAACCTGCAAATGAACCAACAAAACCAACAAAAAATACGGACGCTAAAATCCACAAAAATTAGATCGGCATAACTTCCCAAATGAAACAAAGAAGGAAATAATAATCCAAAAGACCGCACAAACTTTTTGCATGGATATTTTGAAGGGAGTTTTCCCCAAATCATAGTTTCAACCAAAATAGTACTTAAGGCAACATATTTTTACATCGACTTATAATAATATCACACAACCTAAACTATATGCCAAAAGAAAAAACCCTTAACTATGAACAAATATACACAAAAATACATTTTGGATTGAACAACCATGCAGTCCAATTTCAAAAACACCATCTCTCACACCGGCATTTAAAACCAACAAAATTTACATCTGAAGCTAGGGCCGTGTGTCCTGAAAATTAAAAATAAAATCATAGCTTAGAATAGAAAAATTAGAAACGAAGAAATATCTAATTACTTTGTACAACTCACTTTTATTACCTTCATCGTGTTTAAGCAGAAAACCTTTTCATCATCACATTATAAAAAGATGACGTGTCAAGCTCAATCCAAAGTGGAGAGTTAATGGGATGAGCAATAACCTAGATAAATTAAGAACATAAAATTCCTAGAAAAATTAATATATATTTGAAAATATGGAAAATTTTAAAATTATACATTTATTTACCTTTTTTCGTTGGAGTGGTGGATGTCGTGCTTTCTGGAACCAAGCAAGCTCGGCAAGAACCATCTTCCACTTCTATAACAAAAAAGGTATTTGGATGGTCAATGAAGAGGATATTTTGAAAAACAAAATCTAAGATTTTTATATTACCTCGGAAAAGAAGATTGCTTTGTCTTCAATGTGACTCGTCGCCGTTGCTTGTAAAGTTCTTTTAGCAATTTGCTGGAAATAATAATAATAATAAACAGTCACTAATTTTTAATTTCAAAATGGGAATGTTTGTAACGGTATGCATACCTTATCAAAACAAAATCCGATATAACCCCGTAGCCTGACATTTATGTGATTGTTTTGAAGTAACAGAACCTGTGAGAAGAAAAATGTTAATGCAAACATAGTATATTAAAAATATAATGTAGAATTATGATAAGAAACTTACAGTTTTTGCCAAATCTGCATCATCATCTATCTATATAAAATACAAACCAATATTTTATCAAACAATGCATACCGAAAACAATTAAGTCATGCAATGAAATGTAGTAAAGGAAAAAATTTCTTACCCTGCCATATATGGTAATGTGGGTCCACATTTTAAAGCTTGGTAACATATGATAATGCTATACCTGCATGTTAGAAAACAATCGATAATAATTTTTTAAAACATCATTTAAACAAATAATATAAATAAAACAATGTAAAGAAAGAGAGTTAAAAAACTTACATACAATTTTTATCATACATTGGAAATCATAGCAGAACTTCTGGGTAAACGATGTTTACTGTGTTATTTATGTTGGGCAGAAGAAGGACACATACACGATCAAAAGATGTGCACCTTGAAAGTGCAACATAAAGATGTCCATGACTGAAAACTGGGGTCTGCAAATCAACTCCAACGAATTTTACAGATTGTCCTTGGGCTTTATTAATCGTCATAGCATATGTCACACGGACAGGAAACTGCCTTCTTGTCATATGAAAAGGTAATTCTGTAGCCGATGGTGACAAAGATATTCTTGGAATAAACACAAAACAACCGGCTTTATCCCCATTTAAAATTTGAGCTTCAATGACACGTGATGCACATCTGACAACCATCAATCGAGTGCCATTACAGAGCCCGTCTTTTGGTGCAATATTTCGTAATAAAATAATAGGACAACCAACCTTAAGCTCAAGTGTAAATTGTGGCAACCCAGGAGGATCCAAAGAGTTTATGTACTCAGTTGGATATCTATTTATAATGGTTGGATCGGTTTCATCATTTTCAGAAAAACTGTCTGCAGCTTGATACGTAATCTTCTGTCCCAGAAAAATGTTTAATGCAGCAGCATTTATAAAAGTAACATCATCATTCCGTGCAGAAAGAATTATTCGTTCAGTAAGGTATGCCGAAGTCACGGCACCCTCAATATCAAGCGGCGGATAAATTCGAAGTATTAACTCGTTTAAAACCTTGCACCTGAATATGTTAGAAGGAAGTTCTACCACTTCTGTAGGATTTGTCCCAACCTAATACATATAGATATAATTTTAGTGAAGGAATGGCTAATATAAAAATAGTAAGTAAAATTAAATTAGTCATGAAATAAAATACCTCCAAAATAAATTTTGCAAAATTTGCATTCTCAACCGATGAGTTATTTAACCGCATATTTTGATCCAAGATCAAAACTTGTACAGAGCACCATAATACAGATCGTCTCAATGAGGCACCAACAATTTCTTCTCGAACCCCCTTTGGTATGACGGGCAAGATTTGTCGGAAATCCCCACCAAGAACAACAGTAATACCACCAAATGCTCTGTGGTTATCACACATATCTTGTAACGATCGATCCACTGCCTCAACACAGTGCCGATGTTGCATAGGTACTTCATCCCATATTATAAGTTTTGCTTTTCTGAATAATTAAGCTTGCATGGATTGCTTGCTAAAATTACAAATTGAAGTATCATGCACATCTAACGGGCTACGAAATGTGGAATGTGCAGTCCGACCTCCGCTAAGTAGCAATGATGCAATACCGGAAGACGCGACGGTGATAACTATATTTCCAAGACTACGCAACATTGTTGCTATTGCATTGTACAAAAAAGTCTTTCCAGTTCCAGCACCACCGCTCAAGAAGAATGTAGTACCTTTATTTTCAAATACTGATGAAGTAATTGCTGAATAAGCATTGCGTTGTACATCATTGAGGCAATCAATGTCTTTTTGTGCATCCAATTGTTTCGCTTTATTTATAAGTTCCTGATGTTCATGCAACAATCTATTGCCAACAATTTCATTCCAATCTCCAGCAGAAAGTGGCATTGGTGGAAAGTCGGATAGACACTTACCGTACTCCTCAAGCAATTCATTGATAAGGAATAATCCATAATCTTCAAGTTGGCCTTGAGTTGGGGTAGAAATTGCAAATAAAGTTTGCAATTTATGTGGAAGATCATCGCAAATGTGCATTGAAAATTCATTCCATAATGCAAGGGGGTCGATCGGCACACATTCGATAAGAATAATACAAAACAGTCTTCGTAATTGATATCCTGTTTTCATAATTAAAGCCTCGGCAAGACATTGTCTCCACTCGGAATCATCTTCAAGAAGACCTCTTGCAATACATGTTGCTTTGAATGTAGGGTACTCGATCGAATTGAATGTGTGTAAATTTTCCCACGATGTTGGCCCTTTTACAACTGTTAGTAGCAACCGTAGATAAAATCTCTCACCAGAATTAGGGGAGGCAAAATACATTCTGCCAATGGCATATCCAGATTGTCTTGGAGTCCAGACCTTTGTTGACGAATGCCACACAAACTTTTGGGAAAATTCTTGATATGTGAGATCATGCGCAGACTCATGTAAAGCGCAACATGTAAAAAATTCAGTCAAAGTTGTCTTATCATTTTCAGCCCTAGACCTTATTGCATCTACATCTTCATCTGGATCAAAAATAACACGGTGTTGCCCTGGTAAATGAAGTATCAATCTTTGAACTGACGGAATCTCTTGATGCAAAGGATGCTCGAATATTCGCCAGGCAGCCTCAGGTGGTCCAATATATCTTGCATCAAGGTATTGTTGGATCTCATTTACTGCGCCCAATACCATTGTGGTCCGATCATAACCTTTATAAATATACTTATGAATGTACTTCACATATCTTACCCCGGCACAAACTTCGACATTAATGTGGCAGTTAAAGCGCCTTGAGAGATACCTGTTGTGCGGCACAACATCTCGGTTATCAACCTGATGCCCCCTTACAGTATATAGATGCCCATTACTACGACGACGGTAAATAGGATATCCATCACGATCCAAGGTTGTTGCTTCTGCATAATTTCGAGGGTATTTCTTAGTACACTTACCATTTTCCATGCATGAGGCATTTGGATTCCGAGCACCACATGGTCCATGTACCATACATTTTGACACAGTATCGAATAATGCAGGATCTTGAGCAGGATCAGGAAATTCAGCACATACAATTCTATCCACTTGATCACATGTATGAATCTTATCGGGTCCACGAAGAAAGAAAAGAGCATGCATATGTGGAAGACCCCGTTTCTGAAATTCAATTGTAAATACATGTGCTACTTTCTTTCCAAATACATTATTGCCATCAATCTCCTTCATCAAAGCCTTTCTTTTTAACTCAAATACACGTGCGACTAAATCTGGACGGTCGGTAGCCTTTTGATTGGGCAGTAGAGCCGAAGTAATTTCTGGCCACTTTGGATTTACGGTCATGGTAAGAAAAATATCCGGGTGCTGGTTATAACGTGTGATAGCCATTGAGTCTTGAAATATTTCAAACATGTGACGTGCACTGCCAGTGAAAGATGAAGGAAGTATCATGCGCTGTCCAATTTGGTCGCATCTGGCATATGCATCGATATCTGCAAGACCCTGATAGAGCTCTGAGTGGAGTTTTCGTTGATTAAGTTTGATGAATGTCAAACGATGTTGCTCAATTGTTGCCCAAGCATCAACTATGAACTCCTGGAATAACTTTCCCGCTCTCAAAATTGAAGAATACTCGTTCTGTCTTTCAAACAGACGGTAGCTATAAAACTCACACATGGTCAGGCGTCTACTTGATGCTATGTTTTGAACTGGATCCCACTGCTTCAACTCAGGTTCCCATCCAAGTTGACCATCAGGAAATAATAAGACGTAGTGTAATGGTAAGTATGCAGGATGAGTCTCATTGATTTGCATTAATTGATGATTTCCTCGAAGATGTAAAACTATATCTCGCATCCCGGAAGGTCGATAGCCATCGCCAGGTAAAATAACCGCAATCTCATCTACGGTTGGGAGGTTATAGCGGCGACGATCCTTGTTTGAATTGTAATGCAGATATACAGGAAGATCATGACCACATGAATCTGCTTGAGATAAAACAGAATACGCCTGACAATATAGTTTGATGAATGGATTTATGCCCGATAAACAATTTTGAATAATTTGTAAGACATCCTTGCTCAAATGTGGATTTCTATTACTTCGGAACTCCATAGCAGAATCCGGATCATATATGTAAAGTTGACAATAACTTGCTGTTTGATCCGGTTGGGGCAGAAGTGATCCTGTTCGATGGCGTAATTCCCCATGAATAGTAAATATGTTCGGGCCTCTGCTAGCAATCAATCTTTGATCCATTGTCACACCAAGGCTGGTAAATGCATTAGCTGCATTATACTCCCGAGTATACATTCGAAATGATTTTGATGCCTCACTGTCACCATCATATAATTCTCTAAGTGCTGGAGGGGGTTCATTAAGTTTCGGCAATTTTACTTTTCCTTGCAAACAACATGTTCCAAAAAGATGTGTTCTCAAAGTTGACTTCGACAACTGTTCATCCAACCAGTGTAAGGCTGAACAATGAGGGCATGGAATGTTCATTAATCCAAGATGGTGCCGACCAAAATCAACCTGAGTTGGTGGACCAGTGCCATGCTGAGTTGACCGACATCGGAAGATCGAGGATGAGCCAGCGTCTTCTTGTTCAACTGGAGAAGTTGTTAATCCAAGTGTTATTTGAGGTATACACATATGAGTCATATATCGAGATATGTTTCGTTGAGATTTTTCTCGTTCTCTCCTGTGACATTGAGCTAAACACCTAGCCAAAATAAAACCATAATAATTAAATAAAATTAATTTACATTAAAGAAGAGGAGCTCTTATGAATAATAACCTGGCAGATGGTTCATCATCTTCAGCACATATCGTAGCGTTGTGCGAGGCTGAGACCTCATCTACATGTTCAACGGGAGAAGTTAGTACTGCATATGTGCTTTGAGGCATGTCGAGTACACTGGTAGGAGTCATATATCGAGATGTGTTTGCTTGTATTTGTTCTCGTTCTCTCCTTTTGCGTTGAGCTAAAGCCCTATACAAATTTAAATAGAAAAATAAACACAACTAAAATACATGGCATGGTGAAAAGGTTTTATGTACAGTCGGGTTGATAATGACCTGACAGATGGTCCAGGAACTTGCCCGGAGATCATAGCGTTACGCGAGGCCGAGACAGCATCTTCTTGTTCAACCGGAGAAGTTGTCACGGCTGGTGTTATGTGAGGTATATCAAGGACACCGTCAGAAGGCAGAGCATGAGATATGTTTCGTTGTTCATGTTCTCGTTCTCTCCTTTTGCGTTGAGCTAAAGCCCTATACAAATTTAAACAGAAAAATAAACACTACTAAAATACATGGCTTGGTGAAAAGGTTTTATGTACAGTCGGGTTGATAATGACCTGACAGATGGTCCAGGAACTTGCCCAGAAATCATATCGTTACGCGAGGCCGAGACAGCATCTTCTTGTTCAACCGGAGAAGTTGTCACAGCTGGTGTTATGTGAGGTATATCAAGGACACCGTCAGAAGGCAGAGCATGAGATATGTTTCGTTGTTCCTGTTCTCGTTCTCTCCTTTTGCGTTGAGCTAAAGCCCTATACAAATTTAAACAGAAAAATAAACACAACTAAAATACATGGCTTGGTGAAAAGGTTTTATGTACAGTCGGGTTGATAATGACCTGACAGATGGTCCAAGAACTTCCCCAGAAATCATATCGTTACGCGAGGCCGACACAGCATGTTCTTGTTCAACCGGAGAAGTTGTCACGGCTGGTGTTATGTGAGGTATATCAAGGACACCGTCAGAAGGCAGAGCATGAGATATGTTTCGTTCTTCCTATTCTCGTTCTCTCCTTTTGCGTTGAGCTAAAGCCCTATACAAATTTAAACACAAAAATAAACACTACTAAAATACATGGCTTGGTGAAAAGGTTTTATGTACAGTCAGGTTGATAATTACCTGACAGATGGTCCAGGAACTTGCCCGGAAATTATAGCATTACGCGAGGCCGAGACAGCATCTTCTTGTTCAACCGGAGAAGTTGTCACGGCTGATGTTATGTGAGGTATATCAAGGACACCGTCAGAAGGCAGAGCGTGAGATATGTTTCGTTGTTCATGTTCTCGTTCTCTCCTTTTGCGTTGAGCTAAAGCCCTATCCAAATTTAAACACAAAAATAAACACTACTAAAATACATGGCTTGGTGAAAAGGTTTTATGTACAGTCGGGTTGATAATGACCTGACAGATGGTCCAGGAACTTGTCCGGAAATCATATCGTTACGCGAGGCCGAGACATCATCTTCTTGTTCAACCGGAGAAGTTGTCATGGCTGGTGTTATGTTAGGTATATCAAGTACACCGTAAGAAGGCAGAGCGTGAGATATGTTACTTTGTTCTTGTTCACGTTCTCGTTCTATCCTACTGCGTTGAGCTAAAGCCCTATCCAAATTAAGCCCAAACTAATTACAATTAAAAAACATTATTAGCGTATATTAGATGTTCATTTTGAGAATATGGTATATGTTCAATTAAAATACTCCCATTTACATAATCAAGCTCTTCATTTTTGAAATTAACATTTTGAAATTCAATTGGGTACATGATAATACAAAATTAACATGATATCAAGTTTAGCATTAAAAAATTACACATTCATTAGAATCTTTGAAATTTTGCTACTTCTATGTGTCCTGAGAATTTTTGAATATATCTGAATTATCTCAATCCTCAGGACACATATATCTGAATATTTGATTAGGATCACTTGAGAATTTTTGCATTCTAGCATTGCTTCTATGATCCTCAGGACACTTTGAATGGTATCAAAATATCAAACTCACAACATAATTAACAGGATATCAAGTTTAGCATTGCATATATATGAGATTTGTGTATAATGCCAATACCCACAACATAAATCTGATTTGTGCATGAGATTTGTGTATATTGGCATTATACACAACATAAATCTGCCAATATTCATCAAAATCATTTTTGAATCCTGGACTATGCCAATATTTATGTGATATAGCTAACTTAAGAAAAATCACAAAAATCTAGAATATGCCAATATTAATCCTAGACTATGCCAATATAAATCACAGAAATCTCATACACAATCTGAGAATATAAACTGGACTAACCCCAAATAATGCCAATATTCATTAACTGAGAATAATGAATAAACTGATATTAATGCCAATATCCATTTTTGAATCCTGGACAATGCCAATATAAACTGAGAAAAACAATGCCAATAGTCAAGTTTTTGATTTGGTTTATAGTAGTTGCACTTTCAGTCAAGTTTCATTCTAATGCAACTGCCATGAATTGGTTTATCTTAAAACTTTCAGTGTATTTTTTTATTGACATATCAAATACATATCCTGATGTATTTTGATATTTTGATACATCATGACTTCAATTCCTATATAATGTGAATAGAAAACAGAATATTCACTTGGTAATGTGAACAACTCACTTGGTGAACATACTTGATTCCTATTTACATGATATTCCTATATAATATGAACATACTCAATTCCTATTTACATGATATTCCTATTTACTTCACCAATTTTCAATCTTCACCAAGTGAACATACTCAATTCCTATTTACAGGATATTCCTATATAATGTGAAATGTTCCTGTATAATGTGAACATACTCAAGCTTCACCAAGTATAAAAACAATTTTCAATCTTCATACATCATAAAAAACAATTTTCAATCTTCAATCACTCAGTTATCACATATGCTACTGATAATAAAAAAATATCAGTAATTATCAAGATTCAATCTTCATACATCATAAAAAATATCTCCAAAAAAATTGAGTATTGTCCTGCAAAAATGAAATTGAGTATGTTTGAGAATTAACTCATAGGAATTGAATGACTAAGGATAATATCTCAAAAATGTGATAAATTTTTGAATATGAAAAAAACAATACTCAAGCTTTCATTTGCAAACTCATTTCTTAAAATATTCTTTCAATTGCAGTTGCAAACTCATTTTGAATATAAAATTCAGTTTATATTGGGTGTATTGACTGAAATATTCTGTCAATTGCAAACTTAATTTCAAACTCAAATTCAAACTCAAGCTTTCCTAAATTTCAAACTCAAGCTTTGTCCTGTCACTCAAACCCAACATTCAAAATTTAATATATGTCCTGTCTTTCAAATTGGATAGAGCTTCATCACCATAGCAAAAATTTGTTTATAGCAATGAAAAAAGGCAAAGTTCACAAAGCTCACCAATTCACAAAGGATGTGATGAAGCCCTCAAACCCACAAAGCTCACCAAGAGCTTATCAAAATGAAAAATCTTATCAGCTAGCTCCCATCCAATTTCATTTCAAGTATAATCAACAGAATACATAATGCTGGAATTTGAAATCTGCACAGGACAAAATTCAATAAGCTTATGAAATCAAGTATGTCAAGCATACAATTCATAATTCACATGAAACTTGCTCATTTGAATATTAACAGGACAAAATTCACAGGACAAAATTCAAAATCCACAATTCAATAAGCATACAAATCATAATCTTCACAGGACACTTGCTCATTTGAAATCTTCATGTATAAGCTTATGAAATCAAGTATGTCAAGCATATTCAAAATTTGACCTTGCTCATTTGAAATCAAGTATATATTCAAAATTAAATATATTCAATAAGCAAGTATTCAAAATTTCAGTATATGCAATATTTATATGGTTTATGGCACAATTAATGAGCAAGTAGTCAAAACTGAAATGATTTAATAAGCAAGTATGTAAAATGAGCAAGTATTCAAAATTTTCTCATGGATAACATGACTATCTCTCAACTCATGTTCAATGAGAATGAACAGGTTGTAGCATTTTCAAACTGGAATATATTTTCAATTTCAGTATCTTCAATTTATTCACCCAGTATATTCAATTTCAGTGTATGAAAAAAACATAGAGAATTGGTAATATTGAGAAAGTATGGAATTTTGCATATGAAAAAAACAATTTTTTCAAACTCATTTCTTAAAATATTCTTTCAATTGCAATTGCACACTCATTTTGAATATAAAATTCAGTTTATAATCTTCCCACACAAATTTCCCACACAAAGTTCATATAACTCATTCTTGATTGTGTCTTGGTTGAATCTGAGTAACCAAGACTTGATTGAGTCTGAGTAACCAAGTCTTGGTTACACAATCTTCATATAACACAATCATGACTTGATATGGAAAACATATTATGAAGATTATTTCAACAATCAAGTCCAGGTTATATGAAAATTATCGGTCTTTGGTTACTCAATCAAGTCCAGGTTATATGAGGATTGAGGTTATATATGAAGATTGAAAACATATCCTGAGTTATATGATTATGTCAACACTCCAAGACTTGGTTACTCAGAATATTCGTTACTCAAAAAATTATGAAGAGTAAAAAATTTTGGTTACTCAATCAAGTCCAGGTTATATGAAGATCACATCATCAAGATGTTTCACCTATATCCTCTCACAAAACAAAACAGCATCCTCTCCCATATCCTGTTTCACCAACAAACATTTCTATGATATGTGAAATTGAACTCATATCATGGAATTGAACTCATATACAGGATCAATTCCTGTGAACTCATATGAATTCACCCATAATTTACAGGATCAAAATTATACAATATCAAAATTCATAAGGATATCACAACTCATGAATTCATAAGGATATCACAACTCTATTATCATGAATCCTGTTAATTTTGTTATTTTGATTATAGAGGATATCCTTATGAACTGAATTTTGTTATTTTGAGTTGAACTGAATTTTGTTATTTTGTTATAGAGGATATCCTTATGAATTCTGTGCATAAGGATATCACAACTCAAAATTATATAGGATCAAAAATTTGAGATAGAATATCAAAATTCAGTTCATCATTCAAAATTTAACATTCATGATTTATGTGATATCCTGTATAATTTGATAAAAAAAAATTGAACTCATATCATGTGATATCATGGATATACAAAATTGATAAAACAAATTTGATAAAACCTGTGATATCCTTAGTTAAAGTGTATATCAAAATGAGAGGATCATGTTTACAAAATGAGTTCACCCATATCTCTTTGATACATGATTCTCTATTGAATAAGAAAAAAGTATATCACTGTTGAATATCCAAGTATATCTCATTTTGAATGAAATTTGTAAACATCTTGATAAATTTCATTGAATAACAAAATTATCATCTTGAATGAAATTTCAATGGAATTTTGTTCACATATCTCAATGAGAATTTCAATTCAAAATATTGTAAAACTCAATTTTGTTCACACATCAAAATGATATATTCTCAATGAAATTCTGTAAAACTCAATTTCATTCAAATATCTCAATGAAATTTTGTAAACATCAAGATGATATATTCTCATTGAGTAGATAAAAAAAATTTCATTCAAGATAAAACAATTTTGTTCACACATCTTGAATGAAATTTCAATTCAAAATACTGTGATATCCTTATGAACAGGATGGAATAACAAAATTTTTGAACAAAGGAAACTTAACATGATAAAACTATACAGTATTCTCTATTGTATATCCTGTCCCAAAATTCTGTGAAATTTTGTTCACAATGAAATTTTGTAAAACATCACTGTTGAAATTTTGTAAAACATCACAATGAAATCCTGTCCCAAACTTAATTTCATTCAAATATCTCAATGAAATTTTGTAAACATCAAGATGATATATTCTCATTGAGTAGATAAATAACAAATTCAATGTAAGAGGATATGCTAATATTATAGGATATGCTAATATTAGTCCTATATTTTGTGGGTTTCTCAGCATATCCTTTGTGGGTTTCACAGTATATATGATGTTCAAAAATAGATCCTGTCCCAAACTCAGCTCATCATTCAAAAATTTGTTCACTCAATGGAATAACAAAATTCAGGATAAACTGTTTACAAATACAGGATTCTCTATTGTGATAATCTATCTACTCAAAATGATAAAAAAGTTTAGCATGGACAAAAAACATTTCATTCATGCTCATTGCTCAAGCTCAGTTCCCAGTTCATGAAACCTCAATATTCATATCCCAGTTTCTCATTTCATAGGTTGGTTTAAGTATCAAATAAAATTACAATTCATCAAGCTCATTTTTCAGCAAGCATTTCAGTAATATCTGGGATTGCCCATGCCTGAAAGACTGAAAGCCTATCCATTTTGAAACTATAGGACTAATATTAGCATTTCAGCTTGATGGGTTTAAAACTTTAAGGTAAATCAAAAGAGCTTGATCAATTCATGACTGAAAGCCTATCCATTTTGAAACTATAGGACTAATATTAGCATGGAGCTATTTTCAAAATGGGTTTAAAACTGTAAGAATCAATGTATACCAACTCTTGACTGAAAGATAAAGTTTTAAACCCAACTCTTGACTGAAAGATAAAAATTGACTTAAAGTGCAACTGCCATAACTATAAAGAGAAGAGGAAGTAACTCTCACAAATCAGGTTATTCAACAGGTTATTCATCAAATCACCCTCCCTCAACGAAGAGCATTCATTCTCAACATTTTCTGAGAATGCATATCCTAATTCATTATCTAATAAACCAATTCATTAGTTTATGCATGAATGGATAAATTGGTTTATCCAATTCATGTTGAGAATGTAAATTGGTTTATGAATAAACCAACTCAAATTTTCAGTATTTTGCAAGTTACGAATGTTGACAATGTTGGTTTATCTTTATCCCATTCATGTTGAGAATGTTGACATTGGAGAATGAATGCATATTGCAAGTTTACAGTATTTTGATATTTTGATTCTGTAATATTTTGATGCAAGTTAACTCCATTCAAGTAAATTAAAATACTATAAACTTGAATCAAAATACTGTAATATTATTCAATGGAGTCAACTTGAATCAAAATAATGTAATATTATCCTCCATTGAATAATATGGATTCAAGTTAACTCCGTTGAATCAAAATACTGTAAATTGCCCAAATTTTATCACAGTTAAATTTTGAATATCACAGTTATTCAAGTTTGAAGGTTCCTTGAATATCCCAGTTAAATTTGGAGTTAACTTGAAACTTGAAATGAATTTGATGACTTGGCTCATCAATTTGGAGCCCACAATTATTCCATCTGTTATAGGCTCACCAAATTTGGGTATTCCTATAGCAAAGTTAACTTGAAATGAATATCCTGTCAATTTTGAATGCATATCCTATCAATTTTGAAGGACATGGAGTATCCCAAAATGGAGTATTGAGCTCCCAAAATGGAGTATTTGGAGCTCAATATTCCAAATACTCCAAATAAATTTTAAACTACAATTTTAAAATACTCCATGTCCTCCCAAAATGGAGTATTTGGAGTATCCAAGCCTATCCAAGCCTTTAATTCAAATGAATTGAAGCATATCCATTCATTTGACAGGATAATATTAATGTAAGTCTACGTCCTCCCAGTTAAATGAATAATGTAAGTTTTAATTGACAGGATATCCAAGCCTATCCAAGCCTATCCATTGACAGGATATGCATTCATTGACAGGATATGCTTGACAGGGTATGCATTCAAATGAATGGATATGCATTCATTCTCAGGACATTATTTGAAGCATATCCTGAGAATGAATGGATATGCATTCTCAACAATATTTGAGAAAATTTGGTTTATGCTTTATACATTATTACAGTTTTCTAATGAATAAACCAAATGTAAGTTCAAAAAAATGAATGAATGCATAAACCAATGAATGGACTTACATTCTCAACATGAATAAACCAATTTAAAGCATTATCTAATGGATATGCATTCATCCAGTTGGTTTATGCATGAATGGATAAATTGATATGCATTCATTCTCAACATTTTCTGAGAATGCATATCCTAATTCATTATCTAATAAACCAATTCATTAGTTTATGCATGAATGGATAAATTGGTTTATCCAATTCATGTTGAGAATGTAAATTGGTTTATGAATAAACCAAATTTTCTCAAATTTTCAGTATTTTGCAAGTTGAGAATGTTGACATGGATATATTTAATTTGTCATATTTAATTATATTTAATTTGGCATATTATAGTGGTTATGGCATATTCAGTTTTAATTAGCAAAATTCGTAATTTATGAGGTGAGCTAAAGACATTTGAATACCCAAATTTAATTAGCAAGTATTCAAAATTTTGCAAATGGATTGAAAATTATATGAGGTGAGCTTGTCATGGTATGCATATCAATTCAAATTCAAATGCATGGTTTAAGTTCAAACTGAAAATTTGAATACTTCAGTTCTGAAATATGCAAGTATTCAAAATTTGAGAATGAATGCATATCAATTCAACTATATGAGGTGAGCTTATCATGGTTTAAGTTAAGTCCTCCCAGTTAAATGAATAATGTAAGTCTTTAATTGACAGGATATCCAAGCCTATCCAAGCCTATCCATTGACAGGATATGCATTCATTGACAGTTAGATTTACAAATGAGATTTACATCAAAGTTTCCCTCTAATGTGATATCCAACATATGTAAATTTATAAGTGAGATCCAACATGTTGTGATGTAAATGATCAAAGTTGAAATATCTCCTTCTATGTGAGAGATTTGTGAGTTCAAGTAAATTTATAAATGATCAACATCACTTCTATGGTTCAAGTAAATTTATAAATGATCAACTTCACTTCTATGGAAATGATCTGAGTTGGGATGTTGGATAAATTTTGAACATCCTTCAAAAAATTTATACCAAAAATTTCAAAATTGATCCTGTTGCAATTCACAGGACATTTTCAAAATTTTCAAAATTTATACCAAAAAGTTCAAAATTTGAATGAGTTGAAATTAACAGGATATCAACATTTTTGAAGGAAATCTGAGCTGTGATGTTGATCTAACTCTGAGTTGATCATTTATAAATTTATCCAACATCTAACTCTATGTAAATCACAACATCCTTCAACATCACAACTCACAGGACAATCTAAATTAACAGGATATCAACATCACTTCTATGTAAATGATCTGAGTTGTGATGTAAATTTATAAATCACATCCAACATCACAAATCTCTTATATGAATTTTGAATATGGTATAAATTTAACAATTCACAGGATACATCACAATTCACAGGATATATGAATTGCATATGTGAAGTAAATCTGTGATGTAAATTGTGATGTAAATCCTGTTATAAATTTTGAATTTACTTGCAATTTACTTGCAATTACAGTATAAATTTGATGTAAATTGCAAGTAAATCCTGTTGCAATTGTGATGTAAATCTGAAGTTGCTAAATTTTCAAAAATCTCAAGTAGCAATTCACAGGATATATGAATTTATATGTAAATCTGAGTTATCACATATGCTAATTGAGATAAATAACAAATAAAAAATCAGGACAATTATTACAAATCTCTATGCTACTTGAGATCAAATATGCTACTTGAGATCAATAAAAAATCACATATGCTACTTGAGATCAATAAAAAATCAGGACAATAAAAAATCTATATGCTACTTGAGATCAAAGTTTATCAAAAATCTCCTTCTATGTGAGATAAAAAATCAGGACAATAAAAAATCTCTTAATAAAAAATCAGGACAATAAAAAATCAGGACATGCTACTTGAGATGAATATGAATCAGGTACCTGTAAATAGAATTGAAATAAATACCCTCCACCTTGCAAAAGAAAATGGCGTACGTGAGATAAATTCCAAAATAAAATGTTTTTAAAAAACATGAAAAATCCTAAACGAACTCACCTCCTGCAATGAGGGAGATGATGGCTGCAACGTGAGCTTGAAGCTGAATACATTAGTAACATTATTAACATTACTCAGGACAATTATTAAAATTATGAAGATTACGCAGAAGATTACTCAAAAAATTATTAACATTATGAAAATTATATGAAGGTTGGCGTGTGCTCTTCTTGATGAGGGTTGAAGAAACATACGTTGAGCTACTTGATCTTGGCGTGTGCTCTTCTTGATGTGCTGGTGTGAAGCAGGGGAAATTTCAGGTAGAAGAAGATGGCGAGGAGCTTGCAGGGGCTTAGTTGTGATGTGAAACGGCCTGTTTTCGGGCCAATTTGAATTTTGTGTGTGCACAGCAATTGGGTCTGTGCGTAAAGTGATTTGGTCTGTGTGCATAGCAGATGTCGTCTGTGCACGCAGTAAGACCCTAGAACCTTGCTTGAACCTATAGATAGCCTCCGTGACTCGTGTCTGACTTGGGAACACGTGTCAACCCAAGCCAACCCCGACGTGTGCCCAACTTAGAATTACCGTCGCCTTCGTGCACGTAGCCTTGTTCGTACACGTATTTATTTTAGACATTGTCTGTATCCGACCCTTATAGTGTGATATGCCATTGTGACCCTCTCTGAGAGTATTAGAATTTTGGTGTTGATTCGCAACGTCATTTCACGGGTCGTCCTCCCACGAATTGACCTTGTTTGGAGCGACGTCGCGATTCTCACTTTTGACGAGAGACGTTTTTATTTTTAATTTTGTTTCTCATCATCGAAATTGTGATCCGTCTTCTCCGTCTTCCTTCTCTCGTTGTCCCGGTCACCCCAGTATTTATTTCATTATTTTAGAGCCCTGTTTGACCCACTTTCACTATTTTGCACAATCTATATTTTTTTCCCCTCAATATTTATAACTCCCTTTATAATCCTACTTATTAGTTTAAACCCTAGCCATAGCCTGTTTAACCTTGGCCGAACCAGTTTGTTGAACCACACAAACTTCTATAATTAAAACATAAGGCCTAGGTCCCTATATATTCACAGGTTGCTCCTCACACACTCAACTTTAAAACCCTTGATACTAATATTACAAAAGAACCTTTAAGTCTGTTCTTTTCACCTACCCAACTGGCAAATCACATGCAAACCTAAGCCAAGCCCACGTTCAGCAGCAACTAAGCCACGTTCACTATCACATGACCCCCCAAGCTACTTAATAAAGACCTAGGGCCTAGTACTCTCCTCACAAACACAGGGGTTTCCGCAGCCGGCCCTAATTTCCTCCCCCACTCACGCAAATCACCCCGACCCGGGCTTCTCCGACCTGAAACTCGACGCCGTCGAGCCTCTCCTCATCCCCGATCATCCCCGACCCTCACCCACCTCTGCGTCGCCGGAACCCGCCGCCAGACTGCCGCAAAAGGCCGCGGATCTTCTCAGATTTCGCAGCAGCAGCGGCAGCGACCGCCGCCGCCGCCGCCGCCGCCACGGCCTCCCTCTGTTGCCGTCGACCCTCTTGAGCTCCCCTCCGCCGTTGACTGCAACCTCAGGGCCCTGTTGCGTGAAACGGCAATATATCTCGCTGTTTTACGTTGTTTTCGACGTTTCGATGTGTCGCGGAGATCTCACCGTGCACTCTCGCTGTCGGGGTCTTCCGACAGCCCCCTGCTATTCCTGAGGGTGTATTCCAATGTCGTAAACATCCCTTACGACTCTCAACATCGTAGACCTTACGCGCGTCAAACCGATCGTCCCGGTTTGTTGATACGGCTTCCCGGAAGCCGTAGGAATGCCTATCGGCATGCTACCCGCTGTTTGGAATCGGATCGCTAATAGGAATCTGTGCTCCAGGCCTTCCACCCTTGACCTACCGTCGGGTGACGCGGCGTTGTGTCAGAATCGTCATCTACGTGGAGCTTTCGCATCTGGCTAGGTAACGATTCTCAAAGCCTTCGTTGCTCTAGTAATTAGGGCCAACTTGCATGAGGTTACTCACCTAGAACGAACTCATTAAAGTATCGCCTCGATCGATCAATGGACTTACTCTGCTGTGCACATAGGATAGATAGAATGATCGATCGAATTAAGCAGCATCCCATAGGTCTGGTGACCCAAAGCGGGCCCCGTTAATCTGGCTTATCTTATGTTGTTGCCTGTGGATATTAGAGTGTATGATTGTGATGATAGGATTATCGTACAGGTTCCGTAGATCCGTTGGTTGACCCAGACCCTGCTGGATTACATACTTCCCGGAATCTTTCAGGCAAGGAATGAGACTTTAGTTACTGCTTTTATGCTTTTCTAGAATTGATGTTAGAACTGCTAGTTTATTTCTGCAAAATACTTGAAAATGATCGCATGCTATTTTCTGCTCGAACCCACTTTTGACATGCAACTTGAACCTCACATGCTAATTAATAAGCCGGACATTATAATTGTGTGGATCTTTGTTGAAGATCACAGGCGTGGGCCTCTCCTATACGGAGGTTGGCACTACTCTTGTGGAGCGTCTGCTGGCTAGCCCAGAGACGGCTCGCTTACGGACTTGTGGAATGTTTGTTGGCCCGTCCAGGAATGTCTCACTCACGGATAGTTAATCGATGACGGGGGTGACCATTGAGAACTGGTGTTCCCCAGCTTTGGCTCACCCGTGACTGGTGCACTCCGGTATGATACGTAGTATCATTCATGATTAATGATTTGTTTTGGATCGACGACGGGGGTGACCATTGAGAACTGGTGCTCCCCAGCTTTGGCTCACCCGTGACTGGTGCGCTCCGGTATGATACGCTGTATCATTCGTGATCCTTGTCTTGTCTCGTGTCTAGATGGAGCGTTTGTTGGCTCGTGTCCATAACACAAACGACTCACGGGTGGGGTAGGACAAAAGAGTCTAGCTGGGCCTGGGGGGTAGCTCCCCTCCGCCTACGCAGCTTGAGTCCTTAGGCTTTATCTTTGTATCGCAGTTGGTGCACTCCTGTCTGTTCGCAGGGATGCATTCCGGTCGTTTGACCTTTTCTAGACTTGGATAATCTGACCAGATGGACACCCCTGGCAGATTAACAGAACTACATGAACAACTCTTAGACGATCTGACTAGATGGACCCCCCTAGCAGATCGATTAGAATAACCATTACTTATTTCCTGCTTTCTAGAACTGCCTGTGTAGTTGCCATTTAAATTCCATATAGAACTGCTAGAATTGTATAACTGCTTTAATTATGGTCTCATTAGTTCGTTGCTGACATGTGTTTTGCACATGTCTCAGACTTGACCGAGCTGCCACAACCTGTGGGCCCCAGCAGACTTTTTCTTCTTTAGTTGCCTCTGGTACGTACAGTTTTAGCTTTTATGTTAAACTCTTTGTTGGTTACCTTCTGCGTTTGAATAATATCTTTTGCTGCTATATCTGTTGTTTCATGCTAAATTGTTCGATCGGACCTTCTCCTCCGCATCATAACTTGCCTAGACGCTTATTGGACCCCGAGCCTCAACGGCTCGAGTCCATGCGGGCTGGCCATGCCTCGTTGCCCCAAATCTTTTGGGAGGCGGGGCATGACAGTTTTTGTGGTGGCCCATGCAGGTCTTGATCGAATGATTTATCGAAACAATAGTGTTGCAGTAACTATTCAAGCGACCAACAATATTCGAGTCTGACATAAGTTAGTTAGGTTTAGACTAGTTCCTTGACCCCCTCTAGTTTGGATTTGAGTGAGAATATATGAATAAGATGAAGTTTAAAGTGATGTATTTCTAACACATTGGATGGTTATACGGTTGGATTCTCGACTTGACAAGGAACCAAGGAAGTGAGAACATTGAATCGAGGGAATGCGATCGACTCTTAGTATGCTGCTCGTGATAGAAGTGTGGTGATTAGACGTCTTGTCTTAACGACTAAATGCGTAGACCTACATCGGTCAAGTGAAATGTTATGCAACAGATATTATGAGCATATTTATATATGAGCCGAGTAGCAACGGTATAACCCGAGTTTTGAGGTAATGTGGTTGAAGTAAATAATATGATCATTAGAGATGAACAGAAGAGATTCAGAGTGATAATGTGATGACGAGATTGATCTTATGATGGATTGTATAAGATCGACAACATGATCTGTTTCGGACATAGTGATTTAAAGGAAATAAGAATCTTGGGAATGTCATAGGAGTTTCAAAGTCGACCGTTCGAATACGCATCGAGTGCGTACTGATCATTGGATTTCAGTTACAGTTTACGAAATGGTGAAAGACGATGACTTCTCCAGATCATGTGGATGGTATATAGTCACCAGTGACTAGCAGTTTAAGTGTCAATGGAAATTCTGGATCTAGTCAAGTGAGCATGTTTGGTTTTACGAGTGCTCAATGATCAGGAAATATGGGAAAAGAGTTGGTAGATTACCTTGGTTGTTTGGATTGGAAAGGAAATCGTAAGTAAGTCTGACGCCCGAAAATTTAGGATTGGTTGGTAGTTTCACTTTAGAGATTCCTAGAGGCATATGAGCCAAGAACCAATTGAAGCGGAGAACAACAGGATCATTATAGCAGGTTCTCATGAACGAGCTTTTGAGTTGGAAATTTTACTGGTGTTTAAAATGATTGGGACTAGCCAATTAGGGATGGTTAGTTAGAGGTTGTTTAACCACCCTAGATGTCAAATATTGGAAGTGCCTGCACATTAGAGCCTTGTGTTTGTTCTGCCTTCCCCGTAGATCCATGAGGAAGATTACCCGGCTCGTGTGAATCATTATCGGGCATGCTTAGTATTATTACTTAGGTATATGTGAGCTTATGGATGAATAATGGAATATGTGTATTGCGATGAATGTAATAATTATGTGTATATAGTACATGAATAAGTATAGATACTTATGTGTGATAATAGGTGTGAATATATATATATATAATGCCTGTGAATACATATAAGTCTTAGTGTTCCCTCGAGTACGAGTGGACATGCTTATAGATACTAGGATAAGAATGTGTTGCATGATTATATATACGTATATATGAGATAAGTATGAATTACGTGTTCTGATGTGTGAATGATTGTATAGTGACGTCTAGCTACTTACTAAGGCTACATATGATGAGTCGTGTCATATAGATATATAGGAATGTGTGTATAGGTACATAGATTGTATATTGTTTGGTATGTATCTTGGGATCTCACTCGAGAGCGAGTGAGTATGCTCAGTAAGTATTTTATAATGTGGTTGTGGTTTGCAGATGTGAGTATAGTGTTATATATATATATATCCGTGCATGATAGGATATGGTGAATGTAGTTATATAAGTGTTTGTTCTGGGTTACGCTACGCACCTGGACGTACTTAGCTACACCATATATAGATACAGGTTTATTCTATAGTTATGAATGAAGGGTTTACATGTTTGAATGAGTATATGTTAGTTAAATTAGGAGTGAAATGTGCTATATGCATAGCTATTAGGATGGATGCATTGTGTTTGTAGGAATGGATTAACATGATAGTGTGATTATGTATTGCTTGTAATAAGAAGTTGTTTGTCATTCGGTATTGTGGCTAGTAGTTATAATATATCTAAGTATTATTGTTATGATTGATGTGTTGAATGTATACTAGGGGATATACCTTTTGTAGGTTATATTGAGTAGGTGTATGTATTTTCGGTTTTAAATTCGTGATGAATTTAAATACACTGTTTAGTATATGTGTACTATATATATAATACAATGGTTGTATATGATGGGGTGATTATTGAATGTTGGAATATGATTGTGCGTAGGTATGGATGTGCGGAGGCACTTCTATGAGTTAGAAATGTATGTGCGAATAATATTAACCTAGCTATAAGTACACGATATAGTGGTTGGGAAATAATTGATGTATATTATTACTGAGCATGTATATAGGTAGATGTATTAGGTTATATTGGTTGAAGTATTGCGCTAGGAATGATCGGAGTAGTTACTATAGTTACCTAGAAGAGTCTAGCCATGCCTGAAATTAAGAAAGTCCGAGGGCGGACTTTATTTTAAGTTGGGGAGGATGTAACGGCCTGTTTTCGGGCCAATTTGAATTTTGTGTGTGCACAGCAATTGGGTCTGTGCGTAAAGTGATTTGGTCTGTGTGCATAGCAGATGTCGTCTGTGCACGCAGTAAGACCCTAGAACATTGCTTGAACCTATAGATAGCCTCCGTGACTCGTGTCTGACTTGGGAACACGTGTCAACCCAAGCCAACCCCGACGTGTGCCCAACTTAGAATTACCGTCGCCTTCGTGCACGTAGCCTTGTTCGTACACGTATTTATTTTAGACATTGTCTGTATCCGACCCTTATAGTGTGATATGCCATTGTGACCCTCTCTGAGAGTATTAGAATTTTGGTGTTGATTCGCAACGTCATTTCACGGGTCGTCCTCCCACGAATTGACCTTGTTTGGAGCGACGTCGCGATTCTCACTTTTGACGAGAGACGTTTTTATTTTTAATTTCATTTCTCGTCATCGAAATTGTGATCCGTCTTCTCCGTCTTCCTTCTCTCGTCGTCCCGGTCACCCCAGTATTTATTTCATTATTTTAGAGCCCTGTTTGACCCACTTTCACTATTTTGCACAATCTATATTTTTTTCCCCTCAATATTTCTAACTCCCTTTATAATCCTACTTATTAGTTTAAACCCTAGCCATAGCTTGTTTAACCTTGGCCGAACCAGTTTGTTGAACCACACAAACGTCTATAATTAAAACATAAGGCCTAGGTCCTTATATATTCACAGGTTGCTCCTCACACACTCAACTTTAAAACCCTTGATACTAATATTACAAAAGAACCTTTAAGTCTGTTCTTTTCACCTACCCAACTGGCAAATCACATGCAAACCTAAGCCAAGCCCACGTTCAGCAGCAACTAAGCCACGTTCACTATCACGTGAACCCCCAAGCTACTTAATAAAGACCTAGGGCCTAGTACTCTCCTCACAAACACAGGGGTTTCCGCAGCCGACCCTAATTTCCTCCCCCACTCACGCAAATCACCCCGACCCGGGCTTCTCCGACCTGAAACTCGACGCCGTCGAGCCTCTCCTCATCCCCGATCATCCCCGACCCTCACCCACCTCTGCGTCGCCGGAACCCGCCGCCAGACTGCCGCAAAAGGCCGCGGATCTTCTCAGATTTCGCAGCAGCAGCGGCAGCGACCGCCGCCGCCGCCGCCGCCGCCGCGGCCTCCCTCTGTTGCCGTCGACCCTCTTGAGCTCCCCTCCGCCGTTGACTGCAACCTCAGGGCCCTGTTGCGTGAAACGGCAATATATCTCGCTGTTTTACGTTGTTTTCGACGTTTCGATGTGTCGCGGAGATCTCACCGTGCACTCTCACTGTTGGGGTCTTCCGACAGCCCCCTGCTATTCCTGAGGGTGTATTCCAATGTCGTAAACATCCCTTACGACTCTCAACATCGTAGACCTTACGCGCGTCAAACCGATCGTCCCGGTTTGTTGATACGGCTTCCCGGAAGCCGTAGGAACGCCTATCGGCATGCTACCCGCTGTTTGGAATCGGATCGCTAATAGGAATCTGTGCTCCAGGCCTTCCACCCTTGACCTACCGTCGGGTGACGCGGCGTTGTGTCAGAATCGTCATCTACGTGGAGCTTTCGCATCTGGCTAGGTAACGATTCTCAAAGCCTTCGTTGCTCTAGTAATTAGGGCCAACTTGCATGAGGTAACTCACCTAGAACGAACTCATTAAAGTATCGCCTCGATCGATCAATGGACTTACTCTGCTGTGCACATAGGATAGATAGAATGATCGATCGAATTAAGCAGCATCCCATAGGTCTGGTGACCCAAAGCGGGCCCCGTTAATCTGGCTTATCTTATGTTGTTGCCTGTGGATATTAGAGTGTATGATTGTGATGATAGGATTATCGTACAGGTTCCGTAGATCCGTTGGTTGACCCAGACCCTGCTGGATTACATACTTCCCGGAATCTTTCAGGCAAGGAATGAGACTTTAGTTACTGCTTTTATGCTTTTCTAGAATTGATGTTAGAACTGCTAGTTTATTTCTGCAAAATACTTGAAAATGATCGCATGCTATTTTCTGCTCGAACCCACTTTTGACATGCAACTTGAACCTCACATGCTAATTAATAAGCCGGACATTATAATTGTGTGGATCTTTGTTGAAGATCACAGGCGTGGGCCTCTCCTATACGGAGGTTGGCACTACTCTTGTGGAGCGTCTGCTGGCTAGCCCAGAGACGGCTCGCTTACGGACTTGTGGAATGTTTGCTGGCCCGTCCAGGAATGTCTCACTCACGGATAGTTAATCGATGACGGGGTGACCATTGAGAACTGGTGTTCCCCAGCTTTGGCTCACCCGTGACTGGTGCACTCCGGTATGATACGTAGTATCATTCATGATTAATGATTTGTTTTGGATCGACGACGGGGGTGACCATTGAGAACTGGTGCTCCCCAGCTTTGGCTCACCCGTGACTGGTGCGCTCCGGTATGATACGCCGTATCATTCGTGATCCTTGTCTTGTCTCGTGTCTAGATGGAGCGTTTGTTGGCTCGTGTCCATAACACAAACGACTCGCGGGTGGGGTAGGACAAAAGAGTCTAGCTGGGCCTGGGGGGTAGCTCCCCTCCGCCTACGCAGCTTGAGTCCTTAGGCTTTATCTTTGTATCGCTGTTGGTGCACTCCTGTCTGTTCGCAGGGATGCATTCCGGTCGTTTGACCTTTTCTAGACTTGGATAATCTGACCAGATGGACACCCCTGGCAGATTAACAGAACTACATGAACAACTCTTAGACGATCTGACTAGATGGACCCCCCTAGCAGATCGATTAGAATAACCATTACTTATTTCCTGCTTTCTAGAACTGCCTGTGTAGTTGCCATTTAAATTCCATATAGAACTGCTAGAATTGTATAACTGCTTTAATTATGGTCTCATTAGTTCGTTGCTGACATGTGTTTTGCACATGTCTCAGACTTGACCGAGCTGCCACAACCTGTGGGCCCCAGCGGACTTTTTCTTCTTTAGTTGCCTCCGGTACGTACAGTTTTAGCTTTTATGCTAAACTCTTTGTTGGTTACCTTCTGCGTTTGAATAATATCTTTTGCTGCTATATCTGTTGTTTCATGCTAAATTGTTCGATCGGACCTTCTCCTCCGCATCATAACTTGCCTAGACGCTTATTGGACCCCGAGCCTCAACGGCTCGAGTCCATGCGGGCTGGCCATGCCTCGTTGCCCCAAATCTTTTGGGAGGCGGGGCGTGACATGATGTGAGCAATTGCGGGCTAATTTCCCTCTAATGTGAGCAACATTTCCCGCCCATTGAAATGTGTTTCCCTCCGATTTTGTGATGTGATCAAAATTTCCCTCTATGATGCAAACGAAAACGTTCATTTGAAATTTTTTTAAAAAAATTATGTTAGGCTGATGTGAGTTCTTTGATAGGCTGATGTGATTTCTTATTTCCATTATCTTATTTCCATTATCTCATACTCAATTTCTCATACCCTATATACAAACTTTATAAATTATAAACCTCACACCCAATTACACATAACCAAAACCAATATCTCCTATCCAATATCTCTTATCCAATATCTCTTATCCAATATCTCTTATACAATACACATATCCACATACAACAATACACATAACCAAAATCTCTTATCCAATTTCTCTTATCCAAAAACCCATGATAACATCCCTGTTTTAATATATATATATATATATATATATATATATATATATATATATATATATATATATATATATATATATATATATATATATATATATATATGAAAATTTTCAAATGAGAACATTTCACACGGTGCGAAAATGTTTTTATCTTTTTTTTTGAAATTTTTTGAGAAATAATGTCATTTGGTCTTCGATCAAGCCATTTCATCAAATTTGCACGTTTTGAGACCGTTAAATTTGTAACGGGTGGATGGGTGCTCTAATGTCCAACGGGTTCACCCATTATTTTCCCTGGGGTATATAATTGTATGGATTAAACATCAAAAAAAAAATTTTTGAAAAAAAAATTTCAAAAAAATAAAAAAAAAGTTTTCGCACGGCTTTCGCACGGGATTTTTCGCACCCGAAGATTGCCATATATATATATATATATATATATATATATATATATATATATATATATATATATATATATATATATATATATGCACTATCAGCACATGAAAATTTCTTGTGATAACAGTCACAAAAATAAAAAAATTTTCAATTTTTTTCAAATTTGTTGTATACATTCTAAAAACCGAAAACATCAAATATGAGTGAACCCTAGGGGCATTTAACCCTTAATGCACCCGTTGTAAAAATTTCTATTCTTCTGAAACAGATGAATTTGTAACGTGTAGATTGAGGATTAAATAGAATTAGTTCACTTGATTTTTTGTACATTGATCATCCGTGAATTTGTAGAACATAGCCCAAAATTTTTTCAAATTTTTTAAGTAACCTATGTTGATAGCATACGAAATTTCATGCATTGTCAGAACATATACATATTTCTCATGTGTGTGTGTGTGTGTGTGTGTGTGTGTGTGTGTGTGTGTGTGTGTGTGTGAATAATGAAAAAAATATGAAATATGTGGCTTAACTACATATATCTCCATTTAAAGCCATATCTTCCCTTATTTTTTGGAAGATCGGACCCATTTATATTGTTCTTCAAATTATGAAACCCCAAAACACTCAATATCAGATATGCCCAACAAGGTTTATATTTTCACCCACCCATTGCAAAAAGATCTATTCATGTAAAATCATTAAATTTATGACGGGTGGATGAATGGGTAAAACCCATTGGGTTCACCCGATATTTGGTGTTTTGGGATTTTAGAATATGATGATCAAAATGAATAGGTCTGATCATCTAAATAATAGGAATGAATGGATTTTTTGAGGCACATTTTATGGATTAGCCACATGTCACATGCTTCCCATTATTATCTCAAACACATGTGTGTGTACATATATATACACATACACATTTTTTTGAAAAGTAAGTGAAGTATGTATATATATATATAAACATGAAATCATGGCAAGTGCCAACAAGTAGAGCAGATAAGGGAGAGGTTGGGACACACACACACACACACACACACACACACACACACACACACACACACATACACACACACACTAGTCATAACCCGTGCCTGCGGGCACGGTCATTTAAGATTTCCCCCACGAAATCATTGTTCCCCAAAAAATTATCTCCACAGCCAAAATTTAAAAGAACAACAAATTAGCGTAAAAATATTTAGCGGCATGAGTACCTTCGGTGTGAGCGCCTTCGGCGCGGAACAACAAATTAGGCGCAGGTGCATTCGATGTGAAACAACAAATACAGGGGGCGCCTTCGGCACGGAACAACAAATTCGGCGCGGGTGCCTTTGGCGCGGAACAACAAATTCGGCACGGAACACCGCGCGATCGCCTTTGGCACGGAACAACAAATACGGCGTGGATGCCTTTGGTGTGGAACAACAAATTAGCGTAAAACAATTTAGCAGAAGAACAAATTCGATGCGGGCGCCTTCGGCGCGGAACAACAAATTAGTGTTGAAAAATTTAGGGGGCGCATTCGGCGCGGAACAACAAAACTCAGGGTATTTTTCGGTGAGGGTATTAACTTAAATTTTTTACGCTAATTTTTAAACTTTGTTTAATTTAATGGATCATATTTCTACACTATCTTTCCCAAGACACTTTTAATTTCAAAGTTTTGGTTCCCAAGACACTTTTCCCCCCAAAATTTAATCTCCACAATCTTTTCCATGACACTTTTAATTTCAAAGTTTTGGTTTCCAAGACACTTTTCTCCCCAAAATTTATTTTCCCACTAAAATTTTCATAAAATCCAATCTCAATCATTGATTTACCAAGATCAAATCTCAGCCACTCTTTATCTTGTCCTAGTCAGCTCTAGAATTCAAAAAAGGTTGTCAAATGTATAATAGATACATATATACGCATGTATATGAATGTATATGTATATATATACATACATATGTTTATATATGTGTGTACATATATATATATCTCTGTGTGTGTGTACACACACATAGATATATGTACATATATAGATATATGGACATATCTATATATGTACATATATCTATTTACACACACACACACACACACACACACACACACACACACACACACACACACATAGAGAGAGAGAGAGAGAGAGAGATGAACTGTGCCCGCGGGGACGATTCATTTAAGAATTTCCCTCGTGAAATCTTTGTTCCCCAAAAATTATTTACACAGCCAAAATTGCGAGGAACAATAAATTAGCATAAAAATATTTAGCGGCATGGGCGCCTTCGACGCGGAACAACAAATTCGGCATAGAACATCAAATTCGACGCGGGCGCCTTTGAGGTGGAACAACAAATTAGCACAAAAACATTTAGCCAACGCGGGCACCTTCGGCGTGAAAAATTATTCTCATCATGTTGTCCCATGCGTTGAAGAGACGATGGGCCCCACGTTGAGTAAGAGATCATTCGATCTGCAACAGCATTCGATCTGCAGCATTAAGTGCAAGTTAAATTTTTTCCAAATGCGTTAATTACGTGCACTCTGCTATTTCCCAATAACTTTCTTTCCCCAAAAAATTTTCATTTTCCCAGAAACTTTCATTTTCCTAGAAATGTTTTTCCCTCCAAAACTTTCCACAAAATCTCATCTAAACCATTCATTTCTCAAGATTAAATCTCAGCCGTTCTTCTATCAACCCGTTCTTGTCAGCCCTAGGGTTCAAAAAAGGTTGTCAAATGTATAATATGTATGTATGTGTATATGTGTATATACTAGTCATAAACCGTGCCCGCCGGCACGGTTCATTTAATATTTTTCCACGCGAAATCTTTATTTCCCAAAAAATTATTTCCACAGCCAAAATTGCACGGAACAGCAAATTAGCATAAAAATATTTAGCGGCACGTGCGCCTTTGGTGCGGAACAACAAATTCGGCATGGGTGCATCGACACGGAACAACAAATTAACGTAAAAAAATCGGCGCGGGCGCTTTAGGCGCGGAACAACAAATTAGCGTAATTTTTTTTTCTGCGCGCATCTTTGTCCCATGAGTCGAAGAGACGATGTGCCCCGCGTTGAGGGATATATCATTCGATCTGTAGCAGCATTCGATTTGCAGTATTAAGTGCAAGTTTATGTTTTTTTCCCAAATGCATTAATTACATGCACTCTGCTATTCCCAAGAAACTTTCATTCCCCATAAAGTTTCAGTTCCCCAGAAAGTTTCATTCCCCATAAAGTTTCATTTCCCCAGAAACTTTCATTCCTCCCTAAAGTTTCTTTCCCCATAAACTTTCATTTCCCTAGAAATGCTTTTTCCTACAAAACTTTTCACAAAATCTCATCTCAACCATCATTCCTCAACATTAAATCCAAGCCGTCTTTCTATCAACTTGTTTGTCCTAGTCAGCTTGTCCTAGTCAGCCCAGAATTCAAAAAACACCGTCAAATGAATAATAGATATATGTGTGTGTGTGTGTGTACACTAGTCATGAACCGTGCCCGCGGGCACGGTTCATTTAAGGTTTTCCCCCCAAAAAATCACTTCCACAGCCAAAATTACGCAAAATAACAAATTAACATAAAAATATTTAGCGGCACGGGCGCCTTCGGTGCGGAACAATAAATTCGGTGCGGATGACTTTGACACGTAACGCACAATTGGGGTAAAAAAATTGGCGCGGGCTCTTTAGGCGCGGAACAACAAATTAGCGTAAAAAAATTTAGCGAGCGTCCTCGACGCGGGCGCCCTCGGTGCGCATCTTTGCCCCATGAGTCGAAGAGATGGTGTGCCCCATGTTGAGGGAGATATCATTCGATCTGCAGTAGCATTCAATCTGCAGCATTAAGTGTAAGTTTATGTTTTTTCCAAATGCATTAATTGTCTGCACTCTGCTATTCGCAAGAAACTTTCATTCCCCATAAAGTTTCATTTCCTCAGAAACTTTCATTCCCTGTAAAGTTTCATTCCCAATAAACTTTCATTTCCCTAGAAATGTTTTTACTTCAAAACCTTTCGTAAAATCTCATCTCAACCATTTATTCCTCAATATTAAATCCAAGCTATCTTTCTATCAACCTATTTGTCCTAGTCAGAACTAGAATTCAAAAACAGTTGTGTTTTAATATATAAATATAAATATAAATATAAATATAAATATAAATATAAATATAAATAAATAAATAAATAAATAAGTATATATATATATATATATGGCAATCTTCCATTGCGAAAAAATGGTGCGAAAGCCCGTGCGAAAACATTTTTTTTTATTTTTTTGAAATTTTTTTTTTCAAAATTTCTTTTTTTGATGTTTAATACATACAAATATATACCCCAGGGAAAATAATGGGTGAACCCGTTGGGCATTAGAGCACCCATCCACCCGTTACAAATTTAACGGTCTCAAAACGTGCGAATTTGATGAAATGCCTTGATCGAAGGCCAAATGACATTATTTCTCAACCATTATTTTTTGAGGGGGGTATAACAACATATGATGAGGGTGGAAAAAAAGAATTTTTGAAAAAAAAAATTTCAAAAAAAAGATAAAAACATTTTCGCACCGTGCGAAATGTTCTCATTTGAAAATTTTCCTATATATATATATATATATATATATATATATATATATATATATATATATATGAGGAGATGAGGGGAGGATCCGAGTTCTCCGGAGGCGATCGGGAGGAGCTAGGGCTCCGACAGCGAGTTGGCGTCTCTGTCAATGGTGAGACTAGGTGGATTCTTTCAAGCGGTGCTGTGGGTGATCTTGGAGCGGGGTGCTCTGCTGGCCCTGTTTCGCAAGATGGATCTGGGGGAAACGTCACGAGGGGCACAGGGCTGGTTGGGGGTTCTGGTGATGTTGTTAGTGCATCGGGTGATGGGGGGGTTCAGCGTGATGCGGCGGGTGCTGGTGCTGGCCGTGCACCGAGTGATGGCTGGGTGGAGGTCCGGAGAGGTCGGGCTCGGGCTACTCAAGGGAGGTCCGGAGGGGTCTAGAGGGGTCCGGAGGGGCCGTGCACCGAGCTTAGGGCGGTCTTATCCTAGGGGTCGTCCACCTTTGGGGCGTTCGAGGCCGGAGAGCAGGTCAAACAATGCTGTCAAGGCTCCGGGTGAGGGGCGCAAGGTGTTTGATGTTATTCCCCAAAGGCATGTCCACCTTCCCCAAAGGCTGAAGGTACCTATTACTATTGATACAAGCGTGGAAAAGAGATCGTGGCTTGATGTTTGTGCTGACCGACATGCTTACGGGGCGGGTCTAGCAATGTCTTTAGTGCCCCCCCTTATCAATGAGGATGGCACCCCTCAAGCGAGGATCTCGGGGACATTGGTTGAACGAGGGGCGGAGAGGTGGAAAAATACTCTGGTGGGGTATGTCTTAGGCGATACCCCTTATTATGGTCAAATTGTGGCGTGGATGGAGAGGCTTTGGAGACTTAAGAAGAAGGTGCAAGTCTATTCCAAGGATAATGGATTCTTCTATTTCCGATTCGAGTCGTCTGATGAATGCGAGAGGATTCTGCGAGGGGGTCCTTGGCTATTTGATGGAAGGTTAGTAGTATTGAAAAAGTGGAATCTGAATCTTCGACATGATAGAGATATTCTCACTTCGGTACCTGTTTGGGTTCAGCTTCATGGACTTCCTTTATATATGTGGAATTTGGAGACTCTAAATATTATTGCCTCTATAATTGATACTCCTATATGCTTGGATCGGGCCATTGCGAATCTGGAGAGGATAACCTATGCGAGGTGCCTAGTTGAGGTAGATGCTACGTTACCCTTACGTAAGTCTGTCGAAGTGGAATTAAATGGGGGGGGAAATTATAACTCTTGGGGTTACATTCGAAGGAGAACCCCCGAGGTGTAGCAAATGTGTTTGCTTTAGCCACACAGATGCCCAGTGCCCATCACCGGGTGAGCCCCCTTCAATCCAAGGAGATGGCGGGAATGAGGAGTCAAGGGTGAGTAGTCTTGAGGGTAATATGTCACAACTGGAGCCTTTGGATGCAACGTTGACGGGGGGTTCTTAGGGAGTCGCTGAAGGGGGGTCAACTATTGTGGACATTCTGCCTGAAGGAGTTAAGACTACTCCTTTGCCAGAAACTGCAGTGGGGAGCTCCCTAGGGTACATTGCAGCGCTTGTGGATCGAATGAGGGAGGAGGTAGGGGCTCAACGGGAGGAAGCAAATGACGGTACTGCTCTTGAGGACCCTCCTTTGGGTAACGTTGAATCCAGTGCTGCGAGGTACATTGAATCGCTGGGGGCCTCTCCTGAAGTGCAAGAGGCCACCGACATTCTTCTAGAAGCTGAGGACCTTGGCTCGGTAGTAAAGCAGCTCCCTTTACTGCTTGAGAACCCTTCGGTTGGGGATGTTGATAAGATTCCACTGGTGTTGGCGGTAGACAACCCTAACTGGGTGGTGGAGGAGCTCAACCTTAAGCAGGCTGAGGAAGTCAGGAAGGCGAAAAAGAAGGCTGAATGCCATGTTGAATCCAGTGCTAGGCAGAGCTCCAGGATTCAGAGTAGCATTCCCAAAAACCTGATTAGTCAATGACGGTATTCATTTGGAATACTAGGGGGTTGAATAACCCTGTCCACCGTCGGGATCTTCGCGACAGACTGACCACAATAAAGCCATCGGCTATAATTCTTCTGGAGACGAAACTTAGGTCAATGGTGAGTATTAACAATTCTATTCTTCCCAAACATTGGATTTCTTTTAACAACATGGACAAAACTTCTGGTGGTAGGATTGTGATGGCATTGGATCCATCGGTTTGGAAGGCTTCCCTCGTCTCATCTTCGGATCAACACATCACAATTTCCTGTATTAACTCCGGTGGCCTCTCTTGTGCTATAACTGGAGTGTATGTCCGGAATACAGTGGGGGAGCAAAAGGACTTATGGAATTCTCTGAAGTGTGATGCGGCTGCTGTGAATAAAGGAGTGTGGATGGTCTACGGGGATTTTAACAGTGTGCTTGTTGCAGCGGACAAAATTGGGGGTAGGAGGCTGGAGGAAAAAGTGCTTTTTGACTTCAATGAGTGTATTAGCACTTGCCATCTTCTTGAGCTCAAGAGCACCGGATGCAAGTACAGCTGGTGTAATAATAGAGTGGGTGATGGCCGGATTTCTGCTCAGTTAGATAGAGTTTTCGTGAATTGCGATTGGCTCAGCCTGCTCACTGACTCGTTTATGGAGTACTTGGATCCTATTACTAGTGACCATTCGCCTATGGTTGTCAGACTCCATCCTCAAGTACACTCCGATCCAAAGCCATTCAAGTTCTTTAATTATTGGAGCAAATGCCCAGGGATTGCCGAAATTGTTGATGAAAGCTGGGGTTGCTATGTGGCCGGTTCACCAATGTATTGTGTGTCCCAAAAACTTAGGAGGCTGAGACCTTTGATCCGCAAGTGGGCTTTTAACTATAATGCTAGTAAGCTGGTAAATTTGGGCCGATCTAAACTGGAAGCTATAAGGAAGAATCCGCAGTTGTTATCTGAGGCAACTATCCAATCTCTTGAGCAAGCAGCGATGAAGGAGTTGGCTAGTGCAATGAGGCTGGAAGAGGAGATGATCCGTCAAAAGAGTAGACAAGATTGGATCTCCTTGGGGGACCGTAATACTACATTCTTTTATAATGCCATGAAGTCGAGAGAAAGCCACAACAGTTTGATTCATTTGGTGGATTCTCGGGGGAGGCAAACTAGCTCTTATGATGTGCTGAAGAAGGAAGATACCGACTTCTATGTGGGTGTATATAACCAAAATCACTATGACATTACGTTCCATCCTATTACCCCTAAACGTATACTGACTGAGGAAGCTTCTGCCTGGCTGATCAGGAGAATTTCTAATGATGAAATCAAGAATGTGGTATTTCAGATGAACCCCGATAAGGCGCCTGTGCCTGATGGATTTAATGCGCATTTTTATCAACACTATTGGTACCAGATATGAGAGGATGTATCTTTGGCGGTCAAATCCTTCTTTGCATCGGGCTCCCTTCTAAGGCAAGTAAATCACACCCATCTTACTCTTGTTCCTAAGAATTCTAATGCTACCACTCTAGGTGACTATAGACCTATCACCTGATGCAATGTCTTATGTTAGCAAGATTATCTGCAATAGGCTCAGGGTGGTGATTCATGAGCTAATCTCTCCTAACCAGGCGGCCTTCCTTAAAGGGAGGCTGTTATCGGATAGCTCCCTTATTGCTCACGAGCAGATTAGAGACTTCAGTAACCCTATGGGGGAAGGGCCTGCCTAAAGCTTGAATTGCGGAAAGCTTTTGATTCAGTTAATGGGGAGTTTATTCTACACTTTGTGGGACAGATGGGGTTTCCTGATATTTTTATAGGGTGGATCAGTGAATGTATTACTTCGCCTACTTTCTCTGTTATGGTTAAGGGCTCTCCCGTGGGGTATTTTGATGGCAACAGGGGTATTAGGTAAGGGGATCCCCTATCTCCTTACATGTTTGTTATTGCTATGGAAGCTTTCTCAATCCTAATGTCTAGAGCACTTGGTAGTGGTGCTCTCCAGCCCATGAGACGTTCGGGCTCAATTTCACATCTTCTGTTTGCAGATGACCTCCTAGTGTTTTACAGAGCTAATCTAAAATCTTTCAGGTGCATCAAGTCTCTGCTTCAAGATTTCATGAATTTTACAGGGTTGCAAGTTAATTGGGACAAGAGTTCGACAATATTTAGTAAGGGTACCAAGGACCGGTCTATTCTTGCGGATTGCTTGGGTATCAAAATTTCCTCTACTATTACAACTTACCTGGGTCTCCCATTGTCGTCCAAATATCCCAAAGCTCCGATGTACAGTAGATTGGTAGATAAATGCAAGAAGAGGCTTATGGGATGGTCGTCAACTATGTTATCTATTGCTGGGCGGATTGAGCTAGTTAAATCGGTCATTTACGGAATGGTGGCATTTTGGAAGCAAGCCTATCATATGCCTTACACTGTAGTGCGAGAAATTTCTCTTTGCAGGCGTTTCATTATGGGTCCCTCGCGTGCATGGTCATGGAAGGATATGTGTTCCCCCAAGTCTGAAGGTGGAGTGAGCATTCGTTTATTGGAGGATCTCAATGTGGCTTCTGGGGTTAGGCTGACGTGGAGATTTCTTACCTCTAAGAGCTTATGGGCAAAGCAAATGAAAGCTAGATACGATGGGGCTGATGGGTTCTTCGCGGTAAATGGATTAGTGACACATTCTGGCACTTGGAAACATATGTTGAACAGTAGGAAGGCTTCCAGTAAACTCATCAGGAGAGTGGTTAAAGATGGGCGATCTACGCTATTCTGGCATGACTATAGGCTGGACTGTGGTCCTCTTAAAAATCTGGCTGCGGTATCTCCGGACTACTCTATGAAGCGGGTGAGCGATTACTGGGTCCAAGGGGCGTGTGTGAATGATCAGGCAATTAGTAACATTCGGCATCACCTTGCTCATGTGGCTGTCACACAGGGTGTGGATACTTGGGCCTGGGCATCGTCTACTGCAAGCCGCAGGCTACCTACTGGCATCAATGCTGCGGATGATCCCTTCAAGTTCAAAGAAGCCTGGGAAGGGGTACGGTTGCGGGGAGATCCTTTTCGTTTCCATAAGTTGGCTAGGTTCCCGGGTCATATTCTGAAATGGGCTCTTACACTCCTTCGAGCTTTCAGGGGTAAGCTTCTTACCAGAGATATTATAAGTAGATGGGGCTTAAACACACCTGTTAACTGTGTTCTTTGTGGCGATGATATCATGGAAGATATAAACCACTTATTCTTCTCTTGTTCCTACACTAGTTACATCCTTAGAAGATCCTTGCTGAAGTTAAATGTCAAAGGCCATATTGGCACTTCCGTGGCTGACATTGGTGAATATTACTTGTTGAATTTTGGGGGAAAGGGAGCTTTGAGCAGATTAGCTGAAACAGCTCTCTCATCCATGGTTTGGCACATCTGGCATGAGAGGAATAGTAGAGTGTTCGAAGGGAAGAGCAGAGGTAAAACTGAGATTTTTGAGGCGATTGCGGCGGATATCAGAGTTGCTATGCTAGGCCATGATCCCTCCTCTTCGGCGGAGTCATTAGTATTTGCAAATTGGGAGTTCAGAGATTTGGGCTAAGCCAGGATTTCTGTTTATTTATTCTTTGTATAGTTAGCTTAGGGTGGGGCATCTTTAATTAAGAGTGACGGCGCTTGTGCCCTCTCCTCTTTTTATTGATTCCTCATTCCTACATACTATATTGCTGTAAATTTTCTGTCCATCAATAAAGATCTACCAACTTTCCAAAAATATATATATATAAATAAAGGTAAGTGAGTTTGTATATTCATGGAAAAGGGAATGTGAGTCATGACTAGAGGATCGTCATATTTGCGCCTGGTTACGCAAATATCAACCCAAGTCCTCCTCCTTGCATCGACATCTATCCTGATTTCAGTTTTTGGCCTCACGGGCATTCTGGCAAACATTTGGCGAGCATTGTTTTCTGATGGCTGAACTGCACAAGATCCCTAATTAACATCCGCCAATGAACGATCAACTCGGGAAGGATTAACATTGCACGAGAAGGATCAACCCGAGAAGGATCAACCCGAGAAGGAGGCCAGGATATGGAGGCCTCCATGCCCCTCTTTGATATCCTCCAAGCCGTGGAGAATAATTTGTGCAAACCTTCCTCCCTCCTTGCCCCACCGTAGTCCAGCCATCATCCAGAAGAGGGGGATCCCTCACCGCTTTGCCCTTGTCAAAGACCACTCCCACACCGTTTGGACGACGAAGCCCTAACTGCCGGGTCGCGTTTGCCTCCCCCACCCGTAGTCATTTTAATATATATATATATATATATATATATATATATATATATATATATATATATATATGGTTTAATAGTGCAAGACACAAAACGGTGGGGCCCCACGGGTACAAGCCCATGTGGGTCTTGTACTTTCCACCTTTTTTGTGTCTTGCCACCTGATCCATTGGATCAGGTGGCAGCTTTTCTACATTAAATCCATATATATATATATATGTAAGTATGTATGTATATATACATACATACATACATACATACATACATAAAAGTTGACTTATAATTAAAATAAAAAAACAAGATTTCGATTCAAGCTGCAATTATATCTTGACTTAAATGAAAAATAATTAAGATAAACATAACTGACTAAATAGCCATTTGAAGCCATAAATTCTTGAATTCTTTTTGAGAAAATAGCGGCTCAAAATCAAAAAACTCTTCAGTTTCACACAAGTGTTGATCACAAATTTTGTTAAAGTACAAAAAGTTAAGCTCGTTCAGGTCAATACGCTAAAGAACCGAAAGAAAACAACAAGAATTGAATTTATGAAACCCTGACGTTAAAGAAAAGAGGAATTAAGAAACCTACTCAGTACTTGCTCCGTCGAGAATTGTCGATCGACGTCTTTGGTGAGATTCCTCCTCAGCAGATCCTTTGCCGGCAACACATCCCTAGCACATCTATCAAAAGACGAAGATTCCCCCTCAGAACCTTCTCAAAGATATCCATTACCGTCTCGCCGTTGAACGACACGATCCCAGCAAGCATCACGTAAAGGAGCACCACCGCGCTCCAGACATCCACCTTCTCATCGTAGTCTCCTCTGGTGACCACCTCGGGGAACGTAGTATGGAGTTCCCACAATGCCCGTCATCGGGCTACCATCACCGAAAACCTCAACCGATCCGAAATCCACCAGCCTCAACCGACCCTGATTATCGAACAACACGTTGTCAAGTTTGATGTCTTGATGCGCAAGTTGGCAGCGACAGCGATCATGTCGTCCCTGATGGAGGTGATCAGAATCTGGGCCCCCGGCCTTGGGCCCTACTCTGTGTGCCCTGGGTCAAGGCCGGGCAAGAACATAGCAAGTATGCCCATCGTTAGCGACAACAAGAGAAAATTTTAGCTGAATCATATTGAAATTAACATATCCCACTTCCTATTAAATCTGTAACCATCATAACAATTCTAAAACTTTGATACGGCCAACAACCATATCCTTATCCATGTTATTATATTATGGTTGCAATCTGCGTAATTTTACTTTGATGTAATACCATGACAAGGAAAGCCAAAACCATTACAAATTCAAAAAAAAATATTTATTTTCATTACATAATTAAAAATGCACATATCAATCCTTCAACCATGCTTTTTACACCAATTTATACAAACATATTAGCAAGTGGTGCCCAACTTGCTTCTGCTCATATTCTGCTATCCTGCAAGACTGTAAAAGAAATTTGTATGAAAGGGATACCAGAAATTTCATGCAATAAAAATCTAAATCCATTTTGCATAGTTCTTGCAATAGAGTACACCCAAAGATCTCTAAAATCTATAGAGAGATTGGAAATTTGGAAGGCATTGTTGGTGCTGAAGCTTGGAGTGCAAGTTGATGTCCAGCTCTTGGAGTGAGGTGTGGTTGTAGTGATGTGAGGTGAGGTATGCAAGTTGACGTCAAGCTCTTGGAGTGAGATGAGGTGTGCAGTTGCTGTCCAATCAAATTTTGACATCAAAAAGGAAGGAATCAAAGAAACATTGACAGAAAACTAAATCACAATAAATAACTTCTATGATATATGAGTATGCAATATTAATCTGTTAACCATCTAAATGAATCTAGACATCAATAACAATTCTTCAAAAAAATACTTTCATAAAACCTTTTACAATATTTCACACCTCAAATTGATCACAACACAATCAAATCCAAATCAAAAAGAAAAAAGAGCAGAAGCATATAGCAAGTGACATTAAAATTTTAATCCTTTTCTTAGAGATATAAGATTTATCATCAGGTAAGATTTATCCTTTTCTTAGAGCAGAAGCCTATACTAGTGATAATTTATCCATAAAACCCAAACAAATTTGTCCCAAAATCAAATTTTTACATCAAATATCACAAAAATAAAAATATCTTTTAAACAAACAAATAAAAAACACATAATACAAAGAATCGCATAATCAGCAAATTGCGTTACATGACATTTCATCTTCACATACGGTACAAAACATAAGGTATAAGGTTTAACTCTCAAAAGAATTATATGCTTCAGTTTTTCTTTAATTTCTACATACTCGTGATTCTTAGCATGCATTAACCTGCTACGATATTAGAACAAACACATGGTGTAACAACAATGTTTAAATAACCAACCTCATGCATATAACAGAAGATAGAAGGATATACTCACAAAGAATTGCGACGAACACACATCAATGTTTCAATAACCAACCTCATGCACAAAAATAAGACCAAATCTTTACCAAAGTGTAGCATGGATCAACTGTAACCACCAACATCCATTTTGGTGATTCTACACATAAGCCACAAAATGAAAATTATACCAAGTTCTCAATTTGTAGAAACCAAAAAATTTCTAATACCAACATCTGTCAGATTGTATATATTTGCATGAATTAGAAGAGATGTCACATAAATATGTTTACAAACTGAAATCATGCTAGCTATGCTTTCTGATAAATTAAAGAAAGGAAGAATACTAAAGAGAAAAAACACCTTTGAGGCAAAGAACATGCTAGCAGTAGCGTCAAAGGTTATCACATGAGAGTGGTTTGTGGAGTCCTTTCTGGGAGCTTCTACAACAAGAGTTAAAGGAATTTATAAAATTAACAATTTTTCAAAATAATAGAATTTAAAATTAACAGAATACAACCAGAATAAGATTAACAACAAAATAATCAAATTAATAGAATTAATAGAATAAATAATCAAATTAACACACTAATCATCAAATTAACAAAGATTTTTAATTTCAGTTTGGGTGAGATGGAGGGTGGGAGGGTGTGGGGGGGGGGGGGGAGAGAGAGATCGAGAGGATCCTGCCATATATAACACCAAAACCAAAAAAATTATGCGAAAAAAATTCTATGAACTTGAACACTTACAAAACTTGATCCACTAAAATAACTACGAGAAATAAATTTTAAGATCGAAAGATTCTATTTTGATTTACTACTAATTCCTTTGACCATATTTGTCTAAGTTTTGGAACATGTTGTTTGCAAACCAAACTTCCACGTTCTGTATTTGTAATTTGACTTCCTGGTTTGATTTCATGTTGATTCCTCTATTTGCATGTATGTAGATTGTGAAAGAAACTCAAAGGATAGCAACAAAACTGTATCACTCAAAGACTGCCAGAACTTTATATCAATAATGTAGCACTCAACAATAGTGTGCAACAACATGAACTTGAAGCCATACTTTATATCAATAGAAAGACTTTATATCAACATGAACTTTAATATCAACACCAAAAGTATCAATAGAAAAACCAAACTTTATATCAAGAGCCAAACTTTATATCAACAGAAAAAACAAACTTTATACCAATAGTATCACTCAAGGATTGACAAATTAAAGGTAACACCAAAACTTGAAGCTGTACTCAGAACTTTATATCAGGACTGCCATATATATGATGATTGCTATATATAGTTATCTTTAAAGACTTTATTTCAGGACTGCCATATTCAATTTTATTCAGTCCTAAAATATATATTTAAAGAATGCCATATATATATATTTCAGGACTACCATATATAGTTATCGTTAAGGACTGCCATGTAAAGTTATATTTAAAGACTTTATATCAGGACTGCCATATCTTTTTTGGTGTTACCTTCTTTGGTGATAATTTTATATCAGGATGAAATAACTTAAAATTTTATCAGGACTGCCATATAGACCAGGGCTACCATATATATTTGGATAATTTTATATCAGGACTGCCATATATCACAACTGAAAAAGTTGAGGATTGCCATATTAACTGCACCTGGCTTTTATCCTAATATAAATGGCATAATAATTACCATTAACAATCAACATTACTATTGGAAATTTAAGTAATTCTGCTATTAGCATTACTATTGACATAGTAATGGCCTGAAAACATTGTAGTTACTAAAATTACTAATATCAATCAAAAGTTCAGGGCTAAAATTACACCAGGACTGCCATATATATTAGGACGACCATATATAACGCCAAAAGTGAAGGTAACAACAAACGTGTACTGCCATATATAACACCAAAACCAAAATTGTACTACCATATATCTGGTCTCACTTTTAACCCTAAAAAGGTTTCACTATTAGCAATTCTTTGAAACCTGGCTGATTCTTTGGTACTAAAATAAAGAAAGTGTAACGGTTACTTTCCGACCGTACGAATTTTAGCGTGACGCGGCGTTCCGTGTGTGTTTTGTGTTTTCGTTTTTAATGCAGTCGTCCGTAGTTCGGACGCGCAACCGAACCCCGTATTCACGATTCTCATGGAGGCGCGTTCGCCCTGGTATTTTATTTGCAATTTTTGGATGTCCCGGAGTGAAGTTGCTAAATCGGGTTATTATATATATATATATATATATATATATATATATATATATATATATATATATAAATATATATATAATTTTTCTTAAACACTTTTATTTTAACTTAACTTTATTTTTATAAAAAGTTGGATTGCAGTCCCGTACTACTAATTCTTTAACAAGACTAATAACCCTAACCTGATAATTATGGTAACTTAAGCTAATGGAATAAAAGCATGTTTAAAAAAAGGGAAATCTAAATATTCTAATCAAATCAACTCGGATATAATAATATCCCTTGGCATATCCATTTAATCCCAACAACCCCTAACCGTACTCCCCATATCCCACCTCCCACGTGAACACCTCTTCCCTCTCCCCCTATTTTTCTCTAACTGGCCAACAACCCTACCCCTATCCCTTACACACGTCTCTATCTTCCTTTTTCCCCTACCCTATTTTTAGCTTGGGTCTTGTGCATGCAGCCGCACAAAGCTAATGAACAGCCTGCTCCTTTAATTTTCTACTATCAAATCATTCTCTCACCCACAGTCCGAGGCCTAAAGCCCGAGCCCCTTGCTGCCTTCTCCCTCCCGACGCGCGCTCCACGGTCAGTCACGCTACCACCGACAAACCCACCTCCTCTCCGACCACCACCACCTTTCTCCTCTCGACCCACGCGTGCACAGGCCACGCACCGCCGCCCGGAGCCTCCTCTGCGAGCTGCTCCTGCTCCACGCCCATCAACCACCACGCCGGCAAGCCTCTCCGACCGTCGCAGACCACCTCAGCCGTCCTCACCCTGTCAACGACCCATCGGAGAAGCCGCTTCCCTCGTCAACCCCGTAGTCACCGCCGACGGCCCGTGCAGCGCCCCGATCACACACAGTCACTCAGGCTGTGTTCATCTTCGCGCCGACCGCTGCAGATCCTTCCAGCCCCACTGTGCCGCTTCCGACCGCGCCGCCATCCGCCATCAGCCAACGCCACCAACCCGTGAGTACTTTTATATGGGTTAAGTTATGTATGGAGTATATTAGTGTCATGCATGGAATATATATTAAATAGATGTAGTACACGTGCAGTACAACTCCCATGTGCAGAATCATATATACATAAGCATGAGCAAATTTAGCATTACTCATTGCATGTGGGATCTAACTCATTTAGCATTACTAGTTTAGTATTATTTTTAGCATTACCCAATTAGCCTTACACGTCCCATGTGCAGTACTTGGTGGAGATTTGCTTCATAAATATTATATTGCTTTGTACATGAACGGTACCCTAAGAACATTTAACTAATAAGATCAGTCTGTAAGTTAGATAATTATTTAACTCTGTATGTTGTTAAGTTAGTATTTACTCAGCATCACTATGTATGTTAGGTTATCAGTAAGGCCTTGATGTACATAGCCAGTACGTGATTAGTGGCTAATGTTAAAATCATTGACATGAAATTGGTTAGTTGTAAGTCAGTATGAATATAGTTGCTAAGTCTTATTATGAACCGCAAGTCACTTTCTGATAAATTAATTATGTTGGGACAGTATTTATACGGAAGCCCTAATGAATTGATTAGGAGTTGCGAACTAAATACCGTAAATATGATGACGCAGATAAAATACGTCCTTCATCGCGACCCGTTGCCACTTCCAGACCCGACGTCGTTTTCCCACGCGATCGTCATAATAGGTTGGTTCCCCTAACTCGTAGCGAAACCCACACCGTAGAAAAACTGAACCTTAATTAAAATCAGACAACTCGAACTAAATTTACTTTTCCGCACCAGTAAAACGTTGCTCACTGTAGGAATCGACCATCGGACGACTTTTCTGTGCATATAGGGTAGTGGTCGATTTAGGCTAAACGAAACACCAAAAAGTGACTTTTGACGAATAGGATAGTCCCGATAACCTAGAAACGAATCCTAATAGGATTTGATGAAATTGAGACCTGACACCGTCGCCATGGCGATGTTTCAGACGGACTTCCGTGGACGAGACGCTTGGACGAGACGCTTCGAGAGGACGACACACTCGCCATCGCAGGCAAGTGTATCCACTTGCACTTTTGGCCGTGCTTAGGCCCTTAGTTGGTTAGAATTGTTAACTGTGAACAAATAGAACTGGACGTGAAATGATAGCGTCCGGGACGACCCCTGACGGCTCAGACTTGACGACGAAGTCTGAGCCTGACAACAACAACTTTTGATATTGTAGGGCTATCATGTGTGTGCGTGTGTGTGGACACCCTAGAATAACCCTTCCCGTCTTGTCACGTCCCGTCCCGTCTTGCACAGCCCGCTGGGCAATAGGGCACTCGCCAAGCTAGAGCGAGTGATCCCTTGTACGGATATCTTGTCTTGTCTTGTCTTGGGGTTTGGGGTTGGGTTGAGCGTGTGCACGGCAAGAGGGTCTGATCCCCCTCGAACCGTAAGGCGTGAACCCTTTCGTGTCTCACTTGTCTTGTCCTGCCTTGTTTCCGTCACGTCCCGTCTTGTCTTGACACCTGTAGGTTAGTCCCGTAGTTGGTAGCACACGCTACGACTACTACTTGTTGCGTTTTACTTTCCTACTGCGTTACTTCTGTTTGTTACTCAGTTATAACCCCAGCATGCTAATCAACCAGTAAAACGTTGTATAAAAGGTGATACACTTGTAGTTTGGTCTAACCCTTTTTGTAGACCTGACCTGACGTACAGTTCCTTATTTTGGTGCTGTACGTCAGGTGTTGAGCCAGAGTACGTTGACGAGATGGACTTGCCAGCTGACGGAGAGCCGGAGGACGTTGATCCGGAGTACGACCCGGAGGAGGACCAGAGTTAGAGGCCTCTAGTTGCTGATCCAGATTTCTGTTCCAGTTTAGATTGGGTGGGTAGCACCTGTTGTTTTCTCGTCTAGGTTGGGTGCTTGCACCAGTAGTTTCTTTCTGCAGTTGTAGCCTTCGGGCGTTTTGGACTCTCAGTACTTTTGGATGTTTTATTTGGAATAAAATGAAATGATATCTCTTTTCAATACTTTGTTGTTTCCGTACTAACTTGCAGGGACCTGTTGCCTTTGTTTGGAATATCACAGACGCTTATTGGGTCTGGGCTCTTTGTCCTGGCCTAAGCGGGCCTTAGTCACGCTTCGTCTCCGACCTTTTTGGGAAGCGGGGCGTGACAGGTTTTAGTGGTGGCCCATGCAGGTCCCCTCCTTCTGCGAATACGGAACAATCGAAGTATTGAAATTCATTTTATTATCATCCAATAATTGTACGAGTCTAACCTCTGTGTTTCTGTCAATAGGATGGTCGGACGACGTGTTACCCGATCGGGGAACTTAGGCGATGGAGTTTCGGAGGACCAGAGCGGAGACTTCCGTCAGTTTCTGGGTGTGATGAGGGAGATGCTGGATGTTCAACATCAGTTGGTTCAGCAGTCCCAGCGTGCTGCCCAGGCTGTTCCAGTTCCACCACCTCCTCCTCCTCCTGCCCCTCGAGCTGCTCCAGGAGTGAAGCAGTTCAACGAGCTCCAGCCAAAGACATTTTCGGGGAAGGAGGGACCCCTAGCTACTGACGAGTGGATCCAGAGCACGGAGGAGAAGTTAGTTGCTGCGAAGATTCCTGATGATACCCGTGTGGAGATAGCAAAGATGCAGATGACGGAGAATGCGAGGAACTGGTGGCGCATCGAGGAGAGGCGTCTTGAGAAGCCAGTGGGATGGAAGACCTTCAGGTCTATGTTCAAGGATAAGTACTTCACCAAGTCTGCTAGAAGGGAGCTGCTGAGCAAGTTTATAGACCTGAAGCAGGAAGGTATGACTGTCGAGGAGTATGAAGCTGAGTTTGAGATGTTGAGCCGTTTTGCCCCGCACATGGTGAAGAAGGAGGAGAAGCGAGCTGATCGCTTTCGTCAGGGACTGCGTCCGAAGATTCAGGCTTCGATGTCTTCGGCGAGTTTCTCGACTATGAGGGAGGTACTTGATGCTGCGAAGAATCATGAGCTCATAGCTCTTTTGCCTGACCCTCCTGCTGATAAAGGGAAGCGTCCCATGGAGCAGTACTGGCCACCTGCTAGGCCGGCGATGAGGCCAGTTCAGGCAGTACCATTCAAGAGACCTGGAGCACCAGTTCAGATTCAGGGCAAGGGCCCGTGCCACTTCTGCGGAAAGCCTGGACATGTTCAGGCCACCTGCAGGAAGAAGATGGGGCTATGCTTAGTTTGTGGAGATGCCTCACATGCTGCGAGGGATTGTCCGAGGGCTCGTCAAGCTGTGGTTGGAGCGCCAGCCCCGTTGCAGATGAGAGCGCCTGATCCAGTTCAGAGAGGATCTGCTGCTCGTGGACCACCTTTGCCGCCACAGAGGCAGATGTATCAGAGAGCAGCACAGCCCCAGAGGCCGGCATATACCATGACTGCTGTTGAGACTGAGGAGCTGGATGGAGTTATAGAAGGTAACTCTTGACCCTAGTTTTTCATTTCATAGTTTAGATCTTATTATTAGTGTTGCTTGTTTGACTTGTTGTTAGAGTAGTTGATTTGACCGTAGTTCCCTTATATCCTAGGCACCATTCTAGTTTCCTCTCACCCGGCCTTGGCTTTGTTCGACTCCGGTGCATCTATGTGCATCATATCCCGGAGGTTTGTAACAAAGCACTCTATCCCCACCCATACACTCCCTAAGTGTTGGGACATTACCTCCGGGAACGGAGTGGTGACGGTGAATTTGGGATGCCGATCGATTTCTTTGGTGGTCAGTGGACACGAGCTCTTTGCAGATTTCATTGTCCACGATCTGCCACATTTCGATGTCGTTCTTGGCATCGATTGGTTGGGAGATTTCCACGCCTCGATCGACTGTCACAGTAAGAGGGTGGTGTTCCAGAGTGAAGGCTGAGCACCATCGTACTGCTGGGTTGCTGCAACCGCTTCCTATTCTGGAGTGGAAGTGGCAACATATTACGATGGACTTCGTGACTGGTTTATCTCGGACCCCGAGGCAGAACGACGTAGTTTGGGTGATCGTGGATCGGTTGACCAAGTCTACGCACTTTATTCCTTTCCGAGTGGGCCAGTCTACGGAAGCTTTGGCGAGGAAATATCTGGAGGTAAAGTTCCGTTCTACTTTTACTTTTATTTTGATTTTCTCTTTGAAATAGTCGTGACGTAGACCGTGTACGTGCAGGAGATTGTACGCTTACATGGAGTCCCCGTGAGCATTGTGTCTGACCGAGACACGAGGTTCACATCTCAGTTCTGGAGAAGTCTGCAGGAGCATTTGGGTACGAGTCTGAGTTTCAGCACGGCGTACCACCCGCAGACTGATGGCCAGTCCGAGAGGACTATTCAGATTCTGGAGGATATGTTGCGAGCTTGTACGCTCGATTTGAAGGGATCATGGGAGGACCATCTTCACTTGGTGGAGTTTTCATATAACAACAGCTACCAGGCAAGCATTGGCATGGCGCCGTTTGCTGCCTTATATGGAAGGAAATGTCGATCGCCACTGAGCTGGGATGACATCGGAGATCGGGAGCTGTTGGGTCCGGAGATGATAGTTGAAGCTGTGGATGTCGTGAGGGACATCAGGGAGAAGCTTAGAGTTGCACAGGATCGCTTCAAGCATTGGGCAGATGCCAAGAGGAGACCTTTGGAGTTTCAGCCTGGAGACCACGTCTTCCTGAAGATTTCTCCGAACCGCGGAGTTATTCGTTTTGGAAAGAAGGGAAAGCTGAGTCCGAGGTATATTGGGCCATTTGATGTGCTAGAGCGTGTGGGAGCAGTGGCCTATCGCCTTGCTCTGCCACCATCTTTGGAGGGTGTTCACGACGTATTCCACGTATCTCAGCTCCGTCGGTACGTCAGTGATCCGTCACACACGGTCGATTTCTCGGAGATTACGGTTCGACCGGACCTGACATATGACCAGCAGCCTGTGCAGATTTTGGACCGTCGACAGAAGCAGTTGAGGAATAAGATAGTCGATCTGGTGAGAGTGATGTGGCGTCACGGATCACCTGGAGAGTCCACTTGGGAGCGTGAAGAGGAGATGAGAGAGCGTTTTCCATTCTTGTTTGCTGATTAGTGTTGTTGATTCTGAGGGCGGAATCTTTCTTTTAGTGGGGTAGAATGTAACGGTTACTTTCCGACCGTACGAATTTTAGCGTGACGCGGCGTTCCGTTTGTGTTTTGTGTTTTCGTTTTTAATGCAGTAGTCCGTAGTTCGGACGCGCAACCGAACCCCGTATTCACGATTCTCATGGAGGCGCGTTCGCCTTGGTATTTTATTTGCAATTTTTGGATGTCCCGGAGTGAAGTTGCTAAATCGGGTTATTATATATATATTATTTTTCTTAAACACTTTTATTTTAACTTAACTTTATTTTTATAAAAAGTTGGATTGCAGTCCCGTACTACTAATTCTTTAACAAGACTAATAACCCTAACCTGATAATTATGGTAACTTAAGCTAATGGAATAAAAACATGTTTTTAAAAAAAAGGGAAATCTAAATATTCTAATCAAATCAACTCGGATATAATAATATCCCTTGGCATATCCATTTAATCCCAACAACCCCTAACCGTACTCCCCATATCCCACCTCCGACGTGAACACCTCTTCCCTCTCCCCCTATACCCCTAACCGTACTCCCCATATCCCACCTCCCACGTGAACACCTCTTCCCTCTCCCCCTATTTTTCTCTAACTGGCCAACAACCCTACCCCTATCCCTTACACACGTCTCTATCTTCCTTTTTCCCCTACCCTATTTTTAGCTTGGGTCTTGTGCATGCAGCCGCACAAAGCTAATGAACAGCCTGCTCCTTTAATTTTGAGAATTGCTCCCTGCACCTCAAACTGAGGTGCAGGGAGGTGATATTACCTGTAAATAGGATGAAATTGAAATAGGGTAGGTGAGAAGTGACCCAAAAAATTAATTTTATTTCTAATTTTAGTAAACAGTCACTTCCCTCAATTCTCTTAATTTTCTACTATCAAATCATTCTCTCACCCACAGTCCGAGGCCTAAAGCCCGAGCCCCTTGCTGCCTTCTCCCTCCCGACGTGCGCTCCACGGTCAGTCACGCTACCACCGACAAACCCACCTCCTCTCCGACCACCACCTCCGTTCTCCTCTCGACCCACACGTGCACAGGCCACGCACCGCCGCCCGGAGCCTCCTCTGCGAGCTGCTCCTGCTCCACGCCCATCAACCACCACGCCGGCAAGCCTCTCCGACCGCCGCAGACCACCTCAGCCGTCCTCACCCCGTCAACGACCCATCGGAGAAGCCGCTTCCCTCGTCAACCCCGTAGTCACCGCCGGCGGCCCGTGCAGCGCCCCGATCACACACAGTCACTCGGGCTGTGTTCATCTTCGCGCCGACCGCTGCATATCCTTCCAGCCCCACCGTGCCGCTTCCGACCGCGCCGCCATCCGCCATCAGCCAACGCCACCAACCCGTGAGTACTTTTATATGGGTTAAGTTATGTATGGAGTATATTAGTGTCATGCATGGAATATATATTAAATGGATGTAGTACACGTGCAGTACAACTCCCATGTGCAGAATCATATATACATAAGCATGAGCAAATTTAGCATTACTCATTGCATGTGGGATCTAACTCATTTAGCATTACTAGTTTAGTATTATTTTTGAGGCGTGCTATCTGCACCGCAGGACTCTGCGGTGCAAGCACGGAAATTTTCGAGACACGACAGAGTAGTGGACGTGAGACCGTGACGGCGAAGAAAACTTTGATGTTTCCACGTAAAGCTGTGGATGTGATTGCTCCCTCAAAAAGCAGCTGTATGACCATGAAGTTGGGCCCTACTCCATCAGCTCACGGCATCAAAATTCTCTCTCTCCGGAACGAGCAGACCCCACCCCCGCTAAAATCACTTACCACGGCGGCGCCCGCGGCGGCGGCCCCCCTATCGCTCGCACTTGTGCACGCTCTCTCTCTCTCTCTCTCCACCCCTCGACGTCGCATTTTCCGGCGATAGCCCAGTAGAACACCGACGTGCTCCTCGCCATCGTGATGGCGTGATATGAGACCCGCCCAGACTCACATGATCGTCGGCGTCTTCCGATCCTCTTCCCTATCAACCCCTTCTCAAAGGGGTAGAGGTGGGCCAGCACCCAAAAGCAGAAGAACGTCCCCCCCCCATCAGCGTGTTCCACTTGGAAACCTCGCTGTAGATCGTCTTCAAGAATGAGATCGCGATCGCGATGAGGTTCACCGTTATGATCACTATCGACGGTATCATAAGCGACGACTACTTCACGATGTAGAGATCCGCGTATATGTCATCGTTCTCGTCCCCCGCCGACCTGGACGTGAGCGTGAACAAGATCTCGATGCCGGCCACCATCTTGAGCAACCAGAGATCATCAAAATCTGCTCGTTCCATCACCAGTCCTCCATCGATACCTCTGACCACTTCACCTTGAGGATCACGAAGAACATCAGGCACAAAGAGATGACGAGGAGGTAGACGAGGAACGTGACGTTGAGGGTCTAGACGATGAAGAAGCCGGAGAACACCGACGGAGAAAGACCGAGATTCTCATCGTCCGCTCGCTGCACCCCATGATCATCTGCTTGTGAAGCAAAGGGATGCCCATGAAGTGAAGCTAAGGGACACATGAGCTGGCACATGGATATTTAATTTATCATGCAAAAATCTTGACACACCAAAAAATGAAACGCACCCACGAAATAGAACCCTATTAATGGTAGGGCCCACAGGCCTAACACTCAATTATGAGGTGCAAAATATTATTTCTTACTATTCATTTCAACTGACGAGCATCTATGGTCACAGGCGTCTCTTCACAGGCTGACGAGAGAGAAATGATTCGATGGAGATGACGTCCTGTGGAGCCCACATGCGTCCCGTCGTTTCACAACAGTTTTTTGAAAATTTCCGTGTCTGCACCGCAGAGTTTAGTATTATTTTTAGCATTACCCAATTAGCCTTACACGTCCCATGTGCAGTACTTGGTGGAGATTTGCTTCATAAATATTATATTGCTTTGTACATGAACGGTACCCTAAGAACATTTAACTAATAAGATCAGTCTGTAAGTTAGATAATTATTTAACTCTGTATGTTGTTAAGTTAGTATTTACTCAGCATCACTATGTATGTTAGGTTATCAGTAAGGCCTTGATGTACATAGCCAGTACGTGATTAGTGGCTAATGTTAAAATCATTGACATGAAATTGGTTAGTTGTAAATCAGTATGAATATAGTTGCTAAGTCTTATTATGAACCGCAAGTCACTTTCTGATAAATTAATTATGTTGGGACAGTATTTATACGGAAGCCCTAATGAATTGATTAGGAGTTGCGAACTAAATACCGTAAATATGATGACGCAGATAAAATACGTCCTTCATCGCGACCCGTTGCCACTTCCAGACCCGACGTCGTTTTCCCACGCGATCGTCATAATAGGTTGGTTCCCCTAACTCGTAGCGAAACCCACACCGTAGAAAAACTGAACCTTAATTAAAATCAGACAACTCGAACTAAATTTACTTTTCCGCACCAGTAAAACGTTGCTCACTGTAGGAATCGACCATCGGACGACTTTTCTGTGCATATAGGGTAGTGGTCGATTTAGGCTAAACGAAACACCAAAAAGTGACTTTTGACGAATAGGATAGTCCCGATAACCTAGAAACGAATCCTAATAGGATTTGATGAAATTGAGACCTGACACCGTCGCCATGGCGATATTTCAGACGGACTTCCGTGGACGAGACGCTTCGAGAGGACGACACACTCGCCATTGCAGGCAAGTGTATCCACTTGCACTTTTGGGCGTGCTTAGGCCCTTAGTTGGTTAGAATTGTTAACTGTGAACAAATAGAACTGGACGTGAAATGATAGCGTCCGGGACGACCCCTGACGGCTCAGACTTGACGACGAAGTCTGAGCCTGACAACAACAACTTTTGATATTGTAGGGCTATCATGTGTGTGCGTGTGTGTGGACACCCTAGAATAACCCTTCCCGTCTTGTCACGTCCTGTCCCGTCTTGCACAGCCCGCTGGGCAATAGGGCACTCTCCGAGTGATCCCTTGTACAGATTCACAGCCTGCGGGCAATAGGGCACTCTCCAAGCTAGAGAGAGTGATCCCTTGTACGAATACACAGCCTGCGGGCAATAGGGCACTCGCCAAGCTAGAGCGAGTGATCCCTTGTACGGATATCTTGTCTTGTCTTGTCTTGGGGTTTGGGGTTGGGTTGAGCGTGCGCACGGCAAAAGGGTCTGATCCCCCTCGAACCGTAAGGCGTGAACCCTTTCGTGTCTCACTTGTCTTGTCCTGCCTTGTTTCCGTCACGTCCCGTCTTGTCTTGACACATGTAGGTTAGTCCTGTAGTTGGTAGCACACGCTACGACTACTACTTGTTACGTTTTACTTTCCTACTGCGTTACTTCTGTTTGTTACTCAGTTATAACCCCAGCATGCTAATCAACCAGTAAAACGTTGTATAAAAGGTGATACACTTGTAGTTTGGTCTAACCCTTTTTGTAGACCTGACCTGACGTACAGTTCCTTATTTTGGTGCTGTACGTCAGGTGTTGAGCCAGAGTACGTTGACGAGGTGGACTTGCCAGCTGACGGAGAGCCGGAGGACGTTGATCCGGAGTACGACCCGGAGGAGGACCAGAGTTTGAGGCCTCTAGTTGCTGATCCAGATTTCTGTTCCAGTTTAGATTGGGTGGGTAGCACCTGTTGTTTTCTCGTCTAGGTTGGGTGCTTGCACCAGTAGTTTCTTTCTGCAGTTGTAGCCTTCGGGCGTTTTAGACTCTCAGTACTTTTGGATGTTTTATTTGGAATAAAATGAAATGATATCTCTTTTCAATACTTTGTTGTTTCCGTACTAACTTGCAGGGACCTGTTGCCTTTGTTTGGAATATCACAGACGCTTATTGGGTCTGGGCTCTTTGCCCTGGCCTAAGCGGGCCTTAGTCACGCTTCGTCTCCGACCTTTTTGGGAAGCGGGGCGTGACAGAAAGTTCTCAATGTGTTCTCAATGTGAAACTATATCCGAAAGTCATAGCAAGCAGTATTGAGCTTGGTATAGCTTCAGGAACCCATATGCTATATCCAAAAGTAACACTCATGCTAAATAATATATCAGGACTATGTGTTAATTTAGCTTCTGTTAATTTTGAAATTTTGGTATAGTTCCTAATGTGTTCTCAAAGTGTAGATATACTAAATCCTGTTTTGACTTTTTTGGTATAGCTCTCAATATGTTCTTAATGTGAAGCTATACCAAGTTCATTTTGAAAGTTCTCAATGTGTTCTCAATGCTGATTTTTTGGTACTTTTGGCAGGATATAGTATATGGGGTATATACTACCTGCCTGACTCTATACCAAGTTCTTAATATGTGTTACTATCAATAGTGAACCTTGGCTGATTGCTAATACCCAAAAAATTCTCTACACTTGAACCCCTAAAAAAACTATCGCACACAAATCATCAAACTAACAGAATAAAATTAACAAAATAAAGATTATTAAACCAGATTGGGGGTGGGGAGAGCGTATTACCACAACCAAAAAACCAAAACAAAGATTTTTAAATAACAGGATCCTGCCCTATATAATATCAAAACAAAAAAATATGTGAAAAAAATATGTGAACTTCCAACCCCTAACTAATTGAGGCTATAAGTGTGTAATACCCCTATGTGTTATATACTATATTAGTATGTATGTTTGGATGTATAATAGTTGGTGTTTATACTTGGATAGCGATGTGAATATATTCTTGTGTGAATATGTGTATGAGTGTAGTACATACATGTTAGTAGATCATTATGTTTGTGTGGCTAGAGTGTGTGACTTGATGTAATGTGTGTAGTATATGCGTATGTATGTGTTTTTTATATTTTATGTGTGTGATGTATTATGGAGTGAAGGTTAAGGGTTGTGTACATAGCTTTAGATATGGATATTGGGTGAATATTGGATTTCTCTTGTGTGTATCTTGTTGTGTGTGATGGTGTATTTCCTATGTTGTGTTACATACCCATATGGCATTGGATATATATATTATGTGGACTATAATGTATTGAATGTAGATTGTGTGTATGAATACATGCATGGGTATTTGTATGCATGTATAAGGATATGTGCATGTATACATATGATTTGGGGCTAGTGTGAAAGGGACTATGGTCAATGGCATGCTCGTAATTTCTTGGAAAGATCAGGGGTAAAATGGTCATTTGGGCAAATGAGGGTGGTGTATATAGTAAAGAAGTGTGTGAATAAAGGAATGGCAAACTTGTAAATAGTTAGAAGTTGGGGGGTAGTATGGTAAATGTATTTTGGTCATTTTAGGTTGTGCATGGCTTATGGGATAAGCTAAGGGGGTGTTGAAAGACCTTGATAAAAATCTTCTTATTCTTATCTTTTCCTACTCTTTTCTTTTCTTCTTCCCCTTTTCGCTTGCCATGGCCGAACCACCCCTTGGGTTTGTAGGGAGGCAAAACACCAAGAGAGCTTCCCCACCCTCACTCTGCATCCTCTAGTATCATCCATTATTTCATTGGCTGCATGTGGCTCATTTGGTAGCTTTAAAAGAGAATGATTCATGGGTAAATTAGGAGCTTTTGTATGGAGCTTTGAGGGAGGTTTTCATGGAGCTTGCATGGAGTTTTTGAGGAGGAAAAGGAAGCATATTGAGGTAGGAATCCAACTCCCCTTAGTATGTTATTTGCATGTCATTTTTAGAATTAAACATCTCATCTTTTGTTGAAGAATTGCATTTCTTTAATCAAAGTTAGACTCTTTATTAGTTTGTGATATTAAAATTAGCTTATTGTCGTATTGTTATGGATTGCTATTTAAGAAGCTATCTTTATTAGGAATTTATGAGACAGATGATACCTTTGTGATGTTTGTCCACTTCCTTTGTTAATTCAATGAGAAAGTTGTAATTTTATTGTACTAATTGCAAGTTGTTCTCTTTTCCATGCAAGTTATTATCTTTATCAAAGTTCCATGCACAGGTTGATATTTTAATGAAGTATTCATGCTTTAGTTGACCCTTTTTAAAGGGATCTTGTATAGAACTAATAGCTTTATGGCTAGGTTGTGTAATAAGCTTAAAGTTGTGAAACTCCTCATTTTTATGAGGAAGAAAGGTGGCTACTAGCTTTCGGCCATGGGCCTTGTTGGGTATTTGTGATGTTTTAATGAAAGAAAGAGATAAGAGATGAAAAAGATAGAAGAATACTAAAATTGTTTCTAATGTTTTTGTCCTTGCTCATTGTAACATGAATGTGGGACTTTAGTTGTTGTGCATGATGGGAGGTAGGAGGGTGGACAGGGCATGGTGTTATCTGGTTGTTTATGATGAGTGGTGTTATGTTGTTGTTTATGAAGGGGGTGATAGGCATGACACCATGTGCATGACCCTTTTTACTAGTGAATGATGAGGTTCCATAACGCCGTGTCTTGGGGACCACATTTCCTGGCACGTACAACCCTATAGTCCCATTGCCATGACTCGCCCCTTTGTACCAACTACTTCTTTTAGCACATTATCACTTAAGTTGTATATTTTTCTAATTGTTTTAGTTAATCTTTTCCATTGTAGTTGTGTTTACATTCATGCACTTTATCCTCTTTGTTGATATGTTTATTTGTAGTTTGCTTTATGTTATGTTGTTCATTAATTCCTTTAAGCCATGCTCATGTTTCCTTTAGCATATTTCCCTTAGCTCATTCCATGCTTTATTTGCACATTGCCATGGACGCATGTAAAGTAGCTGCATTTTCATAATGGTATAATAGTTGGAGTTTGCATATCCTACTGGGTCACGCATTGACATGCCCCACCCGTTGTTTTTCAGGTGTTGGTGTTTGGAGGTGGCAGATGGAGATGCAGGTTGAGTTGAGAGTCTAGTTGTTAGTTGGGGGGGATGAGAGGAGAGAGATCAGGTACTTTTGGGCTTCTTTTAGTTTTGGGGGTTGATGTATAAATGATGTTGTATATGGATGTTGATGTTATATTAAAGGAAGTGTTTCTTCTCTTGCCTCAGTGTTGTTTCAGTGTTATTTGGCTCCTCTGTATTGGATGTTGGTAGTTTGCTTGGGAACACTTTAGGTACTACCCCAACAGTACGTAGTGGACCTCCTTCCTTCTCGCTCGATGTCCCTCTCTTTCCATCTTTTCTTTATCACACCCGCCACTTCGGGAATACCCTGGACGGATTCATACTTCTAGGGTATCCTAGGTAGCGGGGTGTGACATTTGGCTACCTATGCAGGTCTCCTCACTGCGGCTATGTAAGGGTAGTGCGTGTAGTGTTCTGAGGGTAAACGAGTCTTAAGGTGGGTAGTGTCCAGCCTTAGGATAGAGCCTTTAGTTTAGAACATCCGGGATGGACTTTATTTTAAGGTGGGTAGATTGTAATACCCTTATGTGTTATATACTATATTAGTATGTATGTTTGGATGTATAATGGTTGGTGTTTATACTTGGATAGCGATGTGATTATATTCTTGTGTGAATATGTGTATGAGTGTAGTACATACATGTTAGTAGATCATTATTTTTGTGTGGCTAGAGTGTGTGACTTAATGTTATCTGTGTAGTATATGCGTATGTATGTGTGTTTTTATATTTTATGTGTGTGATGTATTATGGAGTGAAGGTGTAAGGGTTGTGTACATAGCTTTAGATTTGGATATTGGGTGTATATTGGATTTCTCTTGTGTGTATCTTGTTGTGTGTGATGGTGTATTGCCTATATTGTGTTACTTACCCATATGGCATTGGATATATATATATATATATATATATATATATATATATATATATATATATATATATATATATATATATATATTGTGTGGACTATAGTGTATTGAATGTAGATTGTGTGTATGAATACATGTATGTGTATGTGTATGCTTGTATAAGGATATGTGTATGTATACATATGATTTGGGGCTAGTGTGAAAGGGACTATGGTCAATGGCATGTTCGTAATTTCTTGGAAAGATGAGGGGTAAAATGGTCGTTTGGGCAAATGAGGGGGGTGTGTGTATTGTAAAGAAGTGTGTGCATAGAGGAATGGCAAACTAGTAAATAGTTAGAAGTTGGGGGGTAGTATGGTAAGGGCATTTTGATCATTTTAGGTTGTGCATGGATTATGGGATAAGCTAAGGAGGGTGTAGAGAGACCTTGATAAAAATCTTCTTATTCTTATCTTATCTTTCTCTTTTATTTTCTTATTCCCCTTTTTGCTTGCCATGGCCAAACCACCCCTTGGGTTTGTAGGGAGACAAAACACCCATAGGGCTTCCCCACTCTCACTCTGCATTCTCTATAATCCATTCTTTTATTGGGAGCATGTGGGTCATTTGGTAGCTTTAAAAGAGAATGATTCAAGGGCAAATTAAGAGCTTTTTGTATGGAGCTTTGAGGGAGGTTTTCATGGAGCTTGCATGGAGTTTTTGAGGTGGAAAAGGAAACATCTTGAGGTAGGAATCCAACTCCCCTTAGTATGTTATTTCCATGGCATTTTTAGAATTAAGCATCTCATCTTTTGTTGAAGAATTGCATTTCTTTGATTAAAGTTAGACTCTTTATTAGTTTGTCATGTTAAAATTAGCTTATTGTCATATTGTTATGGATTGCTATTCAAGAAGCTATCTTTATTAGGAATTTATGAGAAAGATGATACCTTTGTGATGTTTGTCCACTTCCTTGTTAATTCAATGAGAAAGTTGTAAACTTTATTGTACTAATTACAAGTTGTTCTATTTTCCATGAAGGTTATTATCTTTATCAAATTTCCTTGTTCAAGTTGATATTTTGATGAAGTATTCATGCTTTAGTTGCCCCTTTATTAAGGGATCTTGTGTAGAACTAATAGCTTTATGGCTACATTGTGATAATAAGCTTAAAGTTGTGAAACTCCTCATTTTTATGAGGAAGAAAGGTGGCTACTAGCTTTCGGCCATGGGCCTTGTTGGGTATTTATGATGTTTTAATGAAATCAAGAGATAAGAGAAGAAAAAGAGAGAAGAATACTAAAATTGTTTCTAAAGTTTTTGGCCTTGCTCATTGTAACATGAATGTGGGACTTTAGTTGTTGTGCAAGATGCAAGGTAAGAGGGTGGACATGGCATTGTGTTATGTGGTTGTTTATGATGAGTGGTGTTATGTGGTTGTTTATGAAGAGGGTGATAGTCATGGCACCATGTGCATGACCCTTTTTACGAGTGAATGACGAGGTTCCATAACACTGTGTCTTGGGGACCACATTGCCTGTTACGTACAACCTTATAGTCCCATTGCCATGACTCACCACTTTGTACCAAATACTTATTTTATCACATTATCACTTAAGTTGTATATGTTTCTAATTGTTTTAGTTAATCTTTTCCATTGTAGTTGTGTTTACATTCACGCACTTTATCCTCTTGGTTGACAAGTTTATTTGTAGTTTGCCTTATGTTATGTTGTGCATTAATTCCTTTAAGTCATGCTCATGTTTCCTTTAGCATATTTCCCTTAGCTCATTCCATGCTTTATTTGCACATTGCCATGGACGCATGTAAAGTAGCTGCGTTTTCATAATAGCATACTAGTTGGAGTTGGCATATCCCACTGGGTCACGCATTGACGTGCCCCACCCGTTGTTTTTAGGTGTTGGTGTTTGGAGGTGGCAGATGGAGCTGCATGTTGAGTTGAGAGTCTAGTTGTTAGTTGGGGGGATGAGAGGAGAGAGATCATGTACTTTTGGGGTTTCTTTTAGTTTTGGGGGTTGATGTATAAATGATGTTGTATATGGATGTTGATGATATATTAAAGGAAGTGTTTATTCTCTTGTCTCAGTGTTGTTTCTGTGTTCTTTGGTTCCTCTGTATTGGATGTTGGTTGTTTGATTGGGAACACTATAAGGACTACCCCAGCAGTGCGTAGTGGACCTCCTTCCTTCTCGCTTGATGTCCCTCTCTTTCCATCTTTTCTTTATCACACCTGCCTCTTCGGGCACATCCTGGATGGATTCATACTTCTCGTGTATCCTGGGGGGCGTGACAAAGTGTCACCAAAAGTATCACAAAAATAGCACTCAAGGACGACCAAAATTGTCCTGACATATATGATTTTTTTGCATAAATTTTTTGGTGATATTAACACCAAACACCTGCGATTTTGCTAAGAAGCTATATGATTTTGATTATTTTATATGGCAGTATATCGTATTTAGCTTCGCATCGTATTTAGCTTCTGTTAACTTCACATAGTATTTAGCTTCAGGTAGCCAGAAAGCATATCCTGCCAAAGGTAGCACTCACGCTAAATACTGTATCAGGACTATGTGTTAATTTAACTTTTGTTAATTTTGAAATTTTGGTTTTGTTAAGAACCTAAATACTATATCCTGCCATATAATTAATTGAACACCAAGCTTTGAAGCCAGGTTTCACTGAATTGCTAACAATTTCTTTACTTAGAGGTGTTGGTGTTTAAACAATTGAGCTTTGGTGTTTCGTCTAAACAATTGAGCATATTCGCCACAAAACATGTTAATAGAAAGAAAAATGGTGTTATATATGGCAGGTTAATAGACAATTGATTATATTTTGCCATAAAACATGTTAATAGACACAATGATGGTATTATACTATCTGTTTAAAATAAAAGCTAAATACTATATTCTGTCCAAACAATTGAGGTTTCACATAAGCTAAATACTCTAAATACTCCTGAGAATAAACGCCAAACATGTTAAATTAACAAAACACCGATCCTGTTAATTTACAGAACACCAAACCTGCCAAAACAAAGATAAAGGGATATAACTTGGAATAGAAAAACCAAAACCAAAACCAAAATCATAAACTATATGAAAAAATAATCTTGGAACCTACCATATACAACACCAACACCAAAATAACGTGGAACAAAATAAAATCAAGAATAACACCAATTTTAGTTGTTACTTGACTTTTTCTATCGAGGAAATGTTGTCGAATGGATATATGAAAAAAACTGAAAACATCAACCAAACTCAAAAAATAAACAAAAATAAACCCAAATAAGATGTAACAAAAACCAAATAAACTGACAACTAAAAAGGTTTTCTAATAACATAACATGGCTTTAATAAAAACAAAACTCAAAAATTAGAGAGGTTTTCAACTTACCTGAGAGAAAGTTGAGAGAGTTTTAAACCCAAAGATTTTAGAGAGAGAATGTTGAGAGAGGTTTTATGGGGATAGAGAATGATGAAAGAGAGAGGTTTTAAACTTACTTGAGAGAATGTTGAGAGAGAGAGAGGCTTTAAATTACTTGAGGTTTTCTCAAACAGAGAGAGAGGTGGGAACCGCAATTGAGGTTTCTGCAAGCGCTCAAGCCCGATTGATGTTTAGACAGAATAATGTTTACATACAGATGTCAAATACAAATGAGAGGAATGGGATTTAAATCATTTTCCTTCAAAAACCATTCCCTCCAAATTATCTGCCCCAAAATTTTCAACACAAAGTATAAACTTTGTCCTAGTCATCTTTAACCTTTATCCTAGTCACCTTTATCCTAGTAGGAAAAATTCAAAAACATCCCCCATTTGTATAATAGATATATGTATGTATGTATATTTATGTATATGTATATTGTTTCAGGGTGTTTTCTTGCCATGGATTTGATGGAGGGCAGTCCGAAGGTCGCAGCTGACGCGACAGACTAGGCCAACCTTCGTAACATCGACCGAGCTGACTCTGAGATGAGCGGGCTTCGGGCCTACCAATGGATGCCGATTGAAGCTTCAGCCCAATGATCTCCTTATCAATTTGTAAGGCAGAGAGCTGGTCAGGGGTCAGAACTGGGTTCCAAACAAATCCCTTCCGATGCTTAAGTCAGATTGTGACAAAAGGATGCTCAGTGGAACTGATTCTGAGCCGTTGGGAAGTTGGTCACTAGTTCTCACGTTGAGCTATAAGGAGAAGAAATTTGTTAGGTGAAAGCAAATCTAGAGTATAAGATTAACTGAGTGTCAGATATCCGAGATTCATCCCATCCTTCCTCGTTGGAGGAGCTATTTATAGGCGATGGTCTCCTTGAGATCATGCCTAGGGCTAAGTGCCAGGGCATTGAAGGTGTTTTAATTTGTTAGACCGGTGGATCCTGCCTTTGATGGATGGCCCAATAATTGGACATGAATGCCTCCATTGACGGAGGGCGCCATGTTTGGGGTGGATTAATAGTCACGTCGGCCTTGCCGATTGGAGTTCCAAGTGAGGCGAGCCTCCCCCTCACGTAAGGGTCTTAAAGTGGCTGGGCCAAAGAGATCAGCTTCTCTCGGTCCCTGGGCCCTTGGCCCATTCCAAGCTAGTAATGTTTCTCGGGCCGGCCCAATGCTGCGACAATGGCCCCCATCACCCGAGCTCAACCGTTATAGGAGTTGAAGTTGAATGATGTGAAGCATACATGTGAGTTTAGCAATCGAGAAGATGCATTCAATTAAGGCCATCATGGAACAGAATGCCAAAATTTGCCTGCCTCTTGAGCATAGAATTTGAGGAGGTGTTGCCTTGGGATGTTGACACGTGCACGAGTTTGGACGGCTGACGGTGGTCCGATGTGATCGTTTAGTGTTGCCCAAGTTAGGGTTATTTTATTAAAAACCCATTTTTTCGGAGTTGCGATTTACTCTACTGTCGTCTTCCTCTTTCTTCCCTTAATTTCCATTCGTCAGTGACCATTTGTGATTCTACCCATGCATTCATCATCATCTTCCTCCTCTGGTTCTGAGACGAGCAGGTCGATGACCAAGTCAGATGGTGCGATGCAGGAGTAGCTCGATGATCCCACTGCTATTGCAATCATGCCTTCTAGCCTTGGTGTTACGATCCCCCCGAGCTAGGGACGACTTCCACAAGGTGCCCCACGATGTGAGGGACTAGCCGTCGGTAGTTTCAGCCATCTCAACATATTCTATCTGCGACTCGTACATTCGTCCCCTTATAGGGCTACGGCTCCCCTTCCAAATAAAGGTATATCTTTCCCCGAAAGTTGTGAGGTCGGGGTGTATATGAAGACCTTATCATATGGCCTTTGCTTCCCCATCCATCCGATCCTCCTCAAGGTCCTTATTACTATTGGGCTTCCCTTCTGCTAGTTCACCCCCAATTTCATCAGGTCTCTTGTCGACTTTACTATGTTATGTTTTCTCAATGGGATAGAGCTGACCTTGTCTCTTTTTTGCCATTTCTTCCGTCTGAGTCTCCATAAGTCGAGCGTGTGGGCCTATATAACTGCCAAGAAGGACATGAACCTTGTGATGGGGGTTTCCGAGCTCTGTAAAAGGCTGGAAAGAGAACTTTGTATTTGTTACTCTCCTTAAGGAGGAAAGCTTTCTCACCCATTGTGGCTGTCCCGGTCCGATGGCCTTAGAAGAGGAGAGTCTCACCGCCGTGGAACTTGAGGCAGCTGACAAATTGTCGGTGGCACTAAACGAGAGATCCATCGCATTCCATTCCTTGGACGATCCCCCTGAGGAGGACTGTGTGGTTCGAAGGTTTGGCCATCCCCCTCTTGTTCTGATTTGTCATATTAGTCTTTGTTTTTCCTGATGCTTTTTGGCTTTTGCAAATGCGGCCAGGTAGGGCCAGACGTCGTGTCCTATGGTGACCCCTCCTCTCAGGCTCAGTTTGAAGAGATTTGGGGCGACCTTAGCCATCCGACCGAAGCAAACAGGCTCGGTTCCAGCTGTCAGTGGCCTGACAATGGGTGTGGGAAGTTCGGAGAGGAAGATGGGTAGCTCTCTTACCAGGCCTCGGTGGGTGGAGGGAAATAATGTAAGGGGAGAAAAGGCATCTTTCTTCTACTCCAAGCGGTGTTCTTGTTGATGAGGCCATGACTTCAGTGTCCCAAACGTTGCCCTTGGGTTTTCAGAGCCACGATGATAAGTGGCTATGGGGGAGCTTCTCTCTGCTTGGTTTGAGCCTGACCCCTCTCAATTATGAGCAGGCTCTGGGAGTGTTCAGGTCAGTGGAGATCGACCTTCCTCGCTCTGAGAATGATCTCCTCTGGCTCTCTTATCCGGTGTGTTAAAAAGAGTCCGTCTTTTTGGACTGTGGGGGTCATGGCCCGGCTGGCCGATAACTCTTACTTGCATCAGGACCAGTCGGTGTTGGGAGGGTGTAAGCTGATAGGTTGGCTGACTTTGTGATATGGCACAGCCAGTAGGTGGGACATTGTGTCACCCTTAGTATTTCCTTATTTTTATGGAGAACATGATCAACCCTTAACTTCCTTTTGATACAGATGTCATCGGTTGGGCTGGAGTTGCAACGTTGATCCGTGGTAGTTGCTGACATGGAGATGATCCTCATCTGGAAACATGCAGATGTTTATGCTGCGGTAGAGGTTGCCAAAGAGGCATAGATCTGAATTAGGTCAATGGAAACCAGGATCACCGCTCCTCTGAGGGGGAGAAGCTTGATACGTCATTCGCCGAGGCTTTGGTTTCCAAATCTGTTACCGAAGAGAAAGCTGCCCGAGCAATGGTCAAAGAGTGTTCAGAGGCCGAAACTAGCCTATGTAAGGATGCTGAGGAGAGGTTGGTGGCATCAGAAGGAAGTGAAGCCACTCCCTAAGCCAAATTGACTGAGGAGATGCGGAGGGGCGAAATGAAGAGGGCCAGCCTTCGTGTTAGGATCACATCTCTCGAGGCCCATTTCAAGGGGTCAGAGAAAGAGGATCAAAAATAGCTCGGGAAGCCGTGGAGAAGTATTTTGAAGATGTTATTGCTCCACGGCTGTCCTAAGCATTGGAGGCTGGTTTCCTCCACCGTCGATGGGAGATCGAACGCAAGTTCCCTAACTCGGGGGTTATCTTCAAGTAGCTCGAGATGGTCCCTAGTGAGGACAAAGACGTCGAGATTATCACTGTAGTAGACACCACAATCGTCGAGTTGCTCGAAATAGTAGCATAGACCCTTTTTACAGTTTCGGCCCCACCATCTTTAATTGTAACTTATGCTTGGTTTTGTCTATTCTCGGAATGAATATACATCCCTCTCTTTTTTTGCAAATTGTGTTTATTGAATTGAGTTGTGTAAATCCCATTCTGGCTAGCTCCCGTGGCTTAGGTTTGCCTTGGATAGTGGGAAGCTCGAGTGGAGGTAAATTGTAATTTCCATGTTGGTGCAAGTTGGTTGGCCCGCTGAGGGAGTGGCCCCTAGCGGGCCACTCACCCATTCTTAAATAGTAACTTATGCCTAGTTTTGTCTATTCTCGGAATGAATATACATCCCTTGCTTTTTTTTGGAAATTGTGTTTGTTGAATTGAGTTGTCTAAATCCCATTCTGGCCCGCTCCCGTGGCTTAGGTTTGCCTTGGATAGTGGGAAGCTCGAGTGGAGGTAAATTGTATTTGGCACGTTGGTGCAGGTTGGTTGGCCCGTTGGGGGAGTGGCCCCTAGCCTTACGGCAGACCAGTTGGTTGGCCTGCTAGGGGAGTGTCACCAGCCTTTATGTCGATTAGATGGTCAGCCTGCTAGGGGAGTGGCCCCTACCAAGTTTTTGGTCAGCCCACTGGGGGAATTATTGGATACAACTATCTATGATTTCTTGTTTGATGATAATAAATCTTCATAAATTTTTTTGATGTGTTTGTTAAGTGTTTTCAAGACCAAATAACCAAGGAGAACATAATGGCAAGCTTGGAAAGCATGAGCAATGGAAAATATGTAATTATGAGAGATGGAAAACTTGTGATAATCACTTTTGACTTGGTCAATTTGGCTTACAAATTCCATGGAGGTATACAGAGATAAGGAGAACCAATTTGGAGATTCAAACCAATTTAAATCAATTAAATACAGTTTTGATTGAAGGGGTTATATCTCTAAGATAAAGGCAAATGAGATACCAGCGAACACCCCCTCTATTCGGGGTTTCCAAGTATTTTTTGAATTTTTTTGTCAGTACGTAGATATACTTGTTATGAAGCTCTTCACAAAATTTCAGGTCAATCCAACACCGTTTGAGCCTCCGTTCATCGATTTCAAAAACATCGCGCAAAACTGTCCAGAATTCTGGACAGTTTTGCGCGACGTTTTTGAAATCGATGAACGGAGGCTCAAACGGTGTTGGATTGACCTGAAATTTTGTGGAGAGCTTCATAACAAGTATATCTAGCTACTGTAAAAAAATTCAAAAAAATACTTAAAAACACCGAACAGAGGGGGCATGCGCAGGTAATTCTACCTGCGCACGTTCTTAGGTACATTTTTTGCTATATATATATATATATAGTACGAGAGAGAGAGAGAGAGAGAGAGAGAGAGAGAGAGAGAGAGAGCTTACTTGCATGAAACCCGAGTTTCTTTTCTTTGCCGCAAGCACATCTTTAAGCAAATTACTCCTTGATGCAAGCATAACCCCAAACCAAACTCTCCATTGCCGCACGCCTATCTCCCAAAGCTAACCCTCAAAACTTTCCGCAAGCCCTTCCTTCTAAGAAAAAGGACAAAGCTTTCATCTCTAAGCAACTAGAAGTGCTTTCGGCCTTAGTATGCATCGACTCTCTGCCGAGCCAAACACGCGAAGCTCCCAAGCCATCTCTGTTGCTGGCTCGGTCTGCGACATTGGGGAGCAGCCACAAGTCACGACTCCTATGTGCATCGCCAATTCCATGAGCCCGGTGTACTGAATCATCGTGACACGATCGATTCTACCTGTAGCTGAAGACCACCGAGCCATTGTGCATTGCTGACTCGAGCATTGACCATGCCACGACCATTGCTGACACATATCTGTAGTTCTGGGGAGAAACTAAGTCACGGTCTTACATTGTAGAGCCTATTCTCGTGCCACACACTGCCAACAATCATGCCATTCCCTTTGCTGACCCATGGATATGAGCCACAAGTCACTACACGAGTTGCAGCATCAATTCCTTGAGCAAGGTGAAAAGTCCCCTTGAGCCATCTCTATTGCTGGCACGGTGTAGAGTGTTGCTTTGTACACAACTACTACTCATGCATCAGAGCTAGAACCTATTGCTGACCCATGCATCCCCCGAGCCAAGGGGCTTGATGACTCACAGATTCATGGGCCAACGACGAACTGCTTTGTGTACATACCCCTTTCAGACTGATTTGCTCAGCCAACTTTGAAGAGCTATATCTTGTGATCCAGCTATCAGATTGAGACACTGTTTGTATGAGCTGACAATGTGCAGATCGACATGGACTTTCCAAACGTCACAAACTGATCACGCTAAAATGCTCATCTTATTTATATTTGTGATAATATTTGTAGATCTTTGTATTAGTTTTTATTTTCATTTTGGGGGTTATTTTGGGCTCTTGATTGGTTGGGGCTTGTCAAGAGAAAACATTTACTAGAGTAGTAGTGTTTGACACTTTGGTGAGCGAGGAACTGACTTGGTGATTGAGTGTTGCGGCACGAAGTTTCATGTGCTGTATATCTTGACATCATTATTCTAGTGATTACTTTGGGGCTGGATGTAGGTCATTGGAGTAACCGAACCAGGGTAAATATTGTGTGTGTTGGATTTCTGTGGATGGAAGACAACACTAGAAGGGGGTTGAATAGTGTTGTATTCAAAGTAATAAAATTCTCGCGTAAAATAAACCCTTCTAAAAGTTGCCTAAGTCTCAGATGAGAGCTACCTCAAATGTACTTAATATACACAAAATTATAAGCTTGTAAAAATGTTGGTAACATCGGAAATAAAATAGTATAAACAATAATAAATAATGAGTCAGAGAGAAATATGATCACAGAACAGACACAAAGATTTTATCTTGGTTCGGACCAACCTTGGCCCACGTCCAGTTCCTAAACTCCCTCAAGGTTTAACCCACTACTGCAACAAGCAATACATACACCTAGCTTCCCTCGCTAGAAATTTCCAACATATACCTAGTTACAACCAACTAGGATGTCCAACACCAATTTCCCTTATAACACGTGAATTACAAAATTCAAGTCTTCTCCAAAGACTTTACAAAAGTTACACAAATGAGTACAAGATTTCCTTTAACCCAATAGTATATAAGTATGAAACATGTTTTTAGAAAATCTAAAACTTTTGATCAAATAAATGACATGAATAAAACATGGTTTGATCAAATAGTTGTCTTGAAAATTGATCTTCAAAAATGATGCACTTAGGCTTTTAGAGATCAAATAATCAAGATTTTAATCTTTGAAAGAATATGAATTTAAAACACAAAGATTAAAAAAATAGACTTGTAATTTGAATCTCAAAGAAGAAAGCTTTAAGCTTGGAGATCAAATATAACAAGTACTATTGAAAGGCTAAAATGAAATTGACCATAATCTTAAAATATTTGCACACGAGAATTAAAATCAGTAGCCTTAAATATAATGAAGAATAGAAAATAGAGCTTTGAGAACTTTTGAGCAATAGAGAGCTTTTTTTTCAATAAGAATTGTTTTTAAAACTCTAAAATCATAGCTATTTATAGAGAATTACTTAGTTATGTTGTTTGGGCCTGGCGCTTGTGCCTAGCCCTGCTTTTGGGGTCTTTCCGTGTCTGCCTGATTGCTAGCGCCTGGTGACTGCTTCCTGGCCTCTCCCATATCTGCAATCAGGAAAGGCGGAATTGATGTTCCCGTACTTTGTACACACCAGCATATATATATAATTACTTACTTTTCAAAAAAAAATAGAGAATTATTAGTACAAAATCAGCTTGAAATCCGCTCAAAAAGTCTCCTCTAACGGCAAGTAAATGGCTAGTTTAATTTCAAATAAAACTGCCAAATCTGTCATAGTTGACCCAGATAGTCGGCTATTTTTGAAAAATAAGCGGCTATTGTTTTGATAAAGAGTTTTGAATAAAATCTTCCTACTAGTAGTCGGCTATCTGGCTAATATATGCGACATTTCTTGATACACGATTTTTATACCTAAAAACACTTGAAAATATTTTAGAAAAAATATTTTGAAGTTCTATATAGTTTAACATATTTTAAAACTCTTTTTCAAGAATTTTTGTGTGTGTGTGTAATAAATATACATTGGCTTTAACATTTGTAAACTATAACTTACACAACCACACTTCACTAGCACTTGTTCTTCATTCTTCGTCTTGAGGCGTTTCCACTTGATCTTAAGTCCTTGTAAGCTTTATAAGTCGGAGTCTTCATATTCTTCAATTCATGGCTCAATAGTAGAGTTTTGATCTTGGCTCTAAGTCCTTCGATTTACTTCACAATGCGCTTAAAAGCTTCATGGCTACAAGATAATCATATACACATTTGAAATAAATATGTTAGTACTCATATCACTTGTGCATATCATCATAATCCACTGGGGTGGGGTCTCAATTTCCTAACACTCTCACTCCTTTTGATGATGACAACAAATGATATAAAATATAGAAATAATATGAAATTCAACAATTACTTACGCTCCCCCTGCAGAGATGCATGATTGATATGGAGAGGTTACTTCTCCTACATCAAAGAAAGTTAGCAAGAAGGAATAGTATATGCACAAGTTACATATTAGTTTCCATTTCAAGTGTCATTTTATATAGCTTGCATTGTGAGCTTTTCTCCCCATTTGTCACATCAAAAATTAATACGAACATGAATTATGACGAGAATAAAAATAGTAAGTTTTTCTCCCCCTTTGTTACCAAAAATTATCTAGCATATGGAACATGAAATTAAGGTTCCAAGTGTAGATGAACAAAGTGTGATATCAAAAATCTAATTTTTCAATACCAAGTGTAGATAATCATTGAGTAATTTAATACCAAGTGTAAGCAAAATGTAACATCAAAAATATTATTTATCAATTTTACTAGATGTCTCAATAATTTCTCATAAGAAGTGTAGGTATCATTTTGCACAAGAATTTTCATTGTTGTCATACATACGCAAAAGAATATAACTTAGCAAGCATGTCATGCAATATTAAGCAAGCAAATTCAAGTCATAAACCAACATAGAAAACCTTAGGTAAGTGTTGTAGGTCCTAAGCCAAATATGACATAGCATTCTCATATCATAATACAAAATTTGTGAGAATCACCCGATTGTAGCAAATACTACTGTAACGGCCGCTTTCCGACCGTTCGTATTTTCTACGTGCATGTACTTTTTCGTGCACGTATTTTATTTGGCCCTTTCTTGGTTTCGTTATATACGACGTGATATGCCGTTGTGACCGTATGGCAGTGTAGAATTTTATAGTAATTTTTGGGAACATTGTTTCACGGTTCGTTTTCTCGCAAAATAGCTTTGAATGGAAGGGTGTTTTGGTCTTTAGGCACCAATGCTCAGTTCCCGATTTTACGATAATTTTTGGTAGGTGTAACACGCGATCGGACCCCGTAGCCCTGTACTTCTCATTTCCACGATCGTCCCGATATTTTCGGATTATTTTTCCGATGCCCGTAGTGGAAGATATCCCCTAATCAATTCTCAGCCGTTGATTAGCCGCTAATCTATTTGAATTTCAAAATTAATCAAATCCCAAATTTCTCTCCCACGTATCATGGCAATTAGTTACAGCCACTATTCACACCTTCCCTTTCCCCTATATCCACTCTCCCTATCTCTATCTCTCTCTCAACCAAAAACCCAAAGCTAGATAGCCAAACCCTTCTTCATTTTAAGGAAACAAAGGGCAGCCGCACCCATGCTCACGCAAAACCCATTTTCAGCTGCCACCCTTCTCTTCTCTGGCCACCTGACCTCACCCCCAATCTCCCCCGGCAGTCGGCCACCTCTCCCCTCTGGCCACCCTTCTCTCTCCTCCATTTTCTCTCTCTAAAACCCATTAGCTGCAACTATACACAGATCTTGGTGCCGCCAATTCCAGCTCGTGGCCAGCCGCCAGCCGCCAGCTACCACCCCGTCACTTTGTTCCCCTTTGACCTCTCTTCATTTTGCAACTTCCCTTACACTCATAGCCCACCTGTAGCTCCCGGAATCCTCGTCGGAACACGCCGTATCGGTTATTTTTGACAGATCTGGAAGCTGAACTTCACCGCCAGTTCACGCCCACCTCCGACCACCCCTGGCAACAACTCCACTGTCGTTGTCTTTGTCTTGAAGTTCTTTACCTTCTGCAACTTCCCGTTTTTGCTGTTCGTCGCCAGAATTCCGCTGAGACGCGCGACAACAGACGTTGCACGAATCTGTCCTCTCCGGCTTCTCATGGCCACCCACCGTCGTACGCTCATGTCGTCGGCCACCCACCGACACGAGCATCTTCCACTGGTCCTACTTCATCTACCGACAGCCCCTTTGGACTCTCGGAGTTCACGTGCGTTGCCACACGCACGTGTTTTTAGCCGATATCATCGTTATCGTGAAGATCCGTTGCGCTACTCGCAACGGGAGGAGGATCGCTGTTAGCTTAATGATTTTGTACCACCACTCTGCTGTCCAGAGGTACCTCGCTGTGCTACCCGCGGTCGAGGAGTTCAGACGACGCCGACGTTTTACCGTTCAGACCCGACTTCCACTTGTTGGACGACATCACGAGGTTGGTTTCCCTAACGAGTGGTAAAACCCACACCGTAGCTAACCAAAACCTAATCTAAAATTGGTCAACACAAACTAAAGTTATTTTCAGCATCTGTAAAACGTTGCCCACCGTAGGAAAGATCGACGAACGGACTTATATTCTGTGCACATAGGGTAGACGTCGATCTAGACTGAACAAACACCAAAAACGTGAATTTTGACTGATAGGTTAGTCCCGCCAAATTTAGAAACAAACCATAATAGGTTTGACCAAAAATGCGATCTGACATTGCTGTGATACTGTTTCAGACGGACCATCGCCAACGCGACGTTTCGACGGGAAGCTCCGGACAGACGACGCACTCGCCACCGCAGGCAAGTGTACTCACTTATACCTTCGGCTGTGTTTAGGCCATAGACTCTTAGAACTATTAAAACATGAACAAAGAGAACCGGACGTGAAATGGTAGCGTTCGGGACCCCCTTTGACAGCTTAGACTTGACAACGAAGTCTAAGCTCAACAACAACTGTCACCAAGGGTTTTTCTGTGTGTGCGTGTGTGTGGACCCCCTAGAAGAACAATCCCTTACTTGTCATGTCATGTCTTGTTATGCACAGCCTGCAGGCAATAGGGCACTCACCAGTGGGTGAGTGATCCCTTGTACAGATATACAGCCTGCGGGCAATATGGCACTCACCAGTGGGTGAGTGATCCTTGTACGGATACACAGCCTGCGAGCAATAGGGCACTCACGAGTGGGTGAATGATCCCTTGTACGGATACACAGCCTGCGAGCAATAGGGCACTCACCAGTGGGTGAGTGAGCCCTTATACGGATACACAGCCTGCGGGCAATAGGGCACTCACCAGTGGGTGAGTGATCCCTTGTACGGATACACAGCCTGCGGGCAATAGGGCACTCACCAGTGTGTGAGTGATCCCTTGTACGAATACACAGCCTGCGGGCAATAGGGCGCTCACCAGTGAGCGAGTGATCCCTTGTATGGATACACAGCCTGCGGGCAATAGGGCACTCACCAAGCTAAAGTGAGTGATCCCTTGTACGGACTTGTCTTGTGCACTTGTGTTGGGGTGGGGTTGAGCGTGCGCACGGGGGAGAGGGTCTGATCCCCATCAAACCGTAAGGCATGAACCCTTCGAGTCACACGTGTCTTGTCGTGTCCTGTCTTGTCTTGTCTTGTCTTGTCACGTTATGTCTTGACCCGTTTAGGTTAGTCCCGTAGTCGGTAGCACACGCTACGACTACAGCGTGTCGTGATTACTTTTCCTGCTCCGTTACTTTCTTTAAATGCCATGTTATAGCCCCAGTATGTTACTCAACCAGTAAATCGTTGGTTTAAATTAAAATACACTTGCAGTAGAGTCTTACATTTTCTGTGCAGACTTTACCTGACGTACAGTTCCTTTTCTCTTGGGTGCTGTACGTCAGGTGTCGAGCCGGAGTTCATGGACGAGGCAGACATACCGGAGTACGTGGATCCCGAGGACATCGACCTGGAGTACGTACCTGACGAGGACCAGACTTAGATGTTCCCCACCGTTACAGACTTCCATAGGTTACTACTTTTTAGTCTGGGTGAGTAGCACCACTTTACTCTCTGCCTAGGTTGGGTGCTTCGAACTATTAGTTTCCTTTTCTGCAGATTGTTGCCATGCTTAGGCTTCTCTTATTATATTTGTCTTATGCTGGATATTATCTCTATTATAAAGTGAATGCATCCTCTTCCTTCTGTACTTTTGTTGTTCTGGATTTTATAAATGCAAGAACCTTAAAATTTTAAAATGGTACCCCTACAGACGCTTATTGGGTCCGAGCTTCACAGCTCCGGCCTAAGCGGGCCTTAGTCACGTTTCGCTTCCGTCATTTTGGGAAACGGGGCGTGACAGGTTTTAGTGGTAGCCCATGCATGTCATGCAAAAATTTCAGAACAATAAGAGTACCGCATTCATTTAATATCCATGTACAAGTCTAAATAGGGTTTTCCTCGTCTTAGATGGTAGGAAGGCCTAGATAGACGTCCAGGTTTGATAGTCAGGCGCCTTGGTTAAGAATTAGTCATACACGTCTTAGGATACCTTAGTAGCCCTCACTTGACTCTGACCGTGTTAGATTTCTAGAGCCCTTCTTTTCGTCGTTCGCTTGGGGCCATCGACTTCGGGCCGAGCAGAACGTAATCCTGATTCTGTTAGGGCCCTTCCCAGAGATCTCTCTATTACAGTCTAGTTCATTAGTAAGACTTAGTGCTGAGTTCTCCTGATTTTTAGACGGCCCGATAATTAGAACCCTTGATTTCTAGCATCTTCCTGATCATTACACTTCTGTGTTATCAGCCGTAGATTTCCATCATAGCTTTCATGAATCATATCCTAGGTGTATCCATCCTGCGATCATTTTTCCTTGCCCTCGATTCATGAGATCGCTTCATGACAATTATCGATAATTCTCCGAATATCTCAATTGCAAATCCGGCTTCATTTAAAAGTATTTTTGAAATTCATTATTAAGTTCTTCGCTCAGTTTAAATTCTTTGAAAACCATTATTAAAACTTTAAATTTCTTACCTTCGGTAGAGTTAAAATACTTTCACTGATTTTGAAACCTTCTTGGACGTAATTTTTAAGTTACTAACTCGTACTTATTTTCGAATCGGTATCTTTCATATTTCAGTTTTTAAACTTGTTACCATTTTGAAAATTTAATATATCACTTTTTCTAAAATACGAAATTTATTTTAACCACTTATTGTACGCACTTTTAGGATATTTTTCTAAGATGAATAGAATTTCAATTTATTTTTTTATCGGTTATATGTTCATCGTGCTCATACTTCGAAAATCTTGGTATATACCTATTTTCATTTGCATAACAATCGCTTCTCACCCTACCCTTCTTTCCTTCATCTCACTCTTTTCCAGAATTGTAATTTTCTACATCTGCTCACTTTTCTACGTATTTTTTATAAGTATAAAAGTATATAATACCATATTTTGCACGAAATCCTTCTTTCATCTTTTAATCATTTAGAGCAATATCTTTGTCCCATCCAACTAGCTATCTCCTTATCCTCGCTTCATCCAAACTCGTCCTTTCCGATCTTGTTTCGTTCGCTTTTGGTTCCGGCCTCCTTCCTATTGTTTAGACATTAGTGCTTGTAGTTGCCTGTGTCAACTCTAGTTTAGTAGTGGGCCCATTAATTTGTGATGTTGTCGGGGTGCATGTATATAGGTACTGTGTGTGAACCTGTTAGAGTGTGCTACCTTTAGGATCTTGATTGATTGTCTCTTGTGTCTTGTATGTATACTCAGTGTGGTCCGCGATATACATATGGAGTTGTCTGAATGATGGTATTCATATTTGTGTGGATAGCATCATAGCAGGCAACTCCTTAGACTTAGTCTTTCGTATTATAGTATAGCTTATCTTTGGCTGCATGAGTTTGTAACAAAACTTTTGTTTTCTTTTTAAACCAAATCTTTAAAGTTTTTGAAACTAGCTCACAAGATCACGACTCCTTATTCTCCCTCAACCATTACCACCATTACCACCACTCCACACGTCTTTTTCCACATGTTATAGGTTTTTAAAAAATATATATATCTTTGGCCTTAAAATTTCTTTCCTCTTCTTCCCTCTTTGAAGTGTTATTTTCATTGTTGTTATAGTATTAGAACTGGTTATTATTGCTATAGGATTATGTTTGTGGGTAGGCTTAGAGTGAGGTGAGATATGTCGTAGCGATGATTAATTGATTTTGGAACACAAGGATATTGGATTAGATTTCTTTGGATGAAAAGAATGAGCTGTACAAGACTTATTTATAATACAGATGTGTGACGGACTCAATGGAGAATTTTGGTCGGATGAAATTATATGCGGGGAGATGATAACTTATCAGACTTGAGACTTAGACGAGTGGTAGATAGGAGTAGCTACGAAGTATAGTATGATTTAGAGTGGTCATGAGATTGAGTAGAACATTTAAGCATTAAGACTTGATTATTGAGTTGATGTGAGAATACAATGGAAATGATGCGACATGTTGAGATAGATGGAATGTTATGAAGATGGATTTTAATAAGATTAGGAGGTTTGATAATAGGGGTAAGGATAGCTGTGGTTTGCTGGTTCCTTGATTAAGGAGAATATGTTTATGAGTCGATGTGATGGAGAATATATATATTGAGGACGAGATGATTGTTAGTTTGTAAACGGTACTGTGGATCTATAGTCAGGTGCTAAGATGTGGTTCTAGTTGTAGCATTATCTAGTGGAGGACGAATTATGACGAATTATTTGAGGAACGATGTTGAAGTTAGGGGATTAGAGATCTTTGTGTGGACGATGGAAGTTATAGGCTTAAGTGTTTATAGATATTATTATTATTATTAGTATAAGTGATTCTGAGGACGGAATCATTTCTAAGGTGGGTAGAATGTAACGGCAGCTATCCGACCATTCGTATTTTCTAGTTGCAAGTACTTTTTCGTGCACGTATTTTATTGGGCTCTTTCTTGATTTCGGTATATACGATATGATATGCCGTTGTGACCGCAGGGAAGTGTAGAATTTTATAGTAATTTTTGGGAACGTCGTTTCACGGCTCGTTTTCTTGCAAAACAGCTTTGAATAGAAGGGCAATTTGGTCTTTAGGAACCAATACTCAGTTCCCTATTTTACGATAATTTTTGGTAGGTGTAACATGCGATCGGACCCCGTAGCCCCATACTTTTCGTTTTCACGATCGTTCCGGTATTTTCGGATTATTTTTCCGATGCCCGTAGTGGAAGATATCCCATAATCAATTCTCAGCCGTTGATTAGCCGCTAATCTATTTGAATTTAAAAATTAATCAAATCCCAAATTTCCATCCCACGTATCATGGCAATTAGTTACAGCCACTATTCACACCTTCCCTTTCCCCTATCTCCACTCTCCCTATCTCTATCTCTCTCTCACATTTAACCAAAAAACCAAAGCTAGATAGCCAAACCCTTCTTCATTTTAAGGAAACAAAGGGCTGCCGCACCCATGCTAACATAAAACCCATTCTTAGCCGCCACCCATCTCTTCTCTAGCCACCTGACCTCACCCCCGATCTCCCCCGGCCGTCGGCCACCTCCCCCTCCGGCCACCCTTCTTTCTCCTCCATTTTCTCTCTCTAAAACCCATTAGCCGCAACTATACACAGATCTAGGCACCGCCACTTCCAGCTCGCGACCAGCCGCCAGCCGCCACCGCCACTGGCCACCACCCCCGCCACTTTGTTCCCTTTGACGCCTCTCCGCTCTGCAACTTTCCTCACGCTCATAGCCCACCTGTAGCTCTCGGAATCCTCGTCGGAACACGCCGTATTGGCTGTTTTTGACAGATCTGGAAGCTGAACTTCACCACAAGCTCACGTCCACCTCCGACCACCCCCGACAACAACTCCACTGCTGTTGGCTTCGTCTTGAAGTCCTTTACCTTTTGCAATTTCCCTTTTTTGCTGTTCATCGCCAGAATTCTGCTGAGACGTGCGACAACGGACGTTGCGCGAATCTGTCCTCTCCGGCTTCTCACGGCCACCCACCGTCGTACGCTCATGCCGTCGACCACCCACTGGCCCAAGCATCTTTCACTGGTCCTACTTCATTTACCGACAGCCCCCTTGGACTCTCGGAGTTCACGTGCGTTGCCACACGCACGTGTTTTTAGCCGACGTCGCCGTTATCGTGAAGATCCGTTGCGCTACTCGCAACGGGAGCAGAATCACTGTTAGCTCGCTGATTTTGCGCCACCATACCACTGTCCATAGGTACCCTCGCTGTGCTACTCACAGCCGAGGAGTTCAGATGACGCCGACGTTTCGCCATTCAGACCCGACTTCCACGTGTTGGACGACATCACGAGATTGGTTTCCCTAACGAGTAGTAAAACCCACACCGTAGTTAACCAAAACCTAATCTAAAATTGGTCAACACAAACTAAAGTTATTTTCTGCATCTGTAAAACGTTGCCCACCGTAGGAAAGATCGACGAATGGACTTATTTTCTGTTCACAGAGGGTAGACGTTGATCTAGACTGAACAAACACCAAAAACGTGACTTTTGATTGATAGGTTAGTCCCACCAAATTTAGAAACAAACCATAATAGGTTTGACCAAAAAGCACGATTTGACATCGCTGTGATACTGTTTCAGACGGACCATCGCTGACGCGACATTTCGACGGGATGCTCCAGACAGACGACGCACTCGCCACCGCAGGCAAGTGTACTCACTTGTACCTTTGGAAATGTTTAGGCCATATACTCTTAGAACTGTTAAAATGTGAACAAAGAGAACCAGACGTGAAATGATAGCGTCCGGGACTCCCTTGACAGCTTAGGCTTGACGACGAAGTCTAAGCGCAACAACAACAACTGTCACCTAGGGGTTTTCTGTGTGTGCGTGCGTGTGGACCCCCTAGAAGAAAAATCCCTTACTTGTCATGTCGTGTCTTATTATGCACAGCCTGCGGGCAATAGGGCACTCACCAGTGGGTGAGTGATCCCTGTACGGATACACAGCCTGTGGGCAATAGGGCACTTGCTAGTGGGTGAGTGATCCCTTATACGGATACCCAGCCTTCGGGCAATTGGACACTCACCAGTGAGTGAGTGATCCCTTGTACGGATACACAGCCTGTGGGCAATAGGGCACTCACCAGTGGGTGAGTGATCCCTTGTACGGATACACAGCATACGGTCAATAGGGCACTCATCAGTGCGTGAGTGATCCCTTGTACGGATACACAGCCTGCGGGCAATAGGGCACTAACCAATGAGTGAGTGATCCCTTGTACGGATACACAGCCTGCGGACAATAGGGCACTCACCAAGCTAGAGTGAGTGATCCCTTGTGCGGACTTGTTTTGTGCACTTAGGTTGGGGTAGGGTTGAGCGTGCGCACGGGGAGAGGGTCTGATCCCCCTCGAACCGTAAGGCATGAACCCTTCGAGTTACACGTGTCTTGTCATGTCTTGTTTTGTCGTGTCTTGTCTTGTCACGTTATGTCTTGACCCGTTTAGGTTAGTCCCGTAGTCGGTAGCACACGCTACGACTACATCGTGTCATGTTTACTTTTCCTGCTCCGTTACTTTCTTTAAATGCCATGTTATAACCCCAGCATGTTAATCAACCAATAAATCGTTGGTTAAAATTAAAATACACTTGCAGTAGAGTCTTACATTTTCTGTGTAGACTTTACCTGACATATAGTTCCTTTTCTCTTGGGTGCTGTACGTCAGGTGTCGAGCCGGAGTTCGTGGATGAGGCAGACTTACCAGAGTACGTGGAGCCCGAGGACGTCGAACTGGAGTACGTACCTGACGAGGACTAGACTTCGACGTTCCCCACCGTTACAGACTTCCAGATGTTACTACTTTTTAGTCTGGGTGAGTAGCGCCATTTTACTTTGTGCCTAGGTTGGGTGCTTCACACTATTAGTTTCCTTTTCTGCAGATTGTTGCCTTGCTTAGGCTTCTCTTATTAGATTTGTCATATGCTGGATATTATCTCTATTATAAAGTGAATGCATCCTTTTCCTTCTGTACTTTTATTGTTCCAGATTTTATAAATGCAAGAACCTGAAAATTTTAAAATGGTAACCCTACAGACGCTTATTGGGTCCGAGCTTCACAGCTCTGGCCTAAGCGGGCCTTAGTCATGTTTCGCTTCCGTCGTTTTGGGAAGCGGGGTGTGACAATTACAAACCATAATGTTGTTCAAAATAACATAGCATAAATAAGTCAACAATGTCATATGCGACTATCCACGTTTGATCTCCTCTTTGATCTTCTCGATCTCATCTTCAACTTCTTCAACTAAGGCATTGGTGATGTCTAGCCTTCCTTTCATTGTTTGCCTCAAACTCTCGATCCTTTGAAGAAAATCATCTCTAACGCTATTCACATGAAGTTCAAACTTGTCAAGCCTAGCAATTACGTCTTGTTGGAATGAGATCATGTAAGAAGGCGTCTCATCAGAAAATGAAGCTTGTCCTTGCTCCATAGGCTCTCTTTCTTCAGCTTCCTCTTCTTCTTCTTCACTATAATCAAAATTCTTCTCGGGGTCCGCATGGAGTCCCATTCTATTGAGAGCACCCGCATCGAACATGGTCATGGGTTCAACAAAGTGGGTCTCACTCTCAACAACTACAATGATGGAGATGAAAATTTAGGTGAGGTAGTTGCCGTGGTGTAGTGGGGAAGTGGGATTCCCGAAGACCGTGCTATAGATGATGTTCTTGAAGATAATCTCAAACCAATTGATTTATATTTTGGCTAACATGGCATAGACACACTTGGCTTGTTTTAGGATAAACCGTCTCGACTCTCTCCTTTTTTATTAATGTTATAAGATAGAATATTCGCAAGAATACGCGTTTTAGGAGTGAGGTGGCAGGTGGATAAGCTAGGCATATAGTGTTTCCCTTCTCGATACATGAGATCGAGGACATCCTTGTCAGTCATTTCTATTTCACGGATTTGTGCCCCCGTGGTTGGAATGCCTTGTCTCAACCCCCATATGTGAGGACACGAGAAGGGGGTGGAATAGCGTTGTATACAAAGTAATTAAATTCTCACGTAAAATAAACCCTTCTAAAATTTGCCAAAGTCTCAGATAAGAGTTACCTCAAATGTACTTAATCAACACAAAATTATACGCTTGTAAAAATGTTGGTAATAACGAAAATAAAATAGTACAAGCGAAAATAAATAATGAGTCAGAGAGAAATATGATCACAGCACAGACATAGAGATTTTATCCTGGTTCGGCCCAACCTTGGCCTACGTCCAGTCACCAAATTCTCTCGAGATTTAATCCACTATTGCAACAAGCAATACATGCTCCTAGCTTATCTCGCTAGAAATTTCCAGCGCACACACCTAGTTACAACCAACTAGGATTTGCAACACCAATTTCCCTTATAACACATGAATTACAAACCTAAAGCCTTATCTAAAGAAGTTACAAAAGATAAAAAGATGAGTACAAGATTTCCTATAAGCCAATAGTATATAATTGTCAAACGTGGCTTTAAAAAATCTGAAACTTTTGATCAAATAAATGATATGAATAAAACACGATTTGATCAAATAGTTGTCTTTAAAATTGATCTTCAAAAATGATGCACTTGGGCTTTTAGAGATCAAATATTCAAGATTTTAACCTTTGAAAGAATATGAATTTAAAACACAAAGATTAAAACGATAGACTTGTAATTTGAATCTCAAAGAAGAAAGCTTTAAGCGTGGAATCAAGTAGAACAAGTACTATTGAAAGGCTAAAATGAAACTGTAAATAATCTTAAAACATTTGCATAAGAGAATTAAAATCAGCAGCCTTAAATATAATGAAGAATAGAAAATAGAGCTTTGAGAACTTTTGAGCAATAGAGAGATTTCTTTTCAATAAGATTGTTATTTTAAAACTTTGAAATTATATCTATTTATAGAGAATTATTATTACAAAATCAACTTAAAATCAGCTTGAAATCTACTTAAAAAGTCTCCTCTAACAGCTAGTAAACTACTAGATTATTTCAAATAAAACTGCTAAATCTGTAACGACCCGCTTTCGGTGGTGACCATTATTTATTTGATTACATTTGTAGGTCTGCAGATCACCAGTAAAAACAACATAGCCACGATGCAGAGTAGTACAAAAATACTTAACTAGTGTCCATTTTATTACAATCCATATTATACAACAACGATACATGAAAGAAAAGAAGTACATCTGAAAATACACAACTCAAACTCTAAAATCTGCAGCCTCTGGGACGAACTTTGTTTCTGCCAACTTGGGAATATCTACCTCAACATGTGCATCGTCTGTGGTGCCATGAATATGGAACCATAGGTAAGTCAAAACAATTCTAGGAATGAAAGTAAAAGCAGTGAAAAAGCATGGGAATGAACATGCTATGGAAACTAACTACATGCATTCATGCAAATGTGAAAAGTAAATGAATATCAGTCATATATGCAAGTGTGATAAGTAAAGTATGAGAGCAACAACGTTGAAATGGCATATATGACATGTTAATATGTCATGCCCTGTTTTGAAATATATGTGTATTCTACTATATACACGCGGTATTTCTACCTACGATGCATGAGTGGCATGAAATAAACGTGGATATCAAAGTATGTAACATAGTGCAAGGGGGATTAGGCCGTAATACGTGGCTAAGAGACGAGAAAGCGAGAATGAGTGCGGGAGAAGTGTGAATGACGTCGTGGGTGTAAAACAACAAGAATGTATTGGACGTGTGTGTGTGCTGCATGTATGCGTGCATGGGTGTGCATGGGTATGTGTAGGGAGAGCCATACTAGTGTGAAAAGGGTTAGGGAACAATGGCATCCTCGTAAATTTTTAGAAAGGTTAGGGGCAAAATGGTCTTTTGGGCTAAAGGATGTGTGTGTGTATAGTAAAGTGGTGTGTGCATAAAGTAATGGCATACTTGTAATTAGTGGGAAGTTAAGAGGGTATTTAGGTCATTTCAAATTATCATGGCTTATTCAATAAGCCATGCCATGCCTTATCCTTTAAGTAAAAGGAGTGTGTAGAAACTCCTTAAGAAAAAAAATCTCTTCTTTTTCCTTTCCCTTTTCTTTTCATGTGAATTCACCCCCTCTCTCCCACTCATTAGGCCGGCCACCCCTCTCCCAACTTTCCCCTTCTTATGCAAATGAACACCCTAATTTCCAATCCCAATTAGAAGGGATCCAAGCTTGCTTCAAGGGAGAAGGAAGTAGAGAAGAAAGGAAGAGAAGGAAAGAAGATAAATGAAGCTTTTGAGGTAGGGATCTTCTTGGATTTGGAATCCTAATAATTGGTTCTTGCTACCAAGTTTTTATGGCATGTTTTACTCAATATGTGATAAGTATAGTTAAATTTATATGCTATGGCTCAATTTCACAAATTTCCCCTTGAAATTCTTAGCAAAACCATCTCATTTGAAATTTTGAATTTCTGATGTCTATTGTTGCTTCAATTACAGTTACGGTAGCTTGAATTGTGTTTTGAAAAAATTATATACTTGTAGATCTTGAATTTCTACCCCAAAATCATATAAAATATGACATAGGTTCAATTCAAAAAGTAGCAGCAAAAATTTAATCTTTGCAACATGTCTCGAATTCTGTTAAACTGGACACAGTTTAGCAAAATGAATCTTAGTACCTGCACACTACAAGGAAATTTCTATTCTTACTCTCGTTGTAAAGTTAGCAAGTTTTCCTACAATTTCATCACGGTGCATATTTTTCGAAATTCTGATTAACACAGACTCAAAAACATAAATCTTTAGAAACCTTGAAATCTGTCTGAAAAACAGACTGAACATGTTTCACCAAACAATTCACCATAAATCACCTACTTAATATTTTTGCATGAAATATTATATGTGAATCCGAAACTACCATATCTACAACTTTCATATATGAAGTTTTGTCAAATTCTCAAGGAAAACGGATTATATATGAACATTTATTGTGATTGTTTACAAATTCTAGCAAGTTGAGCCATTTCTAAGGGATGTTAAATTATGTGTAGTTGCCAATTTTACTCCTATTGTCCATACTTGTTGTTATTACATTAAAGAAAGTTTGATTGGTGTGATATACTATTAAATTGTTAATGTGATTGAGATGTGGAACATTATGCATACCATGTGTTTGTGAAAATGCCTAAGTGAAGGCAAATGCCAGAAATGTGAGAAATACTCAATTCTATGGTTATGATGTGAGATATGATATAAACATGTGATGTTGGGAGCATGTCATGCATGGCCCATGTTGATATGTGAGGTGACAACGATGGGGGGCATGACACTTCGTGCATGACCCATGTTGGTATGAATGTGGAATGTGACGCTGTGCAACATGAATCCTTCATTACTAAAATGATAAAATGAAACTCTTGAATGTCTCATTCCTCTCTGAGGAGGGTAAGCTACCAAAACTGGGGTTTGGGGGAGAATTTGAGTAAATTGTGGATATGAGGCTTGGACTGAGAAGTTGGGGGAAAGATAATGTGATGTGTGATACTTATTCCCACTCGCCTTTACCAGGAGTGGAGGGGACATACGGAGGTTGTGTTATTATGGGATGCCTCACTCCTGCCAGGGACGAGGGAGCTGAGAGGCCCGACGTACAGTGACTGTGTCCACTGCATCGTGTGTTATATTCACCCCAAATTTAGGGTGGGGTCCAGTTCTTGGTATCACACAGTTCACCCAAGTTTCCAATTAATTCAATTATAAAATAATACAATAAGAATTTTGCATGTTACTCTTTCTGCTGGCAGCACTTTCCTTTTTTCCTTACTTGTTTTACTTATGACACTTTGTATACTTCTGACAATTGTGATTCCCTTTTTAGATTATGTTTGTATGAATACTTGTATTGTTATTCGTGCTAACCCTTTTCTTGAACTAGCTCGACATTGGACCGCAGGTATGATCCCTTACTTGGTAGATTACCTTCCGTAACATTACTTAGTTTACGTGCCTGATTTCTCATGCTTGGATTATTAGTTGATAACATCAAAACGGTGTTCCAAATCCAAGTTGGCTCTTACTGGGGCACGCATTAACGTGATCCTCCCTATTTTTCAGGTAGCAGGGGCGGCATAATTGGTGGTGAAGTGAAGTTGGGTTTCAGGGGTAGCCTTTGGTGAGAGTTGTAGTTTGTATTGCGACTGGGTTGTCTTGGGAGATGGAGAGTAGTGGTGTTTGTGTAGTGACGCACCTGGACTATGTACATAAATGGAAGTTGTTATATATGATTTGTTGTTGTTGTTCTATGTTACTATGAGGTTGTTTTTGGGTATGTTTATGGAGCTTCGCTTGTACTATCCCAGCATATGTGCAATGGCCTGATGTTCTATTTCTCCTTACTCCCTCTTTTCCTCTCTCATCACCCTCACTCTTGAGGATACTTGGAAAAGAAAAAAGAAAAAAAATTTGAAGTTCCCGGTATTCTGGAATTGTGGTGTGAGAATTTTTGGTGGTCCATACAGGTCACCGCACTACGATGTGCGTATGGATAGTACATGTAACTCTTCAGTAGGTGATTGGAATAGATTAGTCCTAAGGTGGGTAGTGACCTTAGAGGCTTAATTGATCCACCCTTGAACCCCTAGCTTAGTAAGTCAGAGGATGACCTTCCTATAGTATAGTATACTTTAGATGTATATTTGTTTGTATCAGTGTATACATGTATACTAAAGATAATTCGTGTATATAAATGTAGTTGTTGTACTTGGATATTTGAATTATATACGTCGCATGTATGCTTATATTCAGTAAATATATATATTTGTATTAGTTGCAAGTATGGATAGGTGTGGGCGTATATACTAGGTGTGCGAGTGCTTGAGTATATGTATATGTTATTTCTCTATATAGATACAGGATACGGATATGTGTGTAGGTATGTGATATACTTGTGTGACTCTAAGGTTTATGTGATATGTATATGTTTATTAGTGGATGTATACTGGCGGATACATACCAGCTAGTGGGGATATATATATATATATATATATATGTATATATGTATATATATATATATATATATATATGTATGTATGTATGTATGTATATATATGTATGTATGTATATATATATATGTATGTATGTATATATATATACATGTATGTATGTATGTATGTATGTATGTATATGTATGTATGTGTATATATATATACATATGTGTATATATATATACATATGTGTATATATATATACATATGTGTATATATATATACATATGTGTATATATATATACATATGTGTATATATATATACATATGTGTATATATATACACATATGTGTATATATATATATATATATATATATATATATATATATATATATATATATATGTTTTGTAGAGGTGTGGGTGAGGGTATGTACGTATGTGATATGAGTGCATGTATGTGGTCTACTATCTATTAAATTATAGTTGTGTTTCATGTGGGGGAATGCACTAATGTGTGTACATCCATCTTTGCATGGATGGAGTAGTGGAATGTCGATATTGTCTTTCGACATGGGGGGAATAGTATATGTGTGAATATATTGAGCTTGTATGGGTAGAGGGTGTAGATATATGTGAGGAAAGTTAGTGCATATATATCGCTAGTGTTGCATTGCTAGGGTATGAATTCCTAATGTGTTAAAATTTAAATGACTGTGAGTATGTCTATGTACTGTCTATGTGCTTATATGAACCGGTATATTGTCTTAATTTGGTTTATGGTTATGGGTTGTATTATTGCATGAAGATAGGTGTTGTGATATGGCCATATATGGTGTGTATGTAGCGATATAGATAAGTAATGGACGCACGAATAGAACGAGTAATGCTCTAGGGTGTTTGGAGTAGATGTATCCTAAGGTGATAGGGGTGCTTTAGACCCGTCCACCCTAAGTTTAGGCCTTTAGCCATATACAGTGCCTATTATGGGATATGGATTTATGTATGACGTGTAACATGTAGGATGTGATGGATATAAGGATTTGAGACCATTGAGTGCAAGTATACATGGAATGACTGTGGGTTTGCATAGTTAAGTAGAGCTATGATATATATGTGTGTGTGTGTGTGTGTGTATGTGTATGCGTGCCATGTCGAATGGCGTCTATTGGACCATTTGGATGTAATGTTGTGTATGTATTCTTCTATGTGTATTGGTATATGAGATGTTTGCATGTCGATAAGAGGTGTGTTGTAGCAAGAACGGTATGATTGTGTATATGTGTTATTAGTATTGATCATTTATTAGTATATGTATATGGGTAGCTATATATATGGGATTGATCCCTATTCTGATATATATAAGTCAGTATGTGGATGTGTATGTATATGGAACATCAGTGTGGAGCACCGTTATTGTGTGGCTATCTACTAGATATGTATGAATATTGGAATGCACCTATTTGCATACGTATACTAGTTAGAGTATGTGTATATCGGATGCTATGTATATAATAGTATGGGTAGCTACCGACTACATGTTGGTACAGTTGGGTAGCTTGCCTGTATGGATATGTGATAGCAAGATATGTATACTATGTGTGTTTGGGTGTGTGTGCCCACACATGGAAATGTGTGTGCATGGTTGCATGGATCCTAATAGGTATATATGCATGCCTGTGTGCATACCTACTATTAGAATAATAGTCTAGTGTGTATGAGCGAACATGTATTCGGCTTTGTGTAGGCTTAGATATCTATATAAGGAATTGATATGTATACCTCTGCGTGTACATAATGAGTACATGCATATAATTGGGTTATATAGAGTATCCGTGTGGTGTGTTGGTTGATGTGTATATGTGCATAGGAGTTATGGTTGTATGGATTTCTATTATATGTATCATAGCGGAGTGTAGGGATGTGAAAATACATGTGTAGTGTGCAGTAGAAACATATATGGTTCTGTGTATATTGGTTGAAAAAATATAGACATACATACATACATACATACATACATACATACATACATACATACATACATACATACATATATCCTTGTTTGGTTATCTGTGAATCTTTCCGACATGGTTGCCTATCTAGGTGTGTCTTGGAGAAGCGTATTCTCGTGTGTATGCATGTATGTGTAGGTCTGTACCAGAGCATGTGTGTATGTATATACATATGCAGTGTGGATATAAATGTGATAGGTATGAAATATAGGTGTGTGTGTATATATATATATATTTGATTAATGTGAGTGAATGAAACTGTTGATGTGTGGGTATTAGGATATATATGCTTGTTTGTATGTTTATATGTATATGCATGTGTGGTGTGTAGATGTGTATTCATATTTATCTGACTATTGTGGCAGTAGGTGCGTAGGATATGTAAAAGTAGTTATATATATAGCATATAATGGAAACATATTATGTTTGTGCGCTCTTGTGTGTATTGTGTATGGTATATGTGCCTATCTGTGTGAGGCAGTAGGTGCATTGCTATGAATGTGAGATTATGTGTATATTTATCTATAGTTATGATTGAGAACCTAAGTGACTTAATCATGCATATGTTAGTGTGTACTCGTCGATGTATGTTAGATGTGACTAAATATTGTGTGTATGTAGATATTTATGTGCATATAATTGTGGGTGAACTTATATGACTAAGTATTGAGTATATAGAGATCTGGTGTACATATGGTGTGACACCATGACTAAGACCCTGTTTGTCAAGTTACGTGTGTAGATTGATGTGTATAGTCGCATGTCTGTGCATGCATATAGACGTATATGTAATATATTAGCAAGTAGAATATAAGTCGTTATACTTGAAGGTATTGTGATATATATGAAAGCATGCCATGTATGAATGCCTTTTGTATCGTGATATGTGTTGGAAGCAACGATCTAGGATCTTAGTTTGATGATGACAAACGTGTGTTATTATATTTAACTTGTGTGCTAAGTGTGTTTCAGGAATGGCAAATTCGTAGTTTTAAGCGTTGGAGAAATTGCTATTCATATGGCATCTTGGGAGAGAGGAAGTGTTGTCTACAAAGCTAGTTGGACTTGGTCCAATATAGGATGAGATGGAGAGAATCGCTATGGATTTGCTCATATCATCTAGAGATTTTGGCAATCTAATTTTCATATCCCAAGATCTATTAAATCCCAATTAGTTCAAATCAAATCCTACTCAAATCTCCACCATATCACATTCAAATACAAAATCCCCCTCCAATTTAAACACTCCTTCTATTAGCCCAAAGGCTTGCGGCTGTCACAAAAAAACTAGGGTACAATAGCCAAAAGCATACATTGCCAATCTCCTTTAGCCGCAAGACAAGCAATCAATAGGGGCCATCTTCAAATCAACATACAAGCATCTCCCATGCATATTTTTCCAAGCATCAAGTGGGTTAATCAAGCCTTCACCATTATGCCTGCATCTTCAACCGCAACATCCTCGTTATCATCATCCTACCATGAGGACTAGCTAAGAGACCGTGGGTTCTTCATCGCCAAGCTGCCATCTTCCACGTTGACATCATTTCACCATTGCTGCAGCCCTTCATCTCCAAAGCCTTCACCATCGCAGCAGCCTTTCAACTTCAGTCTTCCTTGCCGCAGCCGTCTCCCAACTCAAGAACATCACCCTGCTCACCGTGTCCTCGAGCAGTCATCGTGGAAAGAAGCTGCCGTCGAGTTCGAGTCGCTGTTGCCGCCATCGAACGAGAGCCATCGCCGTCATCGAATCACCCCGCCGTCGCAGCTGCAGCTACGAAAGAGAAACAGGCGCCGTTGAAATAGATCTCTCCGGAGTCGAGTTGCCGCAGGCTTCGTGAACTCGCCGCTATGGAGTTGAGCCAATGAATTCAGAGAAGCCTCTTCTCCATCGTAGAGCTGCTGTATGTCGAAGCTGAAGCTGTTGGCCTAGTTAGTCTACTAACTAGGTCGTACGATTTAATTTTGATGATGACAAACAAGTCATGTGTGACTAACATCTTTCATTAAGTGATTTCAGGGGAAAAGTGCAAATAAATTTTGTTTGCAAGAGAGAGAGAGAGATTGTATGTGGACATTGGTGCAATAAGGAAACTCAAAATAATCCTGCATCATATATAAAAAGATGAAGACTTGAATCGGTCAAAGATGAAGATTTGAATGGATACTCAAGGGATTTTCTACTTGATTTCAAACTCTATGTTCTCATCCAAAACACAACGCACTTAGTCTCCTATTCAAATCTCCCTCATCCAAAAACACTCTCAAAAAATCTCATCCCATCATCACACGCAAAAGAAAAATAGAAGAAAAAAAAATAGGGTTCTGTTTTTTTATCTCAATCACAAAGGCCTCTACTGCCACACTATCTCCATTAACAACAGCCCCTGCCACATTCTTTTTGAATTGGTTTCTTTTTGATCTCATCCCATTATCAGCTGACACATCCTTCATTAAACACAAAACAAAAAATAGGAGATATGCACCAATCAATTATTATTTTACGGCGTTTCCTTTTTGTGGGCAGCCTTCTGTCAAACAAAATCTTTTGAATTACAAACTGTCGTATCATTCATTATGATTCAAAATATTCTGTTGCCTGCAGCAACTTGTTTTCAAAAAACCATGAACAAATTTGTAAAGGGTCACGCACACAAAATCATAGACTTTTAAAAACTTCCGCATATAAAATTACACAGCCGAATTCTTTTATAAGGAAATTGATGTGTAACACAAATTCATGATCCTATAACTTATTCCCTGAGATATTAAAGGAGTGGTGGCTGCTAAATTTTTCTTGGAAAAAAAACGTGATTTCAAAGAAGACAGCAGGCCGAAAAACATGAAGCAACTTGCGGAACATTAAGGAGACATAGACGTGCCCATCTTCTTCTTGTTGCGTTGAAGAGAAACTTGTGGCAGAGGCTTGTGATCGAAAGCAACATCCTCCAGCGACTTGTGACCGTAAGCGACATCCTCTAGCGACTGATGACCTCAGACTTCAATCTCCAAACTCACGGTTTGTGCAAGGGCAGATTTCATGTGAAGATTCCAGATTCGTGCATTCAATTTTGTACGCTCATATCTCTTGATCCAGACATCGGATCGACTCGCTGTTTGTGCCCACGCAACCACATCTTCATCCTCTTCACAACGGTGATAGTCTCCTTTGCTCAGTTTACAGAATCATACAAAGTTCGGGCGTTTTTCTATAGATTAGCCACTGCAGAATTCAGATTCGCGCAGTCATCTTTCGAAGACTATATCTTCCAATCCAGACATCGGATCAGCGAACCGTTTATGCCCACGCGATCACAATCTCATAAACTTTATCACGGTGATATCCCTATTATTTTTCATCGCAGTATTAAAGCTATTTGAATCAGTTTTTATTATAGGATTGTATTGTGAATAACTTTACTCTGAAGCTATCTCCGCGCTTTAACTCTTGAACTATATTTGTACGGTGATATCGCTACCCGTAAGTGTGATCAGTTTTATTGAGTGAAATCCTCATAGGTTTTGGGGTCGGAGTTTTGGAGGAGATCCACTTCGTTACAAAATATTTGTGCATGATTATCTCTGTGATTATGATTAATTTTTTTAAATTTGTGCCATACACCGTATTCACCCCCCTCTAGGGTGTTTTTCAATTGGTATCAGAGCAGGATTCCTTTTAGACTCAAAGTCTAGTGGAATTTCGATCCTATGGCACAAATTCTGCACACATACTCATATGGCACACACAATCAAAGAGAAGGTCAGTCGTATCTCAGATCTCCTCTATTTGATGGTATGGACTATAGTTACTGGAAACAACGCATGTCCATACACATCAAAGGTATCGATATGGCATTCTGGAAAATAATCAGTGAAGGCTTTACACTATTTGATAAACCCACTCCTGAACAGCTAAAGGAAAATGATCGGTTACAAAATCTAAACTTTACCATGAGCATATTGTATTGTGGTCTTAGTAAAACTGAATTTAACTGCATTAGTTCTTGTTCCACTGCTAAGGATATTTGGACGAGACTTGAAGTTACTCATAAGGGAACTAGCGAAGTTAAGAAAACTCGTAACTTGCTTTATGGCTGTGAGGCCTGGACTGAGAAGTTGGGGGAAAAGATAATGTGATGTGTGATACTTATTCCTACTTGCCTTCACCGAGAGTGGAGGGGACATACATAGGTTATGTTATTATGGGAGGCCTCACTCCTGCCACAGGCGGGGAGCTGAGAGGCTCGGCGTACAGTGCCTGTGTCTACTGCATCGTGTGTTATATTCACCCTAAATTTGGGATGGGGTCTAGGTCCAGATATCACACAGTTTATCACAGTTTCCAATTAATTCAATTATAAAATAATACAATAGGAATTTTGCATGTTACTCCTTCTGCTGGCAGCACTTCCCTTTTCCCTTACTTGTTTTACTTGTGACACTATGTATACTTTCGATACTTGTGATTCCCTTTTTAGATTATGTTTGTATGAATACTTGTATCATTATTTGTGCTAACCCTTTTCTTGAAGTAGCTCGACATTGGACCACAGGTATGATCCCTTACTTGGCAGATTACCTTCCGTAACATTACTTAGTTTACGTGCCTTATTTCTCATTCTTGGATTATTAGTTGATGACATCAAAACGGTGTTCCAAATCCAAGTTGGTTCATACTGGGGCATGCATTGACGTGCTCCTCCCTATTTTTCAGGTTGCAGGGGCGGCATGATTGGTGGTGAATTGAAGTTGGGTTTTAGGGGTACCCTTTGGTGAGAGCTGTAGTTTGTATTATGACTGGGTTGTCTTGGGAGATGGAGAGTAGTGGTGTTTGTGTAGTGACGCACCTGGACTATGTACATAAATGGAAGTTGTTATATATGACTTGTTGTTGTTGTTCTATGTTACTATGAGGTTGTTTTTGGGTATGTTTATGGAGCTTCACTTGTACTATCCCAGCATGTGCGTAGTGATCTGCATGTTCTGTTTCTCCCTACTCCCTCTTTTCCTCACTCATCACCCTCACTCTTGAGGATACTTGGAAAAGAAAAAAAAGAAAAAAATTTAAAGTCCCGGGTATTCTGGAGATTGGGGTGTGACATAATAAAGCCAGTAAGGTAGCAACAAAGATCAGCAGGGATGTGGAGTATCAATAATAAAATAAACAAGCAATGTAGTAACTGATCTACATGACTCAAGTTGGAGAGTATGATATGTAACCATTGAGTTTATCTCTTGCCTGGGTGCCCTCTACCCAGACGGGACTGACTCAAAGTTGGTTTTGCCGATGCAGGCAGCATGTAGGGGTTTGCGGACTCAGGCATCTATGTTTACCGATGTAGGCAGTAGGTAGATGAACTCCAGTCACTCCCCACACTCTCTCAAACTATGAGTTACCCTAAACCCCAGTGATTTGTCATGTGAGCCAAGTATATGTTTCTTATGGGATGTTCCCCTACATATTCCATAAGATATTCCACAAGATGTTCCACATGATATTCCATAAGATATTTCAAAAGATATTCCACAAGATGTTTAATAAGATGTTCCTCACATGATATTCCATACGATAATTCATTAGCAATCACTAAGTAATAAATGGCATGCATCAGGTGACGTGACTATTTAAACGTAAGCAATCGTGCAACAAATGAATACAAAGTTCATACATATTTTTCAAGTGAAAGGCCTCAAAACATGGTAGACATGGGTGAACGAGAGTTATGAAATTGAATGTATTCATAATCAATGGTTGTAAACTGATGTTAATTGGAATTCTAACATTGATCCATGCATACACGGCCAGTCAAGTTTGGCCAAGCAGGTCACTCTCCCCGCAAGCAGGGTGATTCAAACTTTGGCACAAACGATCCTAGACACCGGGTGATACCAATGTTAAGAATGCCAATAATCACATCTGTTCCATCGATTATATTAACTAAGAAGTAGATTATTTCATGTTTATTTAGGTTTCCATTCTTATTTTGATCGCTACCACTATGATAGTTAAATGAAGACCACAGATTGGCTTACTTATTGAAAACCAGAAATTACAGCAAAGCGGATGCTAAGACATTTGACGATAAAGACAAGTCCAATAAACATGGAATACAAAAATTGCTGGTTTAAGTGAATAGTCGTTCTGTAGTTGATTATCTGACTAGTTAATTAGGTCTCTAGTCATTCGTTCAGGTCAATAGTTGTTCTGAGGCTATTTATAAAATCCTAAGTTCGTACTATTACACTTGCTTACTTCTAAAACTTGAATTAAAGTGACTTATGGGTTTAAGAATCATCGTAGTATGACGAGTCTGGAGCGAGAGCTTCCGAGTGTGCTTATGTGCAAGAATATGTACCTGTAATCACAAGAAATAATTGGTTAAAGACTACACTATTTTCTATCTATTTTTCTTAACGTGATCGTATTTTTATAATTCTTGAAAACTCGTCAAAATACGTACTCAAAATTTTTAGATAGGGTAGAAGTGAGGTAAATAATTTTAGATAAGAAAAAAATATTTTTCTGAAGCCTATATGTATTTTTAATGATTTTTTGAAATCTTAAAAACAATTTTTAGAATTAAAACTAAATTAAAAATTAACAATCTTAAATGTTCCACAATTTATCCAGGAAAATTTACACGTCAGAAATCTTCAAATAAGCTGTTAAAACGAGCATCTCGTTTAGTACTACAACAAATAAATTTCTCGTATATCAGTTTACGTGTAGTATGAAAGGTACATATTTTAAAAGAAAATTGGAACTAATGACGTATATCTTTTAAAAATCATTTTTTAAAAATAGATGCTTTCGATTGGGATGATTTCTGCGTCTACGCATTCTACGCGACGAGCTGGATTTTCTGGTCCTTCACGTGTATTTTTCTGGTTCTTATATGCTTTATTATGAATTTTTTTACTCATTTTCCCTTTATAATATATATATATACTAGTCATAACCCGTGCCCGCGGGCACGGTTCATTTAAGATTCGGCATGGGCGCCTTCGGTGCAGTACACCAAATTAGCGTAAAAAAATTTAACAGGCGGGCGCCTTCGGCGCGGGCACGTGCCCTCAGGCACGGTTCATTGTCCTCTCAAAATCTTTGTTCTCCCCAAAAATTATTTCCCAACCAAAATTTAAACGGACAAAAATTTAGCTTTGACGCGGGCACCTTCGACGGGGGTGCCTTCGAAGCGGAACCGTGCGCTCACGGACGGTTCATTTAAGATATCACCTCAAATTCTTTGTTCTATCCAAAAAAAATTTCCCCCTCCTAAATTTAAACTAACAAAAATTTAGCGGGTGTCCTCGGCGCGAGAACCCTCGGGCATGATTCATTTAAATATCCCCTCAAAGTATTTGTTCTCCCCAAAAAAAATTTCCCTCTTAAATTTAAACGAACAAAAATTTAGCTTTGGCGCGGAACCGTGCCCGCATGCACGGTTCATTTAAGGCATCCCCTCAACATCTTTGTTCTCCTCAAAAATTATTTTCCCCTTCAAAATTTAAACGAACAAAAATTTAGCTTCGGCGGGACGCCTTCGGCGCGGAACCGTGCCCTCGGGCACGATTCATTTAAGATATCCCCTCAAAATATTTGTTCTCCCCAAAAATTATTTCCCCCTCCAAAATTTCAACGAACAAATATTTAGCAGACGCCGAACATTTAAGATATCCCCTCAAAATCATTGTTTTCTCCAAAAATTATTTCCCCCTCCAAAATTTAAACGAACAAAAATTTAGCTTCGTCTCAGGCGCCTTCGGATGTGGGGAAAAAAATTAATCCGGGCTGAAAGAGAAAGGCACGAAAATGAAGGGCGGAAGTCCGTAGTCATAGGCCATGGTTCGAGGCATGGTCTGACAGCAAACCCATTCAAAAAACAACTCCATTGTATAATAGATTTAGGATCTAGCATATAAACACTATTTCCAGGACACAGATGTGGAATTAGCATGGACTCAACTTTTTTGTACATGGCGTATGTGCTGGAATTATTAGCGACTCATTAAATACATGTAATTTTTATTGTCTTCTTTAATTATTAAAAACCCATCTGATAAATGCAATTTAATTATTTTCTAAATAGAGGGTGTTGCCTAAAAGTGTCCAAATCAAATATGAATTTGGTTTTTTGCAAACGATAAGCGCACATCAAAATATCTTATAACCTGTATTAACATCATCATTCCATGATTCCTGGTACAAAGCAGAGCATTAGCATTAGCATTCCATGATTCTATAATTCCTGGCATAAATTGAACTGGCTCACATATATCAAACAAAAAGTGCACACAGCAAAGCATTAGCATCATCATTCCGGAATGATTCCTGGCACAAAGCAGAGCATTAGCATTAGCATTCCATGATTCTATAATTCCTGGCATAAATTGAACTGGCTCCCATATATCAAACGAAAAGTGCACAAAGCAAAGCATTAGCATCATCATTCCATGATTCCTGGCACAAACTGAACAACTGGCTCCCATATCTCATAACCTGTATCAACATCTATAGCAGTTAATAACTAAACAAAAATATTCCAATTGCCCACCAAATGAAAGCAATTGCTCTAAAGACATAATTAAAGCAAAAAAGCAATACTAATTGCAAACAAAATCTAACTAAAATAAGTGATATAACCAAAATAATAATCAAGCCATGTCCGAAAAATTAGGTAGTATAAAATCAAACTAACAACCACATAGCAAAAACAAATGAAGCCCCCGTGCTCAACTTATACCAAACTAAATCATAATATAAACCCTTAGACATAAATTATAAACCCTGCAAAAACTACAGCAACTACAAAAGTGGACACAACCAAGCACAACCCCTTGCTAGCCATGGCTGCATTGCTGGACTTCGGGGAAGCGGGTCGATGGCCTGAACTACGGCCGCTGGTGCCCGATTCTCTTCTGCCTCCGCTGAGGGGAACTGGTGCGGACGACGGAGCTCCAACAGGAGAAGGGGAAGGGGTAGCTGAGAAGCTCTTTGAGAGGGTCATGACTTTCAGCTACTTCTTGAGGGCGTTGTGGCCTGGAAATCTGCAGAGGAAGTAGTGATCACCCTCCAACTTGATGGTGATCACGTCATTACCGCTAGTGTGCTTGGAGATGGGCGCTGTCATGATGCAGCCATCATAGTCTGATTTATTAACCACCGTCACATTATGGAAGGAATTGTTGTACACAAACACTACAAACATTGGGAAACGTCATCGTCTGAGGAAGCATACATTAAGTCTTCATTTCCTGAAATACAATTTAAAAAGAAAAAAATTATCATGCAAACATTTTAGTTCAACCCATTTCACATGCTTAAAATAAGAAAATAAAGGTAAAACAAATCATACACAACCTAATTGATGTATACATGTTCGACCAACAATTACCACATTGTAAATAGTAGAAAAACATCCATGCTTCCTTAAATTAGGCACCCACTGGACGTGAGAAAAATGATGTAATACATACAAAGCCGTCCTCCTTTTGTTCATTCTTCTTTGGTGAATAGAGAGTATCCCGAAAATGATATATTCATACGGTCCCTGCCTATAACTAAATTCCTTTTTGTGTACACATATGCCTAGCTTGAGGAAAAAATTTATTATTATTTATCAAAATACTCTCCTGCTAACTATATATTACATTTGTGGTAGCATAGATTATGTCATGGTGTTTCTTGCCATTTGCGAGAAATAGAATAAAGCAATTTACCATTTTAACATCAAAGCATGAAATTTGAGTCCCCTTAGAAGCATGCATTACATCTACATTCCATAAAATACAGTTAAAAAGGAAAAAAAATATTATTATGCTAATGTTTCGGCACTTCAACCCATTTCACATGCTTAAAACAAAGAAGATTAAGGTAGAACCAAACATATACAACCAAAAAGATGTATACTTGTTTGGCCGACAATTACCACATTGTAAAAATAGTAGAAATGCATCCATGCTTCATTAAATTAGGCACCAGCTGAACTTGAGAAAAGGATCTGATACCAACAAAGCCGTCTTCCTTTTGTTCATTCTTGGGTGAATAGACAATATCCTGGTAATAATATATGCAACGGTCCCTTACTATAAAGACAATATCCTGGCATGCTCACTAACCCAAACCAAAACCAAACTAGCATGCTCACTAACCCAAAACATTAGCATGGTCTTTTAGTGATCAATGATCCAAATCACACATTCAGAATTGTTATGCATTAGCTATTTAGAGAAGTAAAATCAACATTCCAAATTTTTAACAACCCTTTTGACAAACAGATAATTGTTCCTAGGATAAGGTAACACAAACTTTATGCACACGTAAAGATGATAAATATGTGTATAGAGATACAATAACTCTTTAACAATCTTGTAAACTGTATTTCTCCTTTCTAATAAATGTATTTTGTTACTGCTAAACGTTTAATGAAGCCTACACCCAGTCTACAGTGTTCTAAACCAATAGAGTTCGCTAAACATCTAATGAAGCCTACTCCCAGTGTACAGTGTTTTAAACCAATAACGTTCAATGTACCCATTTCTGTTAGACGTATCAAAGCAATCTGCATTTCTGGGAACCCTCTTCCGAATACATAGAAACCAAAATTAAAGAATGACTGCAACCATAATTCCATCCTATGTGATAATATAGCATTCATGCATTGAGTAAACGTGTATCTGATCAACAACTTAATATTTATAAATCAATACGGAAGTGAGAAACTCGAAATACACAGAATCAATTTTGTTGACAACTAAGCAAAAGAATAGCTCAGACAGTACTGACCCTATGATCTTGAGTAGGTATCACCTCCTGTCCGGCTTTAACCACCAAATGACATGCACCATATGGTAATACTTAACAGTAAACACATTCTATTTTCATCTTATGGGGGTGTCATGTTGTTGTTGTTATTAATTTCATTTGATCACTCTTTTTTAGTTCCTTTATTGCAGTCTCCTACAGAAATAAATAGCCAATCTAGAAATATAAACTCTCAACCGCATACATCCAGTTGCCTTAACCATTTCTTGAGCTGCATTTGGTTTATAACTATCAACTCATAAAACTCTACATCAGGCATGCTCACTAACCCAAAACATTAGCATACTAAAAGACCAGGATCTTGGGTGAATAGACAATATCCTGGCATGCTCACTAACCCAAACTAAAAGACCAAGACAACATGCAAGCTTACCATTCCACAAAAAAAAGTTAAAAAAGAAGCAAACAATAATTCTAATATAGGTAGTGAATTCATTTATAGGAACTACTAACGTAACTTGCATGGTAAAATTTCAATGAGCTTTCACATTACTGAAAACGTATCTTGGGTCTCATAATCCAGCATCAAATTTTTCCAACACCACCAAAAATTAACTAAAACAACAAATTTTGAAATAAAGAGAATTGACCTCTAGTGCAAGGGTCTACCCAAATGCAGCAATAACATAATTGAGAACATCTTCAAGCTAATTACCCCAAACTGCAATCTGGGTATTTGAATTAGCATCAAATACATCGATGAACCTGAAGCAATGAATAGATCTTGGAGAAAGAAAAAATAGAAAAAAAGCCTAATGTAACAAAAGAATGTTCAATTCGCTTTGGATCTAGGCAAACAATTTGCATTTATTTTTCAGGGTTTGATCAGCACAGTGAAATCTATACTCCCCCTCAAAAGCATCGAGCTTCATGTTTTCTAGTTACAATTGCAAACAAATCAACAAATGGCCCAAAAAACAAAAAAAGATCAACACAAAATGAAATGGGTCAGACTTAAAAAACACACCTTGAGGGAGCATTATTGTTGAAGCTCTGAGTTCAGATCAACATTCTATCACAAAACAAAATAAAGATCAAAACTTTAATATGAAGAGGCAATTTCAAGCCCTAATGTAATAACACGCACCTTGAGGGAGCAATTTAAACATTCTATTCAAATTAGCTAGCATTTTAACATTTTCTGATTGCTTTTTTTCTCCTAATGAAATGACCAGCTAGATCAAACCTCTCAGTAACAAATAAAAAATAATGTTTTATTACCTGAGCTGTTGTCTCTCGGCAAGAAACCCTTTTAGTGGCAGCCTCGCTTTTGAAGACCACAACGATAAAGTCTTGCTGCGTTATCTCAATGCTAATAACGCCCCCGGTCAGCCTCCGACTGGAACCATGGTTTGGATCCATCCCCCTTCATTCTGCTCCTCGCCAGAAATATTCTAAATACAAAAATTGCTTCATCTTCAACTTTAAATTCCATCCCCTACATCAGCAGAAGAAAAATCACAATCAAAACCAAGATGAAATGGGTTACCTATTATTGAGCAAGTCTTTGACAGCAATCTGCGTGTTGTCCCCCAAAATTGTTTTAAACAATGCCGTATCCTTCTTCAGCAATTGGGAATTAACAAACATGTCGGTGAAATGGTCGAAGCTGTCGGAGAAATGGTCAAAGCTGCGATCGATGCCATCGGGAAGAACGCTGGCAAAAGAAAACAAATGAGGTCTTGAGCAGAAGAAAAAGAATGCGTCCTAATGTTTTTTCCGTTGCGGGGAGGGGGGTAGATAGTTTCGGCCGGATGAGATTTTTTGACCCTCCCCTCCCCCCCCAATAGAGTTTTCCACACAATTTGATATCAATATCGTAAGATAAAAGAGGATGAATTTCCAAAAATCCCCCTTCCTTTCTTTGATTCAGCTGCTCGGACTAATAGAGAAACTGTGTGGAAAAATTAAAACCAGATTCACTCCTACTACTGCTACGACTTGAAAATTAGAATAAATAAATGGGGGGAAATGCTCCAATAAGCAAGAAGATTCAAGGGGGAAACTAACATTTTCCAAAAGAAAGCTACCCAAAATGAATTAACGGAATCTCTGCCAAAAAATTAAATCTGCCTAAGTTCATTTTCGTTTGCAGCAGAAAACACAAATCTAACCATTTGGGCTCCCTACTACTACTACGACTTGAACGTGTTAGGATATTGCAATGCTGATTACCTTGCGGTGATATTAAATCAAACAATTTTCGACAAATCACAAACCTTGTATGTCCAGAACTCCAAAAATTGCAGCCAACTTAATGAAATCAATCAATACAAACAGTAAGTAGTAAGCTTAGAAGCACAATAATCCAACTCAGTTGATTTTCTCGTTTGCTGCCAAGGACAGTAGTGTGATCCACAAAAGTTCACAGCTCTATCACTTTAAAGGGGGGTCGATCAAGAGAACAACGGGCAGAACATTAAGGGAAACAAAAAAGGGCAGCAGGGTTACCGGTTGAAATCGAGCAGAAAAATAGACAAAATTGAGCGAAAATTGGGCAGATCGTCTTCCTCTGCACCGTCTTCCTCCATCGAGCTCCTCATCCTCATGCTCATCCTCGAATTTAGGTTGCTCCTCATCCTCGAAGTCGCAATCAAACAAATACCTTTAGAAAATGCAAAAATGATAGATGAAGCAAAAATAGACAAAAAAATGCGAAAATTAGACAAAAAAATGGCAGATCGTTTTCCTCCGCATCGTCTTCCTCCATCGAGCTCCTCATCCTCATCCTCGAATTTAGGTTGCTCCTCATCCTCGAAGTCGCAATCAAACACAGATCGTCTTCCTCCGCACCGTCTTCCTCCATCGAGCTCCTCATCATCATCCTCGAATTTAGGTTGCTCCTCATCCTCAAAGTCGCAATCAAACAAATACCTTCAGAAAAAGCAAAAATGGTTCATGTTTTGATCATCTGGAGAGGAAATTAGCATCTCAATTTGCCAACTCCATATGAGAAATGAGCATTTCGAGGGAAAATTATTGCGGGTGTGATCTGTTTGAGAAAGGAATTAGTGCGGTTGCTCGCAGATCGATGAGGCGTTCATTTCCACAGCACATGTCCCTTCGCGTGAAGAGAGAGACAGAGTGTGCAGCAGCACTTTTCCATAAACAATATTAATTGAGTTGTTTTTTCTATGCACGTTTCCTCTCAATTTCGAAAGTTTCAACCTAAATTTTTTTTCGAACCCTCATCCGAACCGTTGATTTATCAAGATCAAATCCTGGCCATCTTTCTATAAACCCCTTTGTCCTAGTCAGCTTGTCCTAGTCAGCCCTAGGATTCAAAAATCGCTGTCAAATGTATAATAGATATAGTTATATATACCAAATTTAATACGTATACTAGTATATATACTATATTAATATATATACGTTAACACTCCCTCATTCTCTCTTGCATGCAGTAGGTGGGGGTGGGCGCTCGACGTCGGCGACACGATGGGTCTGGGGGCCTTGGCGGCGATGATGGCGGGACGGTGCAGGAAGGTCGCACGGTGCCGGAGCAACAGCAACGGCGATGTCACTAGCGGGTAAGCTACAAAGGGCATGGGCGGAGGGCATGGCATTGGTGGTTGCTATGTTGGAGGAGGGAGCTCGGGCTTCACTGACGGCGAGTCGGGTGGCAAACAACGTTGGGCGTCGGTGACTTCGACATCACTAAGGAGCTTGGTATGGGGTGTTCTAGTGGTGGGTTGTTGGTGGAGGCTATCAGGGCACGGCGGTGGAGGATTAGAGGAAGATGGGTCGGTGCTTCTACGACGAGGTTGGGGGCTGTTCGAGAGTGTCTTGCCCGTACGAACTCTGGTGGAGTCGGGGGAGTGGCAGGGGGTGTTCCGAGGAGAGGGGGTCTCGACTAGGATAGTGGAGGAGTAGAAGATGGAGGTGCGTGAGTTAGGGGAGATGGGAGAGGGGGCGATGTACAGTGGAACCGTGGGCGACGTCAACATCTCGCCGTCGGTGGGCTTGGAGCACGGAGAAGGGTGCTTCGAAGCTTGGGGTTGATAAAGAAAGGGAGGGGATGGCTCGGAGTTGGATATGAGTCGGGGGACGCGGTGGAGGTGGCTCGTCGATGGAGAGGAGCAGTCGGAGGATAGGAGAGGAGCTCGGGGAAGAGGAGAGAGAAAGGAGCACGGGGGCTCATGCGTTTGCCTATGAACGAGGGGAAGGGTTAAATTGGTTATGGAAATAATAATATATTAGTTATTGGTAGGTGTTATTAATGAGGGTTGTTGGGGATAAGAGGAGGGATGAATCTGGTTAAGGGGGAGATAAACGTTTACCCACGTTTATCATTTGGGATGCCACGTTTAGCGTTAATTAGGGTTAAGTTAATTAAGGGTTTAAAGGTAATTAGTAAATGGTAAGCTTTAATTGGTGGAATTGATTAGGAAATTAGTAAAAACGTAATAGCTAAAGTGATATTGAAATTACGATTTTGCCCCCGAGACTAAATGTGTCCGAAAAATTACGAAAACGGTACAACGGGTTCGTATCGTCATGAGGATCATGAATACAAAGTCCATTTTCAAATTTAAGCGACGAAAAAAATAGAAAAAAATCATTTACTCAAGGTTGAAGTCGTTTGAAATCGTCTTGTTATGGAAATACGCGCACGACAAAAACATGCTGTTACATTCTACACTCCTTACAAAAATTTCGTCCTCGGAATTAAGAAGTTCGATCATTGCCTACGAAATTAATCGATCAACGGGAAGGCTTGATGAATGATAACGATATAGGAAAATAAGTTGTTAATAGCATGAAATATAATGTGATATCATAGCATCAAGAAAACAAGAGACGTTATATATGAATACATACTATTGACATCACCTTAGCTTCTGTAATTAGTCCCGAGACCAGTATTATCACAATAGCTACCCCAACTTCTCAAATAGCAAAAATTATTCTGAGATAATGTCATCACATGAAAATGAGGGCAATTATGATGACAACATTTGTTCGAACTTGGAACTTGAGGTGATAAGCTAGCAGCATGCTAGATACATCACATCCAAAGGGAGATCATAAAGTTTCAAGCCTCTGCTCGTGTTAATAGTGACTAACGGGGCCTAACCAAGGATGTCATTCATAATATAGCATACACAGGGGGTATCAACTAATCTTCATGCATTCATGTTGTTACATCTAACCAGCCAAGCACCAATGTCATCAACTCCCATAACACCCAACAACAAACCAATACCAGGATAATTGATTCGTAGTGAAAAGTGTATATTTAAACCCCCTAACTACACCCATCCTGTGCTTATAACTCATTGAATCATGCTCACTTAACTATATTTTCACTAATTCATCATCTTTTGAGCATATGATTTTATTTCAGCATAATTTCACCCTCCAAAGCTTTATAAACATGAATTGTATTTTCACATATTTTTCTGGATTTTTCAGGAGTCCCGAAGGGGACAAAATCAAGTAATTGGAGAAGTGAACATGGGGCCAGGACACTCGACTGTCCTTACAACGACAGTCGCCTGTTATCTCGACAATCGCCTGGAGCAAGCCAAAGTGCAACACAGTCGCCTGCAGAAGGATTGGCAGTCGACTGTACCACTGTGCAGTCGACTGTTTCATTTCCTCCCAAAGGGCGAAGGAAATCCAACTCTCTGTCGATTTGAAACTTCTGTAGCAGGCGACTGAAGCCCAAAAGGCAGTCGCCTGTGTCATTCACAGTCGATTGTGATTTTAAGACAGTCGCATGCCCCTCCTTTGGAAGCTACGCTGCCTGACCAACGATAGGCGACTGACATTTGTTCAGCGGTCGACTGTTGCAGGTTTTTCCTGGCAGATCTAGGTTACGAGAAACGGGTTTTTCTTAACCCGATTTCTCCCCAGTCGATGTGGTCCGTTGGATGCTTCTTTGGAGGGTTAGGATGCAATGCCCTAGGGGTTTAAAACCCCTAAACTCTGAAGTAATGAACAGAATTCGGCCAAGCCTCGTTTTTATTGTTCCATTGGGGGTTTAGACCCCCCCATCTTCTTCCCAAGGACTAGGGCTAGGAGGCCATTGGAGGCTAGGAGAGCTTGGAGGAGGAGCAAGAGAGGGAAGGCAAGTGTTTTTAGGGTTCTATTTGGTGATCTCTTCCCATCTCTTGTATCATTTGGTTTCTATTGTTTTGTGATGAATATTATTGAATGATTGTTGAATGAGAGTGATACCATTTGATAGTTGTTTGATTTCTGGCTTGTAATGATGTTTATTTTCTTTTCTTAAATGATTATCAAGTTTCTTTCATTATGAAGGCCTAGAGCACTTTGTGTGTGGAATTGGGATTAACTAGGGTTGTGTGATTGATTAGTAATTGCTCATCGCTCGCATTTAATAGATCTAGCATGCTTGAAATGGATGCAATATAATGTTGATTGATGGGTTGTGCCCTAGGTTTAATTGAGTCGTGCACCACTCTTGGCGGGGCCGTAGAACAGTGGTGTATCCTTAGGGTCACACCTACGTCCACCATCCTTGCATTCTATTGACACGAATGCAAGGATTGACTCACGAGCTTAAGTTAGGGATTCCAACCTACTAATCAACACACGAATGAATCGTGCACTACCCTTGGTGGGGCCGTAGAACGGCGGTGTGCCTTAAGGGCATTATCTACGTGTACAACCCCACATACCTTGAAGTGGATGCGAGGGTTAATTCATTTGGGATGAGCCTAGTGCTAATCTACCCATGATCGGTCCATATTTTACACCTTTTTTCTGTATAATTGCATGCCATTTCAGTTGCTCATATTGCGATTTTCACGATTATTCGATGATATTGTGTTACTTTTCACTATTTCTTGTTTTTGTCGGATTTCAGGAAATATGGAGCTATCGGGAGCAAAAATGAGCTTAAGGGACTTGCACCCACTCCGGAGCGTCACCCAAGGCACTTTTGAGGGCTATTCGGCGATGGGAGACGGGTGGAAGAAGAAGAAACTCCGTAGGAGCGACGAGGAGGAGAAACAGAGAAGATTGGGCATCTACAGCATGCCACTCGGCCGAGTGGAGCAGCCACTCGGCCGAGCAAGAAGACCACTCGGCCGACCAGACCGGACACGCTCCAACAGAAGGAATTGGACGTGCACTCGGCCGAGGGATGATATCCCACTCGGCCGAGTAAGAAGATCGCATCGCCCGAGTGGCATGAGAAGTCCACCATCAAAAGAGGCCGACTTACTGGAAATGTACAGGCTTTTGACGGTTTTGACTCGGCCGAGTACCGAATGCCCCTCGGCCGAGTGAGTAAATCCACTCGGCCGAGTCACCTCCGAAGACAGGCTCCCAAGATCCCTTACTTACTGGAATTCTACAGGGTCTGTCACTCGACCGAGTGGAGAAGCCCACTCGACCGAGTAGAGAAGTCAACTCGGCTGAGTGATGCCGAGCACATGCATCGCCCAGATTTTCAGACAGCCTCCCACTCTTTTGAAATCTTCTATCATTCCAGCAATCAAAGTATTTTTCTCATATTTTTTTGAATAGTAGACTTCATGACGACTCCAACGCCGCCAAGAACGCGCAAATCGGAGGTCGGATGAAATCTGGGAAATTTCTGCAAGTTGACGCTGCAGTGCTGGAATTTCCACTCGGCCGGGTCACATGTTCCACTCGGCCGAGTGCGGCCTGGGCCCAGATTTTAAGTTGCGGTTTGGGCTGTTTTTGGACACGAATTTAAGGGGTTTTCTAGGGTTTTTTGCTAGGGTTTTGGGAGACTATATAAGGGTTTTGTAGCCACCATTAGAGAGAGGTTCCCACATGTTTCCTTAGAGTTAATTTTAGAGGTTAGGTCATGCCCTAGGCCCCCTCTTGGATCAGAAAGCTTGTATTTGGATTGAAGATCTTCATCAAAGCTAAGTATTTTGTTCTTCTTATTTGAATCTTTGTTTTTCTATCTTTTCATATGCAAGCAATGATTTTTATTGATTCTTATATCCTTATTGCTATGCTTGAGTAGATTTGTTGTTCTAGGGTTTGGGGATGAACCCTACGGATCTAATTTCAGATTCATGATGAATGGATTTCATTATTGCTAGAATTGCTAGGAGGTTAGGTTGTGATCGATTTATTACGGATAGCTAGGGATTTCCATCGATTGGGGTAGCCAAGAGATTGGATTCTAATCGATGGGAAGGCCTAGATATTCGATTTAGGTTTACAATCGAGATTCCCTAGACTTGGTTTGTAAGAGATTGGACCAAATCTAGGATTTTTATTATAAATCTATACACATTTTCGTTTGCAAGAGATTGGACGAATACGTACTATCACAACCTAGATCGTAACTCGAGTTTGCACGAGAGTGGGCTCGAGGGGCGATTGAACAATGATGTCGACCCTAATGCTAGTGGCTTAGATTAGGGTTTGCACCAGAGTGGGCCCTAATCTAGGTTGCTATAGACCGACAATAGCGCGAGGGCGTGAGCTTGGTTCTCTATTCAGTTACGACTATTTCACCTCGACACAAGTCTAGTAATATTGAGATTTACTATTTACACGGATGAATGACGACCCGTAGTGGGGATTTCCTAGCCCTAGACACTTTTATTATCTTATATTTGAATCGATATTTTATCCAACTTCTCCATCACCGACACCGACATCCATCACCATTTCCATTATATCATTCCATACCCATCTCCACCAATAAGACATTCGTAGTTGAGCCAACCTAGGATAGATTGGAACTAACACCACCTCCTCGTGTTCGATACCCGCTTGCCACTTTGCCGTGCGCTTGCGGTAAAACTACAATCGTTCTCTGGGTGTATATCCGGGGCCGATCAAGTTTTTGGCGCCGTTGCCGGGGAGGTGTTTTCCGTTGGGTGCCAATTTGTCACAATTAGGTTGATTAGACTACGAAAAAAAACTAACAAAAGGAAATTTTCACCCCCGCCACCATTATTATCATTTCTATATTCTTTTGTGCCACTGATATCTTTTCTCCAGGTATTTATCTTTGTTGATCAGGTGCTATGGATTATACTACGTGGACCACCGATTTTTATCAGAGTGCTCAGATGGGAGATTACTATTTTGATCAGAGTGCTCAGATGTGAGAATACTATTATGATCAGAGTGCTCAGACGGGAGAATACTATTATGATCAGAGTGCTCAGATGGGAGAATACTTTTTTGAGGAGATGCACTGGCCCGAGCTTGATGAGAGACAAAGGATCTTTTTTGATGAGATGCATGCACACCAGGTGGAAATACAAGCCGGGCTTGATAAGAGCAATCTTCAATTTGAATGTACGAAGAGGGTACTTGAAATGAATGCGCTCATGCTTAAGGTTGCAGGAATTTCCAAAGATATCAGTTCTGCTTCTTCATTTTATGGGCAAGAAGCATCGCCAGACTTACTACCAGAGCCAGAATGTGCCGTCGTCGATCCCACTTCCTACGATACATCTATTGCATATGAAGAGTGGATGGACGAAGAGACAGTGAAGGAAGCAGAAACTGAGTCATATGCGCAGCCAGAGGAGGACGCATTTCAGAGATTATTGGATGGCCTCTTGGAGTCAGTGAGGTTCACCGGTTCAGAGAGCATTACAGCAGGTGATGTATTTGAGCTACGATTTACAGATTTGTTATGAACCGTGTTTCAGCTGCAGGAACAATTGAGGAGGACATCCATGACAGTCTTGAGGGGGATAGACTATATTTTCAGATTGCTTGCGGGCATTCCCCTCCGCATGATACATCCCCACAAGCTGACACACTTGAGCAGCCAACATCACCATTTCAGAGAGAGCCCACATTGGTAGTCGATGAGAAGGTAAAGGAGCACACTGTCGAGCCAGAGCATATTGACGAGGAGGCCTCACATGCGGAGCCCGAGCATGCTTTTGAGGAGGCCTTACATACGGAGCCAGAGCTTATCATTGAGGAGGTCATACATCGGGACGAGGACATAGCCATTCATGAGGATCCCGAGCACTATTCTCCTCCATTAGAGCTCCCGCAGCCACCTCATCCTTCCACTGACATCGAGGACTATCACACAGAGCTTACTGCTCCCACTCAGGGAGATATTTTTACCCATTCCATTTCTGAATCATGTATTCCATTTGATATTTACTTTGATTCAGATATTTTTGACACGTCATACCTTTTGCAGTGCACGTACGATTATGGATCGGAGGTATGCTTGGATGTGTCACAGTTTGACGAGCCTATCGAGGAAGTCCACACATATGATCCAGATTTACCTAAGCAGCTGAGAGAGGACACCACGGAGATAGCTATCAAGGCACAAGAGGATATTGGATTATTTCCAGGGAAGTATCGTCCACCATTATTTATTCCATATATTTCTATAGACGATCCTCTTTGGGATACTTTTATTATGAGGGTGAAATTTTTGCAGCGAACTGATGCATCCTATTCTCTGCAGGGTACAGGTGGAGACCTTGTGGGAATGCTGGAGGATGCATTGCTGGAGTTCGTTGGTGTTCGTGGATACACGCGTCTGGTTGAGCCACGGAAAGAGCAGTTGGAGCAATTACCTGCACTGGCAAAGATACTGGATCCGCCTTTTGCTATAGGTGATAACAATCCAGTAGTGTAGAAATTTTTATGCTTTGAATAAACACGAATTCTCTCGACAGCGAGAGGACCGTATAGATTTTCTTGAATAAATATCACCTCATATGATGGCAACAAAAATCTTTTACACCCCAAACCCATTATATATATTAATTCCCCTCTCCATATTTTGATACGCCACATCCTTTTGCTCACCACCATCGAGCATTTCTTTCAAGTGAATACTCACTTTCTTATTCATTTGACTTGATCACGCTTTGCAAAGCCATGACATTTTTGATTGAGTCACTTGAATAGGATTGTTTGGTATAAGCTTGGGGGAAAGCGCTCTTATGCATCATTGTATGTGCATGTAGTTGCATTAGGATTTCATGTCATTCATTTCATCATTTTTCATTCACCCCCTTATTATTATCGTTGTTCCTCATATTCTTTCATTATGATCACATTGAGGACAATGTGAAGTTTAAGCTTGGGGGAGTGCATTTCCATGCCATTTAGATGCATTAGTTGCATTTTTACTTTATTTTAGGATTTTTAAAATTTTTAAAATTTTTTTGCATCATCTTTTTGATTTTTCCATCTTATTTTCCTTTTATGTGTGTTCATGCATCATATTGTGTGCTTGTTCTTCTTTTCTTTCCTCTCTTTTATTTTATATCTTTATTTTCTTTTCCTCCTTTCGCTAGATTTATTCCTTATGATGATGTCTCTTATTGCTTTAGCAACCATCACGATGCTTATTATTCCTTGCCATGCTACTTAGAGTATTTCATAGTCCTACTATCCATGTGCTTGCTTATATATTCTTTTGATGATCCCTCTATATGAATGCATGATATTAATTGAAGCTGAATGTATGGATTAGTGTTTGGTATGCTTTTGTTGGAAGTGCTCCAAGATTCACGCATCAATTGTATAACGGAAGCATCTGCCTTATTATCTTATTCACCTTCTGTTGCATGCTTGATATGAAAGTACTCTTTACCGCTTGACTTCGCTTTTTATTGAGATGATTGAGAATATCCATACTTACATATGAGTTTTAGTTGAAGTATTATTTTATTGAACCGTTCTTGCACATCTTAGAGTGCACCGAGTGTTACATTATTTCTTTCTCCACATATATCTTTTTATTCTCTACATGTCACTTGAGTTCACCTCCTAAAGCTACTTATATCACATCTATTTCCCAAAAATCCACACAAAAGAAAAGTTAGCTCCAAAACGTCCAAAAAAGCCAAAAAGGAGCCAAAAACCAAAAATACAAATCATATTGCTCCTACAAAAATCCAAGAAGAAAAATGAGAAACAAAGTCCAAAAGAAAAAAAAATATATTTCTCTATCTCATTATTGGAGCCACAAAAATACTTGGGAAAACCAAGGCAAAAATCCCATTTTCCACTATCATATTCCTTTAGATGTGATGCCTCAAGCTAAGCTTGGGGGGGGGGGTGAATTCATTTGACCATATGAGTGAGTATGACATTAGAGTGGAGACGTGCATGAATGGGAATATTCATTAATGCTTAGACCTTGCAAAATATATTAGATATGGAGATTTTTCATGATTTGAAATAAATATGTGAATGCAATGACTCTTATTCTATTCTCTATTGCATGCTTGGTGTATCTTATATGCTTCATTTATAACTTTTGATTGAAAAGTGCATCGCCAACATTTGTATATTAAATCCTATGAAATGCGTGACATGGATATGAATTGATTGTATGAATTTAGAGAATCCCTTTTGTTGTTCTTAAAAGCTTGCAAGTACCATGTTTATGTAAGATATGAAATCCTTATAGCATGTGATTTGTATTCTCCAAGTTATCGTGATGAGTAGCTTATGGCTTGAGATCTGAGAGAAGAATCTAGCGACCCCTTCCACCTCGTGTTCTTTCTTTTTCATTTCATTTTCTTTATTTTCATCTCCCTAGTTCGTCTTTCTACTTATCTTCCTCGAGGACGAGTAAGAGGTAAGCTTGGGGGATTTTGATCGGTCCATATTTTACACCTTTTTTCTGCATAATTGCATGCCATTTCGGTTGCTCATATTGCAATTTTCACGATTATTCGATGATATTGTGTTACTTTTCACTATTTCTTGTTTTTGTTGGATTTCAGGAATTATAGAGCGATCGGGAGCAAAAATGAGCTTAAGGGACTTGCACCCACTCCGGAGCGTCACCCAAGGCACTTTTGAGGGCTATTCGGCGATGGGAGACGGGTGGAAGAAGAAGAAACTCTGTAGGAGCGACGAGGAGGAGAAACGGAGAAGATTGGGCATCTACAGCATGCCACTCGGCCGAGTGGAGCAGCCACTCGGCCGAGCAAGAAGACCACTCGGCCGACCAGACCGGACACGCTCCAACAGAAGGAATTGGACGTGCACTCGGCCGAGGGATGATATCCCACTTGGCCGAGTAAGAAGATCGCATCGCCCGAGTGGCATGAGAAATCCACCATCAAAGGAGGCCGACTTACTTGAAATGTACAGGCTTTTGACGGTTCTGACTCGGCCGAGTCACCTCTGAAGACAGGCCCCCAAGATCCCTGACTTACTGGAATTCTACAGGGTCTGTCACTCGGCCGAGTAGAGAAGCCCACTCGATCGAGTAGAGAAGTCAACTCAGCCGAGTGATGCCGAGGACAAGCAGCGCCCAGATTTTCAGACAGCCTTCCACTCTTTTGAAATCTTCTATCATTCCAGCAATCAAAGTATTTTTCTCATATTTTTTATGGATAGTAGACTTCATGACGACTCCAACGCCGTCAAGAACGCGCAAATCGAAGGTCGAATGAAATCTGGGGAATTTCTGCAAGTTGATGCTGCAGTGCTGGCATTTCCACTCGGCCGGGTCACATGTTCCACTCGGCCGAGTGCGGCCTGGGCCCAGATTTTAAGTTGCGGTTTGGGCTGTTTTTGGGCACGAATTTGAGGGGTTTTCTAGGGTTTTTTGCTAGGGTTTTGGGAGACTATATAAGGTTTTTGTAGCCACCATTAGAGAGAGGTTCCCACATGTTTCCTTAGAGTTAATTTTAGAGGTTAGGCCATGCCCTGGGCCCCCTCTTGGATCAAAAAGCTTGTATTTGGATTGAAGATCTTCATCAAAGCTAAGTATTTTGTTCTTCTTATTTGAATCTTTGTTTTTCTATCTTTTCATATGCAAGCAATGATTTTTATTGATTCTTATATCCTTATTGCTATGCTTGAGTAGATTTGTTGTTCTAGGGTTTGGGGATGAACCCTACGGATCTAATTTCAGATTTGTGATGAATGGATTTCATTATTGCTAGAATTGCTAGGAGGTTAGGTTGTGATCGATTTATTACGGATAGCTAAGGATTTCAATCGATTGGGGTTGCCAATAGATTGGATTCTGATCGATGGGAAGGCCTAGATATTCGATTTAGGTTTACAATCGAGATTTCCTAGACTTGGTTTGCAAGAGATTGGACCAAAGATAGGATTTTTATTATAAATCTATACACATATTCGTTTGCAAGAGATTGTACGAATACGAACTATCACAACCTAGATCGTAACTCGAGTTTGCACGAGAGTGGGCTCGAGGGGCGATTGAACAATGATGTCGACCCTAATGCTAGTGGCTTAGATTAGGGTTTGCACGAGAGTGGGCCCTTATCTTGGTTGCTATAGACCGGCAATAGCGCGAGAGCGTGAGCTTGGTTCTCTATTCAGTTACGACTATTTCACCTCGACACAAGTCTAGTAATATTGAGATTTACTATTTACACGGATGAATGACGACCCGTAGTGGGGATTTCCTAGCCCTAGACACTTTTATTATCTTATATTTGAATCGATATTTTATCTAACTTCTCCATCTCCGACACCGACATCCATCACCATTTCCATTATATCATTCCATACCCATCTCCACCAATAAGACATTCGTAGTTGAGCCAACCTAGGATAGATTGGAACCAACACCACCTCCTCGTGTTCGATACCCGCTTGCCACTTTGCCGTGTGCTTGCGGTAAAACTACAATCGTTCTCCGGGTGTATATCCGGGGCCGATCAACCCACGACCTTAATGATACCCCATTCCACACACTTCTCCTTGCTTGACTAGCTCCACACTTTGGTCTCCACCCTACCTACCTTGGGCTTGGCTCGACCGTGTTACCACCACACTCCCTCACACTACACTTGTGAGTTTAGTTGGTTGTGCCAACACCTTTCGCCTTTCCTTAACCAATCGAGATTGTAAATGGGAAACGAATTGTCTCTATGGATTCGACCCCGTACTCACGGGATTATATTGCATCTGACACTCCTACCCTTGGGAGGCGAGCGTGTGCATCCTACTTGGATTGTGCACGCCTCACGGTCAATCAATAATGCCAAAACACAAATACAAGGCCAACTTTCCAGGACCATACTTATGGCTATTACTCCTTCCAGCAATCCCCATAATAGCCAACAACAAGACGTCACCAAAACCATCTTCCATATCCAAGTACAAGGCCGGCATGCAACTTCAACACCTAAGGCCAACATCATGCCAATACTCATCCCTAACGATACCCCTTGCCAATACCATTGGTTGACATCCACAGTTATTATCATTAACCTTAAGCAATTCAACGACCAATAACTCACTGTCCAACAAACACGAAGGAGTGGACCCAAGAAGGAACCGAAGTAGGGCACCTTTAGGGGCAAGACCCATGACAAGGAGCTCGTAAGAAGTCCAAGAATCGCAACGTCCCACGATCTTAACCATACGGCAACAACGAGGCTGGTAGTGAGGGTTGTCGCTAAGCCCAACAATCTCCAAAATCGTCAGTGGGCCATCGGTGGCTGTCGATCCATGTCGTGCGATGGCGGTGACTGCTCGACGTGGCGGGTGTCGTCGCAGTAGGGTGGGGTTGTGAAACTTCAGGCGAGGCCAGAGGAGCTTGATGCGAGATGGGTTGGTTTCGCTGTGAGAGGGGCATGGTGAAGGAGTGGGTGTCGTCACGGGGAAGCCACGGGATAAGGGGATTAAATGGGGTCACTGAAGTTGTCGATATAGTAGGATAGGGTTGGCCAGACCAGGGCTTGAGGAGAGGATGCAGACAAAAAGGAAATAAAGAAGGGGAGATGGTGAGCAGAAAGCGGATTCAACCCACGATAAATCGGGTACAAGATGGAAGCAGTGGATAGAAGAAGAATACGATTCCAAGAAAGACGAAGAAGAAGTAGCTGCCTATGCTTGTACACCTCGGTTTGGTTCATCTCAAGTTGTCTCACACCATCCTCCTATTCTTGGCAAGCTTCTGAGTATCCTTCGAAAACGTCGTTGACGAGGGCTACCATGAATATATCCAAGCACTCGTAGAACACTGGGATCACGAGACTTGTGAATACTAGTGGTGGGTTGATCACACCAATGGAATCATTAAGTACTTGTAATGGATATACTTGGTATTGGAAGTAGTCTTTGAGATGTTAACTTTTAGTTGATGACATCAGCTTCTCAGATCCAACTTTAATTAATCCGTTAAGGATTGAAGTATAATCATTACAAAATAGATGACGTTCGTCCTTTACAATCTTCTCATTCAGCAATCAATAGACGATACTCACGTGCCAAGATATATCCTTCCAAAGGCACTCCGATGTCAAGTCGTATCCATTCATTTTGCAACAAATCATCCACCCGAGATTGAAGCTCAGGTGGTGTTTGTGCGTAAAGTGCCACTGATATTGGTTGAGCGTCTGACACCCGAACAGATAAAACTTGAGGAAGTGATCCAAAATAATCATATGAGATCATTCAGACATACATCCAAGAGTTCTTGAATCACACCAGGTTTCTCATGGCTCAACTTCCATCACGGTCGCTATTGCATCCGAAGGTCTGGCCTAATCTTCACTGGTCTTTCTGATCTGCTTCTATTGAAGTCAAACTTGAGATGATCAGAACTTAGAATGATACAAAAGGATGTAGCCAGGGTATGGATGGGATAAGCACAACTATAAATACTCCAAGAATAAGAAGGACAATTGAGTGACCATCACCAACTGAAGGAATGGTGATGAAGAAGAAGTGAGTAGATAGTTCGACCTATGAAAAATCACCCTAATTGCTAGCAAAGGAGGTTATTAAGGAAGGTATATACAAAGAATGGAACACGAATTCCTAAACAAGGGTCAAGAGTTCAAAGAAGATGATGAGGATCAAGGAAGATTAATGAAGATGGGTAATAAGGATGCTTCACCCGTATATCCAATACATGTCAACACTCGAGACGTCCTGTACTCGAGAGTTCAATTTGGGTATTTTAAACTGCACATCTTGATCATGCTATATTGTACCCGAGGTAGTTAGTGCGGACCTGCATGGGCCACCAAACTTGTAACGACCCGCTTTTGGGGGGCCATTACTTATTTGATTACATTTGCAGGTCTGCAAATCACCAGCGAAAAAACATAGCCACGATGCAGAGATGTACAAAAATACTCAACTAGCGTCCATTGTATTACAATCCATATTATACAACAACGATATATGAAAGAAAAGAAGTACAGTTGAAAATACCCAACTTGAACTCTAACATCTGCAGCCTCTATGACGAACTCTATTTCTTCCAACTTGGGAATATCTACCTCAATATGTGCGTCGTCTATGGTGACATGAAGATGGAACCGTAGGTAAGTCACAACAATTCTAGGAATGGAATTAAAAGCAGTGAAAAAGCAAGGGAATGAATAGGCTATGGAAACTAACTACATGCATTCATGCAAATGTGAAAAGTAAAGGAATAGCAGTCATATATGTAAGTGCGATAAGTAAAGTATGAGAGCAACAACTATGACATGTCATATATGACATGGTAATAAAGTAGGTAAGGTAGCAACAAAGGTAAGCATGCAAGTGGAGTGACAATAATAAAACAAACAGGCAGCTATGTATTAAATAATCTACATGACTCAAGTTCGAAAGTATGATATGCAGCCATTGAGTTCATCTCTTACCTAGGTGGGCTCTACCCAGACGGGGCTGACAAACAGTAGGTTTTGCCAGTGCAGGCAGCATGTAAGGTTTTGCCGACACATGTAGCATGTAGGTGTTTACCGACTTAGGCATTTATGTTTGCCGATGCAGGTAGCAGGTAGATGAACTCCAGTCACTCTTACACTCTCTCAAACTGTGAGTTACCCCAAATCCCAGTGATGTGTCATGTGAGTCAAATATATGTTTCTTACGGGATGTTCCACAAGATATTCCACAAGATATTCCACAATATATTCCACGAGATGTACCACAAGATATTCCATAAGATATTCCACAATATGTTTAACAAGATGTCCCTCACGTGATATTCCATACGATAATTCATTAGCATTCACTGAGTAATAAATGACATGCAGTAAGTGATGTGACTATTTAAACGTGAGCAATCGTGCAACAAGTGCGTACAAAGTTCATGCAAAGTTTTCAAGTGAAAGGTCGACGTAACTCATTTGAATGTATTCATAATCAATGGTTGCAAACTGATGATAATTGGAATTCTAACTTTGATCCATGCATACACGGCCAGTTAGGTTTGGCCAAGCAGGTCAATATCCCTGCAAGCAGGGTGATTCAAACTTTGCCGCAAACAATCCTAGACACCGGGTGATACCAATGTTAAGAATGCCAATAATCACATCTGTTCCATCGATTATATTAATCAAGAAGTAGAGTATTTCATGTTTATTTAGAGTTCCATACTTATTTTGATCGCTACCACTATGATAGTTAAACCAGGACCACATATTGACTTACTTATTGAAAACCAGAAATTAAAGCAAAGCGGATGCTAAGAAATTTAAAGATAAAGACAAGTCCAACAAACATGGAATACAAAAATTGTTGGTTTAAGTGAATAGTCGTTCTGAAGTTGATTATCTGCCTAGTTAATTAGGTCTTTAGTCATTCGTTCAGGTCTAGTTGTTATAAAATCCTAAGCTCATACTATTACACTTGCTTACTTCTAAAACTAGAATTAGAGTGACTTACGGGTTTGAGAATTGTCGTAGTAAGACGAGTCTAAAGCTAGAGCTTCTGTGGGTGCTTGCGTGCGAGAATATTTATCTGCAATCACAAGAAATAATCGATTAAAGACCACACTATTTTCTATCTATTTTTCTTAACGTGGCCGTATTTTTATAATCATTTAAAACTCGTTAAAATACGTACTCATAATTTTTAGATAGGCTAGAAGTGAGGTAAATAATTTTAGATAATAAGAAAATATTTTTCTGAAGCCTATATGTATTTTGAATAATTATTTTAAAGCTTAAAAATAATTTTTAGAATTAAAACTAAATTAAAAATTAACGATCCTAAATGTTCCATGGTTTATTCAGAAAACTATACACGTAGGAATCTTCAAATAAGCTGTCAAAATGAGCGTCTCCTTTAGTACTACAGCATATAAATTTCTTGTATATCGGTTTACGTGTAGTATGAAAGATACATATTTTAAAAGAAAATTGGAATTAATGATGTATATCTTTGAAAAATAATTTTTTAAATATAGATGCATCCGATTGGGATGATTTTAACGTCTACGTGTCCTACGCAATGAGCTGGATTTTCTGGTCCTTCCAGTGTATTTTTTGGTTCTTATATGATTTATTATGAATGTTTTACTCATTTTTCCTTTATTATATCTATTTATTAAAACACAACTATTTTTGAATCCTATGGCTGACTGGGACAAGCTGATGTCATGCTGATGTATAAAGAGGTTGATAGAAGAATGGCTAGGATTTAATCTTGGTAAAAGAAGGGTTGAGATGAGTGTTTGGAAAAACCACCACTTTTTCCTTTTGTTTTCAAACCCCCCACAATCACTACATTTGCGCAGAATACCACCCATTTCCACTTTTTGCTAAAAAAACCCTCTCATTTCACTTTTTACCCACACACCATACACACACATACACACTTATGCACTTCCACCCTTCGCGTCGAGGGCACCCGCTAAATTTTTTTACGCTGATTTGTTATTCCGACTCAAAGGCGCCCTCGCCGAATTTGTTGTTCCGCACAAATTTGACTGTGTAAATAATGTTTGGTAACAAAGATTTCACGGGTAAAAATCTTAACTGAACCGTGCCCGCGGGCACGGGTTATGACTAGTCTATTATACATTTGACAGTGATTTTTGAATCCTAGAGCTGACTAGGACAAACCGGTTGATAGAAGAATGGTTGAGATTTAATCTTGATAAATTAACGGTTGAGATGAAGCTTTGCTTTGAAAAAAACCTGCTCATATGTTAACTTAGCCTTTGTTTTGTGGGTCCCATTTAATTGTTGCGTGCGTGACTTGCTTATTTGTTCTCAAAATTGCTGCATGCGTGACCTGGGGAAGAGCAAGAGTGTTTGTAATGTGGGAGAGCAAGATATGTTTCAGACTGAGCGCTTCTCCAAAATCTGCCTCTTGCTCTTTCCCAAAAAAATGAAGATAACAGCAATGCTACTGTGTCTTCTCGCCAAATTTGGAACAGAGCATTAGCAGCGGCAAGGGATCGTAGCCACCGCCTCCTTCCTCAACCCAACCTCTAGGGCATCAACAGATGAGGTAACTATTTCTGGATCTCGCCTGATCTAAGCTCGCCTGATTTTTGTTTTTGTTTTTCGCCTAAAGATCCTGAACCTTGCTTTGGACATAACTTGCGTTTGGATCCAAGACTTTGCTAGAAACTGCTAATAATTTTCGCTCGGAGTGAGAAATTGCCAATAATTTCGTTTTTCGGCAAGGTAACAATTACGGATGTTGGAAATAATTTGCATTTGGATTTTGCTTCGCGGATTATAATATTTAGCAGGAACGGTTCATTTAGCAGGCACGGATTATAATATGTGTTTGGATCTACTGTTTAAATTTGCGTTTGGATATACTATTTGAATTTAGATTGCTTGGTTTTTGAATTGGATTTTCTCATCCGTTCTGTGTTTGTTGAGCAAAGTAAAGGTTGTATCTTTGATCTTGGTTGATTCAGGGTTCAATGGAGTCTCAGGTGATGAAATCAAGAAAGCCCACCAATTGCTCGACTTAATGCCGTAATGAAACCACATTAAGTTAAATATCCTTATTACGAATTTATTTAATTAAATCGATTATTAATTTATGGTTTGAATGATGATTTATTTTACATATACAAGCAAAAATAAAGTCTTATTTTCAAATTTATTTGCTATAAAGGAGCAAACGAGGGACGTGCAATGAAAATCATTATGTGTGATTGCACAGAATACAAGCATAGCTTTTTATTCATGCAGTTTATCAACATGTCAATAAAGTTGTATCTACAGTTTTCTATAAATGACCTTTTGGTTGTTATCTTTTTTTAAATATCTAAACTTAGGGTCTGAAACGAAGACATCAAGCTGTTTCTTAGAAAGGGGAGTTCAGCTCTGTTTTTTTGCTAGCACCCTCGAACCATAAATCTGAAGATTCAAAAATATGCATTCCTTAAGTAGGTAACATATTTAAGTATCCTATAATTAGATAGCATACTTAAGTAGATAAGTAGCATATTTTCAGATTGCAATATCCAGTAAGCAGATAATGAAGTAGATACCGGCTAAATGTTGACATGTTTATGAGGTTCATCTTCCATATTACTGTTGAGTTTCTATACATGCCTTAATGAATCAGATAATTCTAGGTGCCACCATGGAAAGAAGGTACCAGACTGAACCGTTACATGAAAATATGTGGCATGAAGCTTCAGATAACTGTTGGATGGTGTAAATTAGTCATGGGACCTGATTTAAATATAATGTCTAAAAAAATTTAGCTTCCAACATAATATATGGCTTACCTATAAAGTTCAGTTAAATTTCGAATCAAGTGTCTCAACTATAAAAGATATTATTCTCCTCATTGCTATACAAAAGTTTTTATTATTTATTCTATCGAATCAAAATGTATAGTGTTCAAATAGAACATATGAGATAAAATAGAAATTATTTGCCAGAAAGAATTTTAGCATACAAGATAACAATGCTTAAGGAAGTAAACAGCCACCATGGACATAAAAAATTTATAAGCAAGTTATTAAAGAGCATCATAAAAATGCAGGCCATGTCAGAATTTTTATTAAATGTTCACAAACAAAATGATGTTTAAGGGAAAAGAATACAGTAATACTGATTGCTAAATGTCATTTTAATCACATATCAGAAACGACACAACACTTGAATATTTAACTTCCAGAATTAGAAACGACACAACACCTGAAATATTTAACTTCCAGAATTCACGGGCAATGTCTGCCATGTAGGTTCATGTGTTTTGGTATCATAGAGAAGCTTCAAATTACGGTTGGATGCGGATGTATCCGCTTACCGGAGGTTGCATGTTGAGGGCCGAGATGTCCTAAGACCCATTAGGTTTTCTGTGAGGCCAATTTCCCAGGTATAACTTGCTCTCACATTGATATCTCTCTTTAGATGTCAAGCCTATATCCCAGATTGTTCTCTTTTTTGTGTTTGATTAAATGTGGTGTTTTTATTTGTTCTTATTTGATTAAAACTCGACTATTTAAATACATCCAACTTACAATTGTAAAGTTCGTCATGCTAAATTATGTGTTCTTTTTTGGCAGAGTTTTGTCCCCAGGTAATTGAAAGATGTGGTTTTGTTGAACCAACACCTATCCAATCTCAGGGATGGCCTATGAAGTTAAAGGGAAGAGATTTAATTGGTATTGCTGAGAATGGTTCTGGAAAAACATTGGCATATCTCTTCTCAGCACTGGTTCATGTTCACGCACAGCCACAGTTGGATAATGTGTTTTTATTTAATGCATTCCTTTTATTCTATCTAAAGCTAACATATGCTTTGATTGGTAATTAGTTTTTGGAAAGTTGTTGTACTAAAGTAATAGACCAGACAGATTCGATGCAATGGACAATGAAGGAACCACTCTGAACCAGCCTCAAATCATTATTTGTCAGCTACCATATAAGTAAGGTGATCTAAATTGTTGCAAAACTAAAAGGCTTATTATAACTATACTTGGAAATTATAGCTATATTTTTTTCTGAAATCGTGTGAGCTATCTTTTTTTTAAAATTGTCTTTGGCATTGCTTCTATCAAACTTCAGTATTTTTTTAATCATTGAGAAAGCCTTGCCTTGTCAGGATAAGGGTCTATTTGAGTATGTCCATCTGCCATGCCCCAATATTGTTACACTGGGTTCTGAATGATGATATTGCTCCGCATGTTGGTGGGAATAATAATAGCCATTTGTCAAATATTTCAGGATATCTAATTTGTCAGTTTATTCAATTTGTCAAATATGTCAGAAAATGCCATTTTGAAATATATAATACATCAAAAAATTTCTAATATCCTGTCAGAAATGTGAAGCCTAAAAGGATTTGCTAATATCCGGTCAAAAATTTGCTAATGCTAATATCCTGTCAGAAAGGTGAATGCAAAATATCCTGTCAAAAAATCAAATGCAAAGCCTAAGCATTAGCAAAATATCCTGTTAGAAATGTAAATGCAAAGCCTAAGCAAGTGTATTAGCAAAATATCATGTCAAAATTTTTCACCATCTAGGCTACTTGGATAACTAAATTTCACATATTAGATTGTTATGCTTTATGTTGATTGTTATGTGTTTGTTCATAAATTGTTATAGAGAGAGCACCAATATGGATCATGGCACTGCAGTGGCATCTACAACTGACTGTGAAAGCCAAATTTATACACCATCTGCTCCATATGAAGCTGATTTCGGCCCAAAAGAAGTTTGTAAGTAATCTAAATGTGGGAGATACACATTACTTTCATACGAATATGCATAGAGATTTAAACAAATGTAAGTTGATGGGATTTTTTTCTGTGAAATTCTCAACAGAATGCAAAGGATCCTTCAGGCGTGCTGCTGGATGGCGTTGCTAACTGGGAGATACAATGGGAAGATGGTTGGCGGTAGTAGCAGCATCAGCAGACTCATGACGTCACCAACGCCGGCTCCGACGACCTCCACTCCTCCGACGTCAGCGCCTGTGTGGAGATTGTGAACGAGGCTGCTGTGCTCCAAGAAATCAGGATTATTCACACTCAGCAACAAGCTAATTGGTTACTGAAGAGTCCCGAAGAAAAAGGGAGTTGAAATTTAAATTTTACACTTTCCTTTTATTTTTAGTAACGATATATAAATGAGTAGAGATGGGCTGTCATCTTCTATCTACATGGAGAGCATATAGAACCGATTTTTTATTCTCCCCAGTTACCTTTTTAAATTAATTTTGCTCTTTGTTCTAAAATTTTATTTTGCTCTATTTTGGTGGGCCAATTCTCATTCCGAGCTTTATTGAGATGAAAAAAGTTTGAATTTTTGATAATAATTTAAGGAATTTAAGAGGATGAGTTTAGTTTAAAGTTTTTCTTTAGGATTCTTTAACAGTTGAGTTATCAGGCTCGGTCAGGATCTAAAGGTACTTTGATATGTGGGCTGAGCTTGACATGCATTTTTCTACTTAAGTGGTAGTGCATTCAGTATGTTTCTACTTATAATCTTTGTGTCTATTAAATTTTTGTGAACATGTTGCAAGGAGCATAAACTTTCCTCTATCAAATACTTGGAATACTGTATGTCTAGATGACAGCAAGCATCATATATATTGCGCCCCTGAAAAAAATAATTTTCTCATAAAATTTCATCAATATAAACTTTCTGAAGCAGAAAATTATATGGTGCATATGGAGAGAAGCCCCACAAACTTGCAGGTTATTCCTTGCTTGCACGGAAGATTGACATGACTGATACTGTATAAGGTCTTGGAAACCTACATGAAGAAGGAGAACAGTTGAATTTTTCCTTTAATAACCAAGAATGTTGAATAACACACATTTAATAGTTGTCAAAATGACAAGAAAAAAAGAATATGAAGCATTTCAATTTTATGAGACCTCAACTCTTAGGTGTAATGCCAAATAAATTTTACATTTTTATGGAGCCACTGCTGATATAAAATATAATGCTAATAACATACATCAAGAATTTTTTGAAATCTTGATAATCATTAAAAAAAGATGAAGACATGAAGAAGCTGACTAGCTGACTTCTGAAATGTGACAATCTTCTCCACAAAACCATGAGGAGAAAACACTTATGCACACACACATCCCACACACATACACACTCTTATGCACTTTCACCCTTCGCGCTGAAGGCGCCCGATAAATTTTTTTACGCTAATTTATTGTTTCAACTCAAGGGCGCCCTCGTCGAATTTATTGTTCTACGCCTAATTTGTTGTTCCGCACAAATTTGACCGTGTAAATAATGTTTGGGAACAAAGATTTCACGGGAGAAAATCTTAAATGAACCGTGCCCGCGGGCACGGGTTATGACTAGTGTGTGTGTGTATATATATATATATGTTATACATTTGACATCGATTTTTGAATCCTAGGGCTGACTAGGACAAGCTGACTAGAACAAAAGGGTTGATAGAAAGACGGTTGTGATTTAATCTTAGAAATGAACGGTTAAGATTGTGGAAATTTTGGTTAGTATTTTGAGATGAAAACAATATTTTTCATGCCTCACTTAATTGCCGCAGTCCGCAGGTTGTCAAATCCTTCTACGTGAGTGAAACTGTGCTGCTGGCATTAATCGCCGTACTGCTCAGCTGGCCGTTAAATGAATAGTGCCAGTGCGAAAACTATAATAGAGGCCCCACCTTGCTGGGGGCATAATTGTATGGGTGAAACTGTGGCATGGTGAAATTACGGGCCATAGCTGCAGCTGGCCTAACTAAGCAGCCCCCACGCTGCAGCAGTCATTAAATTGATGGCATGGCCCCTGCATTGATCAGTCAAATCTACACATATACCCATCTGAGATTTGTAAAGAAAAAAACGAAAATTGTATTTTGCAACGAAAATTTAAGTTTTAGCAAAAACCTTGGGCACGGTTTCGGTTTTGGGGGGAGAATAAAGGTCAGCTACCTGAGCTAAAACCTGCGGTCCGTGGCAAAAACCTCTTACAGTAACCTCTTGCAGGTTTGGGGCCCACCTTTATGAACATGCACTCTGCATTCATCTTGCTCAACTTTATGAACTGCAGGGCCATCTTGATGTTTGCCCACCACTGAAGTAACATTTGCCGACGTTAATTTTCTACCCTTAAGCTCTTGCCTCCGTTACATTAACCCAAAAAGAGAGCTGACATTCACCCAAAAGAGAGCTTCCATGAAACCCGCCATTACGTTCACTGCCATTAAGTTCCGAAAGCTTCCATTCCTCTTCAGTTCGGAGAGCTTCCATTAAGTTTCGAGAGCCGCCATTCCTCTTCAGTTCCGAGATATGCCATTAAGTTCCGAGCACGTTCATCCAGAAGTTGACATTAAGTTCTTCATTTTCTTAGTTTCACACGGGGTCAGCACATTTTTCGTTAATGCATTTTCTTACGTTCACCCAAAAGCTTTGCTTCTGCCATGTCTTCTCAAAAATCACTCTTCTCTCGGCTTTGCTTCTCAAAATAACTGAGCTTAATTTCTTTTCGAACATGCAAGAGTTATTTCTTTTCAAATATATTGTGTTGTTGCAGCAGTATCTTGGTGGTATCTTGGTGGTATTTGGTGGAATCTTGGTGGTTCGCTTGGCTTTGCAGCTTGGTGGTATTTGGTGTGTTGTTCTTAATTAATTCTTGGTAGTGTTCTGATGTGCTGGATTGTTATTTTGATGTGCTCGGCTTTTTAATAATTGTTGTTATTTTGAAGAACTTATGATGTGCTCGGCTGTTTTTATTCTAGGAACATTTTTATTGGTCCTGTTTAAATCATTCGATGCAAAAGAGAGATTTGTATAACATAAGATTTTAAAATCGCTTTAATCATTTAAATATCAAACAAAAGAGAGATTTTTGGTCCTGTATTTCAGTTCTGTTGTTATTTTTTTGTGCGGTATTTTTTGCAGAGTTTGGTTTTATACAGAGCTTACTGTTACACGGAGAAAAAGAAAAACCCTCTGTAGTTAATTTTAAGGTGATAACTTTTGAGCTTGGTGTAACGCTTGGTGTGTTACACGGAGGTGAGAACTTTTGACCTTTGCTGTTAATTGGCTGGTGTATTGTTTCAAGACCTGCTTATTTTGGTCCTGTATTTTAGTGCAGGTGAATGGTTTCAAGAGTTATTTTAGTCAATGGCTGGTATATCCTTGCAACAAATCTGTATTTTGGTGGTTGGTAGTGGTGTTATTCTGGTTGTGTGCTCAATAGATCGGGTAGCTTTTTATTTAATTGGGTGTTCGTTTATTTGGTTTTCTTCTTCTTTGTACTTAATTGTGGGTTCATTTATTTGGTTTAATTCAATGCACTACATCATGTTGTTTTTCCTGAGCGTTGCATTTTCTACTTGCTCATTCTATCCATCCAGTTTATTTGCAAATCACTAAGTTGAGTGGTCCACCCAGTTTTTTATTCCCCCCCCCACCCCGCGTAAATTGTGGTTCCAATGTAATTTCTTGCTCAAAGTCTCATCTTAGGTTTCTTTCAAATTTTAATTCGTTCTATGTCCACTGATCTTCAGGTTCCACAGTTTTTCTTTATGTAGAAAGCTCACATCCAAATCCTGTTATTCGAGTAGAACGATTTAAGGATTGAAGGACGCATTAAGTAACGAGTTAAGGTTTGTCTTCCCCAGTATGTCACACAATAACATATAGTAGAGGCATCACTTCACACAAGACATAGATATTTTTTTAATATGTCAGGTATAGATCTGCTATTTAATGTTATACTATTACCACTTCACTAAGGGCATGTTCTTTTGTGTTTAAATTTTGGTTGGTTGAAGTTGTGAATAGTGTTGGTGTAATGGGTATTGTGTTTTTTGGGTGAAAGTGGGTTGTGAATGTGGATGTTGAAATTTTTTGTGGGTCCCACACAACTTTTTTGTGTGTGTTTTGTGGCCACGTCAGTAACTTTCACAGTCAAAGAAGCCAACACAAAAGAACAGAATGAGTGAAAGTGAGGATGAGAATGAGTGAATAGTGGGAGGAATAGTGGAATCTTCCACTTTCACAACATTTTAAACACAAAAGAACAAGCCCTAAGAGAACTTACTATAACGTTGATTTATTACTTTAAGTTAGCGGAAACAATTGATTTCACTCCGTGGGAGCATATGTGCACACATTGCACAAATGAAACCACTATGTCATGTTGCCAACAAATCTCTGTATACCCCAAATCTCTGTATATCCAAGATCATAGCTTACAGCAAACATGGACAAAAATGCATTGATTTAAAAAGTGCAACATATTTCTGATTTGCGAAGTAACATCATCCATCTAAAATCATGTAATTCAATACATATTAATTTACAGTGTCCATTTTTCTAGCATTGGTTTGAAAGATGATTTTCAACTGAAGAACTATCGATGGTTTTATTGATTAAAACAAGGAAACCCAATCTAAACTAAAATGGCAGACAATGCAGTATTATGTAAATACTAACTATAAGAAATTGAGATGATACTCACACAAATCAGATCTTTACATGGACACTCCTACAGAAGCTGCAGGAGGTACATGGTCAGAGACTCAAAGGTTTAGGCATTTGAGCAATTGGAAGTATTAAGGGGCTACCTAAAAGGCATTGAACCCCATCATAAAAGAAACCCAAATGTAAGCTGGACATGCTAAACTGTATTAAACTAAAAATGGACAGGTTGTGTGCCTGCAAGAAGTAAGTACCACTAGAGTCGAGAACAATTCTAACTAAGAACAATTCTAGGGTGTTCTGTTGGACATGATAAATTGTATTAAACTGGAAATGGATAGTGTGCGTGCCTGTAAGAGGTAACTACTACTAGAGTCAAGAACAATTGTAATGGGTTCAGTTGGTAGGTAGCAGACAAACAGCACGTAGCAAAGTCTTCAGTTAACAGAAATATAGGTTTTGCAATGGCTTAAGAACAATATCAAGGAATCAAAGCATGAACGATAAGTTAGTGAAGAATTAATGAGTGACTTGGATATGAATGTGTTCATGGTGCATAAAACATTTAAAACCAATAATCTGTAGAGTTAAAACATGGAAGAAGAGTAAAACCCTTTAACTTTTCTTTATCAAAACATCCCTACAGAAACTTCAATTAAAATCCTTAGGTCAGTGAAGATTCGTACTTATTATCTTTTATATTGATTATCTTTTATACGATTGAGGGATGTTATTGAATGTGTTTGTTGACTAGGACACAATGGGGATATGCCTTTAATTTTAAAATTTTGGATTCTCTTCATAACTTTTGTTATCACGAGGAAACACAAAGTTTGCTTCAAGTGAGTTGTGAAATTATTGGTTTAGTTTTTATCTTAATAGTACATGGAATTGAAAATTTGAGCAGAAAATTGTCTGAAACTTGCAACAGCTTTTTTAACCACTTGCATTTTGCCATAAGGGTCAAGTTCTTGCAAGCGAGGGATTTTTTCAATCTGAATGGATGTAGGAATTTGATTATTAGCGTCCAAAGTATATCATCTTTATTAACTTTTACAGGAGATACGATCAGTTACAGCATATGGGCTAGATAGTCTTTTCTTATGGATATGTCGAATCCATATGGTCTATTTTTCTTTGTCAAATATTCATCAATTAATTGGTTTACAAATTTTATTCATCAAATATTTTTTGGGATGAACTAAATTCTTTGAGAGCAAAAAATTTATGGGGAATTAAAATTTATGAGGGAATTAAGTAACAATTATTGTGCTTTAATTTTGGGAGAGATTTGAGGGGATATATTAAATAAACAGTGCCCTATGAGCACCGGATATGACTAAAATTTTGAGGTTGGAATATTTTAAATGAACGATTGAACTAAATTTTGCGGGATACTAAAATTTTTAGGGGAACTAAAAACAATTATTACCATTTAATTATTGTTGTTCGTTTAAAATTAGTGAATCTAAGATTTTTAAGGGAACATTTTAAATGAATCGTGTCTTTAGAGCACGTGTTAAATCGGAAGGAAACTAAATTTTGGAAGGAACTAAATTTTTTGGGGGAACTAAATTCTATGGGAGAAGTAAATTTCAGAGAAATTAAAATTTATGACAGAACTAAATATCAATTATTGTGATTTAATATTGGGGAAGTTAGAATTTTGATGGGGATATCCTAAATGAACCGTGCCCTATGGGCACGGGTTATGACTAGTATATATATATATATATGTTGTGAATGGAAATAACCAGAGTCGGTTAGGATTGCGGGTATCTTAGAGATACACCCATATCTATGTATTCTATCTTTCTAATATCCTACCATGCCTATAAATAAAGGGCTGGTGGTTCCTCCCCCAGTAGTTGATTCATAACACGTTATCAGCACTAGCCTCTAAAAATTTTTCTTTCCACAAATTTTTTCGTTCATTGTGAAGGCGAAGGCGAGAGGAGACGGGAGATCCACGAGCGCGGTGCAAGGCTTCCTCAATCAAGCATCGTTATCCGCGTAGGGCTTCGTGCAACCGTCGCTATATCCGGAGGACAGATATAGAGGTAAAAACACTAAAAACGATGTTTTTAATCATACGTATGATTACTCTACCCCTAGATCTCGAAAGATCGATACGGAGATTTGAGAGATCGCCTAAAAACGACGAGTTTTCCATCCCAAAAAACAAATCTTTAGGGTTTTAATTTGTGTAAACCCCAGTTTTGAGCCCGCCGGGGGCTTTGCCGCCGACCATCCCCCATCTCGTTGACGTTCTCTCCCCCCGCCTGTAGCGGGGGGCCGTCGACTCCCGCCTGTGTCCCCAGCAGCTAGGGGCGGCCCCCGCGACCGCCCTCAAGGCAGGTTCGCCCGCCCTCGCCCTTGCCCCCCCTCCTGCAGCGGGGGGCGGCCCATATTATCGCCCAAATGGGCGGTTCACCGTCCTTACCCCCCTGCCTGAAGCAGGGGGAGGCGGCCCATAGCACCGCCCCAAAGGGCGATTCGACCGCCCTCGCCCCCCACCTGAAGCGGGGGGCGGCCGCCCGCGACAGCCCACAGGGCGATTCGCCCGCCCTTGCCCCCCCATCCGCCGTCGGCGGAGGAAAGGGGGGCGCGGGGGCTAACCCTAGCCGCCGCCCCCTAAAGCCCTAGTGGGCTTTTTCGGCCCACTAACGAAAAAAATCTCTTTTTTGGTTGCGGGCCTGAAGCTCGCAGGCGGCCTGCGGGCTTTAGGCCCGCGGGCCACACTAATCAACAAAAAAAATTTGGCAGCGGGCCTAAAGCCCGCACCTTGGACTCAATGATTTAGGATCTTTGGTTTGATGATGACAAATGTGTGCGAACTATTTAACGTGTTTGCTTAGTGTGTTTCAGGAAAGGAAAAGCTTAGAGCGACTCATTGTGAGACGTGGACAATATGATGAGGAGAAGGAGGGCGAAATAAATTGAAAGACAGAGCTTAGCCGATTTTTAGCTTGGAGAGCCAAGAGAAAAACATATGGTTTATTAAATGCCTACAAGCCAAACATTTTTATCCCCCAGGCAATCAACAATTCTATCCCTTAAAAGTCACGCACATGGCCTTATTAAAAACCCTACCCTTTGGAAAATCCCAAGTACCGGCCAAAAACATCTTTATATACCCCCCCTCTCCCCTCAAAATAACCTAAGGCAAAAATCCCTGAGGCAATCTCGAAGGTGCCGACTTCTATTCTTTTCCAAGAGCCCAAAAAAATTATCAGCCGTTTCCTTTTGGCGCCGCACAAATCAGGGAGAGCAAAAACGAAATTGCATGGAGGCTCCTCACGTGGATGAAGGTAAGTGGTATATTTTTTAATATTAAAAATTGAATCTTGTATTGTTTTCTTGTGCAGGAGCAGCCGAAGCAAAATCCTGAGAAAGAGGGGGCGCACGGATCAATGCTGCAACAATTGATTAGCCTTAAAGTGTTTGGAGCCCAAATTTTCTTGAACCCTTGAGGAGCCGCACGTTTTCTTCTGTGCAACTTGTTTGGAGGCAACCGAATTTGTTTTGTGCACTTTTTCTTGGCCGCAATCATTGAATCTCAGGCCACAAGATCCATATCTCAGGCTGCCACAAGGTGAAGAGACCAAGCCGCACTTCAGAGAGCACGTTGACGTATCGTTGAGGTGCTGACGTGACGAGACGACTATTTGCCAGATGACATCTGGCCTGTGCTGATTCACGAAGACATCGCCGCTACACGAACCGAGCCTTCTAAACTCTGTTCTTTATTATTTTGTGTAGTTGTTGTGTTAGATCTTCGTAGGGAAAACTTTACCATCTTTGGGGACTATTTTGGGACTTATCTGGTTGGGGCTAGACAAGTGGGACCCAGCTAGTTTGGGACTAGCTGGTAGAAAGCGTTACTAGGATTGATAGTGAAAGAAAACATAGTGAGTGGGGTACTGAGAGCCTGGCGAGTGTAGAGACGTAGAGGGTGCTCAGAGCGTGCCCTAACTTGTGGTTTTGTCCTATTGCGCTATTCAATACTAGTATCTGCTTTGGGGGCTGGAGTAGGTCGTTGAGACGACCGAACCAGGGTAAATCTGCTGTGTACTTTGTGTCTGCATTTTATTTACTCTGCTGCTGCTTTAACTGCGTGAGTTTGTTTGTGGGTTGCACAAATTATTTTATAAGCCTATTCACCCCCTCTAGGCTAGGCTCCAGATCCAACAAGTGGTATCAGAGCCAGTTTAGAAGATCTAGCCTAGATTGACCATGTTTAACTCTATGGATAGTGCTTTTACTGAGGGTCAGTCTATTTCACGTCCCCCTAGGTTTAATAGAGGTGATTATGCTTACTAGAAAAATAGAATGAAAATCTACATTATTTCTGTTGATTACAAAGCTTGGCAAATAATTGAAAAAGGTTATAAACTGCCTGTTATTAAAGTAGACAGTGTTGAGATTGAAAACCAAATGACAAATGGGATGATAATGATTGGAAATATTATTCTTTAAATGCTAAAGCTATGAATGCTCTCATTTGTGCACTTGATAAATCTGAATATAATAGAATCTCACATTGTTTAACTGGGCAGGAAATATGGCATACTTTGGAGGTGACGCATGAGGGAACGTCATAGGTGAAGGAATCTAGACTTGCACTTCTGAGCACAGAGTACGAGAGATTTCGCATGCTACCATCAAAGACCGTATCATAGATGTTTGCGAGGTTCACCAACATTGTCTACAAGTCTAGCTCGCTCGATAAGCCATATCCTAGCCTTGAGCAGGTGAGAAAGATATTAAGAGCACTGCCAAGCTCTTTCAGGCCTAAAGTCACTGCCATCCAAGAAGCGAAAGATCTGTCACAGATGAGTGTGGAGGACTTGATAGGTAATCTAATGTCCCACGAGCTTGAATTGCAAAACGTGGATGAAAGGGAGAAACCTGAGGAGAAGGAGAAAGCTACAAAGCCACTTGCTCTGAAAGCTGACGAAAGTGAAGATGATGAGGAGGACATAGCGCTAATGGTCAGAAATTTCAGAAAGTATGTCCAGACCAAGCAAGGAAGAGAAGAAATGGTACATAGGTTTAATCGCTCTAACTTTTCTCAGTTTTCTAAGCAAACTTATGATCAGAATGCTACTAATAGAATGACTTGTTTTAAATGCAAGAAAAGAGGACATCGAATGAGGGATTGCCCACATGAGACAGCTCAGATCGCTAAAGAAAAAGGAAAATCCAAGGTGCTAACTTGGGATATGGACAGCGAAGCTGAGAGTGTGGATGATGATCATGTTGCCATCTCATGCATAGCATTGATGGGAATACACGATGAGGTAATTTCTGGTAGTAAAGCTGAACTCCTTACTCTTTGTAAAGAAATGCAAGATAAAATAGTAGAGCTTGAGTCCACTATAGATGATTATCAATATGAGAACTTTGAAATGCAATAATCTGAATATGTTATGTCTAAGGAGATTGAAAAATTGAAAATTGAAATTGTTGCTCGTGACTCTACTATTGATATATTGAAAAAGGAAAAATCAAGCTTTAATGATGAAGCATCAGTCTTTCTTGCCCTTCCTTGTTGAATAATATTAGCATGCTTAAACTTGATTTGATTAAGCTCGAAACTGAAAAAGACTATGTGATTAGAGAGCTTAATGATAAATTCTGCATGCTGGATAATGACTTTAAAATAAAAATGATTGAATTTGAAAAGAAGGAATGGGAAAACAAGAGAGCTTTTATAAGTAAATGTACTTTGCTTGTGGATGAAAATAACTTGTTAAAATATAAAGTTTCTAATCTTGAATTGGCCATTAAGAAATTCTTTATGGGAAAACAATCGTTGGATACCATTTTTAGTGAATCAATTATATGGCAATAATAGAAGAGGACTTGGATTTGGTTTGAAACATGTTGAAAAGCCAAAATTCAAAAAATTCCACAATGTACCCTCTATTGCAAAGAACTTATATGCAAAGTGCTTTACTTGTGATAGTGTAGGCCACACATCACATTATTGTAAATTTAGGAACACAAATATCAAGTTTAAACAAGTGTGGGTTCCTAAAACAATATTGGCTAACACTAGTGGACCTTGTTGGATTCCAAGGTCACACTGAACACCTTTCATGTAGGTGTAATGGAGGTTTGGCGAGGAGCAAATTTTTAAAGTCTCATTCTATTTCTAGCTCCTTAGCAAAATAGCGACGCGAAGGTATATTTCTCTTCCCTCCTTGCATTTCATTGCATACCTTCATAGATTGTTTTGTGTGCTTGTTTTTATTTTGTTTTGTGTGCTTGCTTGCATGATTTTTAATGTTTTTATTTCTAAAAAAATGAAAAAAAAATCAACAAAAAAATTTTGTGCTTATTGAATATCCTCTTATGAATCTCTATAAGTGGTATTATTGAATGTTCTCAAATCTATCCCTTGTAGAAGTCAATTCATTATTGTTGTAGATACATGAACATGTTGTTATCCTTTTAGTAGCCATGACCTGGCTCAAAAATTTCAAATTTGACTTCTACACCTACATTTGCACTTTCACTATAATTGACTTTTTAGTGCTTTTGGAGATTCTTTTGATGAATAATGGAAAGTGAATGTAGGAATGATTAATTTCTGAATTTTCTAAGGGATATGAAGTGTTTAGACATGAATAAAAATTGAGCACAAAAAAATTGCAAATGAAAAAAACTATATTTGCTCCGTATGAAAAATGGATACACTTCATGGCTAATACACAACCCACTAATATCCAACTTATGTTACATGGGTAATCATTAGTGTTGGTGTATATAACTCGTCAAGCAATGTCACCCCACATTTAAAAGTCATTTTAGGCCATATTTTGGGGTTCGGTAACTTGAACTCATCTTTGATGAGGTGGGAAAAATCAATCCAAGTGATAATCATGAAGAATTGGAAAATGTGGATTGATTTGGTTGATTTTCTGAAATTGAATCTCCTCTTGTACTTTATTGTCTATATCACTACACTTACACTAAGGTGGAGAAGTCTCGTTATGAAATCCTATGAGCTTGGATTGTCTATTTTGTGGAAAACTCAAGCAAATTGCACGCTACATTTAATAATGGTTTATTTTTGCATGGAATACTTTTGTGACGTCATTCATCCACTTTTGGTGATTACAAAGGGGAAGAAAGAAAAGAAAGATTTGACAGATATTATTTGTTGAAGGGGGAGAAAGAAAAGAAAGATTTGACAGATATTATTTGTTGAAGGGGGAGTTTTGATGTCGGTATTTATGATTGAAGGGGGAGCATGAAAAATAATGTTGAAGGGGGAGCTTGAGAGAAGGGGGAGCATGCTTTTATATTTATTAATTGTTGTGCATGCTTTGTAATGTTTGAATGACTCATCCATACATCATATATCATTACACCCTTCAACACACTTCACACACCCATTTATTGCTCAAATCTTTTATGGGTTTATCATCACCAAAAAGGGGGAGTTGTTGGACGCAACGATCTAGGATCTTTGGTTTGATGATGACAAACGTGTGCGAACTATTTAACGTGTGTGCTAAGTGTGTTTCAGGAAAGGAAAAGCTTAGAGCGACTCATTGTGAGATGTGGCCAATATGATGAGGAGAAGGAGGGCGAAATAAATTGAAAGACAGAGCTTAGCCGATTTTTAGCTTGGAGAGCCAAGAGAAAAACAGATGGTTTATTAAATGCATACAAGCCAAACATTTTTCCCCCAGGCAATCAACAATTTTATCCCTTAAAAGTCACGCACATGGCCTTATTAAAAACCCTACCCTTTGGAAAATCCCAAGTGCCGGCCAAAAGCATCTTTATATACCCCTTCTCAGCCGAAACAAAAAGAACCCCTCTCCCCTCAAAATAAACTAAGGCAAAAATCCCTGAGGCAATCTCCAAGGCCCCAACTTCTATTCTTTTCCGAGAGCACAAAAAAATTATCAGCCGTTTCCTTTTGGCGCCGCACAAATCAGGGAGAGCAAAAACGAAATTGCATGGAGGCTCCCCATGTGGATGAAGGTAAGTGGTATATTTTTTAATATTAAAAATTGAATCTTGTATTGTTTTCTTGTGCAGGAGCAGTCGAAGCAAAATCCTGAGAGAGAGGGGTGCACGGATCAAGGCTGCAACAATTGATTAGCCTTAAAGTGTTGGGAGCCCAAATTTTCTTGAACCCTTGAGGAGCCGCACATTTTCTTCTGTGCATCTTGTTTGGAGGCAATCGAATTTGTTTTGTGCACTTTTTCTTGGCCGCAATCATTGAATCTCAGGCCGCAAGATCCATATCTCAGGCTGCCACAAGGTGAAGAGACCAAGCCGCACTTCAGAGAGCACGTTGACGTATCGTTGAGGTGCTGACGTGACGAGACGACTATTTGCCAGACGACATCTGGCCTGTGCTGATTCACGAAGACATTGCCGCTACATGAACTGAGCCTTCTAAACTCTGTTCTTTATTATTTTGTGTAGTTGTTGTGTTAGATCTTCGTAGGGGAAACTTTACCATATTTGGGGATTATTTTGGGACTTGTCTGGTTGGGGCTAGACAAGTGGGACCCAGCTAGTTTGGGACTAGCTGGTAGAAAGCGTTACTAGGATTGATAGTGAGAGAAACATAGTGAGTGGGGTACTGAGAGCATGGCGAGTGTAGAGACGTAGAGGGTGCTCTGAGCGTGCTCTAACTTGTGGTTTTGTACCTATTGCGGTATTCAATACTAGTATCTGCTTTGGGGGCTGGAGTAGGTCGTTGGGACGACCGAACCAGGGTAAATCTACTGTGTACTCTGTATCTGCATTTTATTTACTCTGCTGCTGCTATAACTGCCGAGTTTGTTCGTGGGTTGCACGAATTATTTTATAAGCCTATTCACCCCCCTCTAGGCTAGGATCCAGATCCAACAGGCCAAACTATTTGACAAAAAAATCCTGTGGGCCTGAAGCCCACAGGCCGGCTGTGGGCTTCAGGCCCGCAGGCCAACCGACTTACAACAAAAAAAAGATGGGAGCAAAGGCTAAAAACAAGTCTTAAAAGAACCTTTTGGGCCAAAAATCAATTTAAAAAGGGCGTTTATGGGCTTATAAATTCATGAAAAATCACGGTTCATTATGGGGCAATTATCGGGCATATAAAGGCTTATTGGAGACTTTTGGGGATTATTTGGGATAATTTAAAAAGGAAAACCCTTTTCCTTCTACAACGAAAATGTCAATTTTGGGCTCTTATTCAATTTGATTGATTAAACCCACTTACTACAACCCTTGCATCGTAATGGTTTTTTCTGTAAAAATCATCTTTACATGCTTTACATCACTGGCAAATTCTGTTGGATATTATATGCGTGGTTGTGCATTATATTTAAAACTTAATAATTAGGAGGATCATGCGACCGCTCTACCGTTAGTCACCTAACCTAACGTTGTATGACGTTGCCCAGTGGTCCAATAATTATTAAGTGATTAAATTATTTATCCATCTCTGCAAATATTAAATGCCTGTGATGCCTGTGATGAAAATGTCTGATGAAAATGTTTGATGAGCACAAATTTTCTGCATGGATGGCTAATTGTGGTTTTTGGATCGGCTGTTTAAGTCCCACATTTTATTTTCCTGCACTTTTCTTTTACTTTTGAGAGAAATTATAGTGAGGAAATTTTGTAAATGTCCAAGACCGAAGACCATTTTCCATGGAGTCGGAGGCCACAATTGAAGCTGAAGATCTTATATAGGACCCACGGAGGTTTCCAAAGTTGTAATTTCTTTTTAAAGCTTTCATTTGTATAATATGGACTGTAATGGGACTTTGGACTATTATTTATGTGGGACTGGCCGATCCACGCAATTAGCCATTCATATTAAAATTGCCTCTGCATGAAAATGTTTATGTTTAAATTATTAATTCATGCATATTTGTGCTCTGCTAGATAAATGGTTAAAATTGCAAGTGTCGATTTTGAAGTGCTGGATGCATCAGGAAGAAACTATCTGAGCTGGTAGCTCAATATAAAGTTTCGTCTGCGGGCAAAGTCCCTCATTTCTGCTATGACTAATGATGAAAATGTAAGCGATATAGAAAAGGCGCAAGCCATTATCTATATTTGCCGCCATGTGGACAAGACCCTAAAGGCTGAATACCTTATGGTCGAAGATCCACTTGAGCTATGGACTGCCCTTGAGGATATGTATAAACATCAGAAAGATGTTATACTCCCAAAGGCACGATATGAGTGGGAGAACCTGAGACTACAGGACTTTAAGTCCATTGCTGAGTACAACTTAGCACTTTTTAGCATCACTTCACGCCTGAAGTTGTGTGGTGAAAAAGTCTCAGAAGATCGCATGCTGGAAAAGACGTATACGTCCTTCCATGAAAAAGATGCGATACTAATGCATCAATACCGTGAACGCAAGTTCACCAAGTATTCTGAGCTACTGTCATGTTTACTCATGGCTGAACAAAACAGAGGGCTTCTCCTCACCACTCACAACCCTGGCACTGCCCCCTCCCAGAAGCTCATAATGCCTCTTCTTCTCGAAAGAAGAGGGACAACAAAAGAAAAGAAAGACCACAGAAGGGGGACAGAACAAAAGGGCTAGGGGCCAAGTCCAGCAACGAAGAAATGAAAGTAAGCGGTAGTTCACCTGGCGCAGAAATGAAAAAAATAGAGATGATGCACCCCTCCCAAGAGGGAATGGGAAGAACAGTGCCGTAGCTGTGGCATGACATGCCACTGGTCCAGAGTGTGCAGAACTCCGCAGCATCTCCATGATTTGTATAAAGAGAACAAGAAAAATAAAGCTGAAACAAACCTGATGACCTCTGATGCTCCAGTTAAGTTTACAGCTGACGACTTCGAAACTGATGACATGCTTGATTAGCCCCTATTTTTATCTTAGAAATTTGTTTTGAGAATAATTTATGTGATGAGAGCATTTGAATTATGTAATTTGTTTTGAATGAAAATGTTTATCTGTAAATGCATGTGCCTATACGATTCATCTTTTAATAGATGAACTGCTCTCATGACTGATTAGTAGACAATAAACACATAAGATCTTTCAATAAAAAGCCTAACATAAGGGCCATATTGAAGATCCAGGGAATGCAACACTGTTGCCCCCAAATGATACAGAAACAAAAATAAAGGATGCACTAATCTCTCCGAATTCCAAAAGAAACTTTCTAAGTTTCAAGGACATCCGTTTCAACGGATTCCATTTAGAAACAGCAAATGTAAATGAAAAACAAATTACTGTATGTAACGTCTCAAGAAAAAGGAGTAAAATCCATACTTGAACGTTTTGAGAGTCTTACAGGCCTCAACTATACAAAGATTCGGAGAAAGGAAGCGAAATTAAATGGAGCACCTGAAGTGCCCGACATCAGCCAAGTTTTTACACTGGGATGATAAACTTGGCCACCCTAGATCAATAACGATGCACCGCATCTTATCCCATGGGTATGACTTGAAGAACCAGAAGATTCTTCAGAAGGGATAATTCCCTCACATCCCTTGATATAAGGGAAAACTAATTACAAGGCCATCTCTACGAAAAAGTGAAAAAAAATCTCCACACTTCCTCAAAAAGAATATAAGGAGATAGATGTGGATAAAATCCATCCCATAGTGGGCTATTTCAGTACTTCATTGTACTGATAAATGCATCCTCAGAATATTCGTATGTGTGTCTACTACAGACCCGCAAACTTAGCATTTCCAAAGCAATTGGCACAAAAATAAAAATGTTGCGGGCACATTTCCTAGACAATAAAATATAGAAAATAAGTCTGGTTAATGTTGGGAAATATACCACCCGGTCAATTTAAGAGTACTGCCAAGCAACGGAAATAGAAAATGAACATACAAATGCCGCATGTTCATACCCAAAATGGGTCGGCAGAGTCACTAAAAATTAGACTCCAATGGATTGAACGTCCATTAAATCCAGATTGCCTATGGATGCATGGGGACATGCAAATTCTGCATGCTGCATCGTAAATGAAAATTAGACCCTCTGGAAGTCAGAGTCTCAAATGCAACTTGCATATGAAATGCCACCAAACATTTCTCATCTGAGAATCTTCGGTCGCGCAGTTTAAATCCCCATCGCACCACCACAGAGGACAAAAATGGGTCCTCAACGTCGCCTAGGTATCTATGTAGGGTTTGTTGGATATGGACGACATGTATACACCCATGAGGGGATGTATGAGGGTCTATGGACCTCAGATGTCGCGTACATGAAAGCATGTGCGAAGGGAACCTTTTCATGTGTGAAAAGGACCACTCGATAAGTGGAAAAAGTCACATTATAAGTGCATAAAGGCACTTGATAAGTGCATGAAGAAGAGGATAAGCACAGGTGTTAATATAAGCTAATAAGCTTATATGTAGTTATTTCCTACAATAACTACCCCTAAAGCCTATAAATAAGACCCAAGGGGAAGGCATTTAAGGCTAATCCTTCATGCCATAAGTTTGCATAAGGCAACCTTCTTTCCTCTTCTCCCTTCCATTAAATTTCTTCATCCAAGTAGAGTTTTAGACGGTGAAACGCTTCTTCGATCCTCTGTGACGAAGTACCAACCATTGTGGCGAATCCAAGGGCGAAGTTCAGAGACTACAGCGCAGCATACGCTAACGTAAGTTCTCTTTCGATCCTCCATCATCGCATGATGGGATCCTACATTGGTATAGAGCCATACGGGTTCGCTCTGGTCTCACCGATGAATGATGCGTTGTCTCTTTCACGAATGAGTTTCCTTCCATTATGGATATGGTAGGAGCGCATCGTGACGGAGAGAACGCCAAAAGTTGTTCTTTTCACGTTAGGGCCTTTTGCCATTACGGATATGCAAGAACTCTCCGTGACGGAAAGAACTGACCGTTCATCTCGCCAAACTCGCACTCCTCATGTATGCTGAGTCTCCATTCAATAGGGAATGTGAACTCTCTTCATGTAGAGCGTGAAGTTTACGATCGCGAAAGTGTGTTTTTGACACACGGCCATTAAAGCATAACCACTTTCTCGATGAACGGGTGTCTCATCGGAGAAGATGGTGGTTACAAAACTTCTCATCGGAGAAGAAGATCTCTTTGGTGCATGATCACCATGGCCATACGGGTAATGGTGGCTATGCACCACCCCTCCGCATTGGGGAGGGGGTTGGCTTCGGCCAATGACAACCGAACACCCCCCGAAGGGGGGGATGGACTCCACGAAGGGAATGCCGACCAGCCAAGGGAAGGCCGACCGGCCAAGGCCATGTCCGGCCGGCCAGGGCCACCCTGGCCTCGGCCAGGGCCATGGCCGAGGCCTTGGCCGGCCAGGGCAGAGGCTGCCCTGGCCGAGGCCAGGGCTAGAGGCCGCCCTGGCCTCTCTGCCAGGGCCAGGGCGGTCGGCCAGGGCCATGGCCGAGGCCATGGCCGGCCAGGGCAGAGGCTGCCCTGGCTGAGGCCAGGGCCAGAGGCTGCCTTGGCCTCTCTGCCAGGGCCAGGATAGGCCCTGGCCGGCCAGGGTAGGCCCTGGCCGGCCAGTGCAGAGACTACCCTGGCGTCGGCCAGGGCCAGAGACCGCCCTGGCCACTCTGCCAGGGCCAGAGGCCGCCCTGGCCTCTCTGCCAGGGCCGCAGGCCGGCCCTGGTAGAGGCCAGGGCCATGGCTGGCCCTGGCTGGCCAGGGCCAAGGCACACTGGCCTAGGCCAGGGCACCGGCCCTGGCATCGGACAGGGCCTGGCCAGCCGGCCCTGGCGTCGGACAGGGCCTGGCCAGCCGGCCCTGGCATCGGACAGGGCCCGGCCGGCCCTGGCAGAGGCCAGGGCCTCGACCAGCACCGTGGCTGGCCAGGGCCGGCCAGGGCCAAGGCACCCTGGCCTAGGCCAAGGCACCGGCCCTGGCATTGACCAGGGCCTGGCCAGCCCTGGCAGAGGCCAGGGCCAGGCCAGAAGCCGGCCCTGGCCTCTCTGGCCAGGGCCAGGCCGGCCCTGGCAGAGGCCAGGGCCAGGCCAGAGGCCGGTCCTGACCTCTGACAGGGCCAAGGCTGGCCCTGGCATCGGCCAGGGCCCACCGGCCTACCAGGGCAGAGGCGCCCTGGCTGGCCGGGGCCTCTGCCAGGGGGCAGAGGCCGGCCGGCCAGGGCAGAGGTGCACTGGCCTCGGCCACAACCCCAAAGGGATGGGGGGGTATGCATGGCCAGCCCATACGGGACCTGCGGTAGTTGCAAACAACAAAACCCCTACTTGGGGGAATCCGGCCTTGGCACGGCCACGGATCGACCCCGGCAATGGCCGGGGTAGGCCAACACCTCCCGCTGCAAATTACGTTTGCAAAATACGTTTTCAAAATACGTTTTTTCAAAAACATTTTTCTGCTGCAAGTACTATAAGAGTACTATTGTTTGATAAGTGATGGGGAAATATCGAAAGTTGTTCTAGATGGTGATTGGCATCGTGATGTTCTTTCTGATTCTAGAGCAACATCTTCAATATTTTTCGAAAGTAACTTATCAAATGAAAACTTTATGCAATGTTTTTGATCAAACTTGTTTTATGTCTTTTGCAGCATTTTAAAACTGAAATGTCTTCCGCTGTTAAGAACATCGTCGCTGAGTTAAACAAAGGTGAAAAACTCAACGGCGATAATTACAAACTATGGTCCGTGAAGATACAATATGTTCTAGAGGAGCAAGACATGCTCGAAACTCTGAAGAACATAATGATTGAACCTGAGTTAGGCACTACGGCCCAACACAGAAGAGACAATGAAGCTTTCGATGCTTGGTCTCGGATGAACAAAATTGCTTGCATTACGTTCCTGTCAAGTATGGCAGACGACATAATGCGGATCTTCCGAGAATATGACCTAGCTATGGACATATGGTCCAAGCTAGAGGAGAAGTTTGGTGGCACCTCGGTGACCAAACTTCGCTCTTTAACTATAAGATTCGATTCGTACAAAAAGCGTCGAGATCATTCCATGGGAATGCATCTATGACACATGGCGAATCTTATTTCAGAGTTAAAGGATGCAGGTCATGTGCTCACTGATGAGCAACAAATCCAAGCGGTCATCCGTTCCCTACCAATCGAATGGGAACAAATGAAGATGCATCTCACTCATAATAAGAGCATCAAGAATTTCAGCGATGTTTCTAAGCACCTCGAGTTAGAGGAAGAGCGACTTGCGGCTGCCAAGCCAAGTGCAGAAGTGCACATGGTTGCTAGTTTCTCACACGAAGGAAAGAAACGTAAACATCACTCGATGTTTGCTCATGACCAGTAAAAGCAACCAGTGTCTACCAAGAAACCCAAACAGAAGGGTGGGAATAAGAAATGGCACAAGAAGAAAGACTTGAAGAGGATCAAGTGCTTCAAGTGCAACAAGTTAGGTCACTATGCCCGTTCATGTACGGATGGAGGTGACAAGGTAACTTGTAATAATACTAGTTACATATGTGTTTCTAGTTCAATATTTCTTGTAGAATCTAATCCTTTTTGGATAATTGATTCATGTGCCACCGACCACATAGCAAGGGACAGACAGTCCTTCGTGGAGTATCACCGGATACCCCAAGGAACGAAGTGGATATATGTAGGAAACAACACACGTGTTGAAGTGAAAGGCATTGGGACGTGCAAGCTCGTCGTGGACAACGGCCGCACTATCTTACTTCATGATGTCCTCTTCGCTCCAGATATTTGAAGGAATATTATATCTGTGGTTGTATTAATGGGTCTTGGTTATAGTTGGTTCTTTCATAATTGTAATGTGGACCTATCTTGTAATAATATTTTAATTGGTTCTGGGTATGTTTTTAAAGGATTCATTATATTAAATACGATGTACGATTCTTCGAATTTTAATGAAAATTTCCTTATTACAAATTCTTCGATTTATGAATCTGATGTAATTTGTTGGCACGCAAGGCTTGGTCACATTGGACCAACACGTATGGATAGACTTTCCAAACGTGTCCTTCTATCCAATGTTTCTAAGGTCGAAATGTCGACTTGCGAACATTGCCTTGTAGGGAAATCTTGTCGCAAGCCATTTGGAACCGGCACAAGGGCCGAAGTTCCATTACAGCTAATCCATTCGAACATATGTGGTCCGATGAATGTCAAGACAAGACGCGGAAAGTCCTACTTCATCACTTTTATTGATAACTTCACCCTATTCGGACATATCTATTTGATATCCCACAAAAGTGAAGCATTAACCTGCTTTAAAAACTATATGAATTTAGTGGAAAATCAATTAGATCGCAAGATTAAGGTCTTGCGAACCGATAGAGGCGATGAATATCAATCAGCAAGTTTTAAGGAACTTTGTGATGAAAAGGGCATAGTTCATCAAATAACTATGCCTTATACTACACAACAAAATGGTGTTGCTGAAAGGAGGAATAGGACTTTGATGGAAATAGTCCGTTCAATGATGGCGCAAGCTAACTTTCCAATCACCTTTTGGGGTGATGCATTATTGACGGCTACTTTCATCTTGAATCGCGTACCCTCGAAATCAGTTAGCTCCACTCCTTATGAGTTGTGGAACCAAAGGTCTCCTGACTTAAGCATATTAAAACCTTGGGGGTGTGCATCCTACGCACATATTTCCTCTAATAAGTATGGCAAACTTGGGCCAAGGGGGAGGAAATGTATCTTTATACGATACGCAGAAAACTCCAAAGGTTATGTTTTCATTGGTCAGGAAGACAATGGAGGACTGATTGAATTTGAGTCGAGGGATGTTACTTTCTTGGAAAATGAGTTTTCAAGACATGGCGAGATAAGTCAGGACTTATCTCTATTTGAGATTTATGATCAAGAAGGATTACCTCATTCGAGTGGGAGAATTCTTGGTGAAAACGAAAATACGTTTCAACCTTCACCAATGGATGATACGAATGATGCGAATCCTATTCCATATAGGAATAATGATCCAAGTGGGAGCAATTCTAATCACATTCCAAGTGGGAGTAATATTAGAATTGATCCAAATTCGAGTCAACAAGGACTTGAAGAATCTCAAATACGACGTAGTAGTCGTACAAGGTTAGCTCCTCTAAGATTTGAGGATGAATTCCCACAAACCTTTATGACTTTACTACAAGATGATGACGAGCATGCTACTTTCAAACATGCCCTATCATGCCTTGCAAAAGACAAATGGATGGAAGCGATGAAGGAGGAATTAGAATCCATGAAAATTAACCGAGTCTGGAACTTGGTTGACTTACCCAGAGGACGTAGAGCTATTGGGAACAAATGGGTTCTCAAGATCAAGCATAAGGCTGATGGTTCTATAGACAGATATAAAGCTCGCCTTGTCGTGAAAGGTTTTACGCAACAGGAAGGGATAAACAACTAAGAGACATTCTCACCTGTTGTTCGTTTTACCTCGATTCGCTTGATTCTGGCTTTGGTAGCTTGCTTAGACCTCGAATTACATCAAATGGATGTAAAGACTGCCTTTCTCAATGGAGAATTGGACGAGGAGATCTATATGGAACAACCAACAGGGTTTGTAAAAGAAGGAAACAAACATAAGGTTTGTAAACTTCGTAAGTCCATATATGGTCTTAAACAATCCTCGATGCAATGGTATATACGATTTTAAGAAGTTGTCTTATCGAATGGTTTTACCATGCTTGATGAAGATAACTGTGTATATATCAAGAGGATCAAAAGCAAGTATGTTATTATGTCTCTATATGTAGATGACATTTTAATAGCCGGAAATGACAAGGGCTTTGTGATGGATATCAAGGCTTGGCTTTCATCAGTATTTGAGATGAAAGACATGGAAGAAGCCGCATATATCCTTGGAGTTAAGATTTCAAGGAATCGTTTGAAGAAACTTCTTTCTCTTTCACAAGAGACTTATATAAAGAAGGTTCTAGAACATTTTAATATGCAGGACTGTAAGTCCATTGATACTCCAATAAGCAAATGCGATAATTTATGTCTAAAGATGTGTCCTAAGAACCAAAAGGAAAAGGAAATTATGGAAAAAGTTCCATATTCCAGTGCAGTTGGTAGTCTTATGTACGCTATGATGTGTATAAGACCGGACATCTGTTTTGCCGTTGGAATGGTAAGTCGTTACCAATCAAATCCAGGGCAAACACACTGGAAAGCGGTTAAGAGGATAATGTGGTATCTTAAAGGGACTACTGACTATGCTTTATGCTATCAAGGAAATGCCTTGAGGCTCGAAGGGTACACTGATGCTGATTGGGCGGGTGATCTCGATGAGCGACGATCGACCTCAGGACATGTTTTTCTACTCGGATTTGGTGCAATATCCTGGAGTAGCAAAAAGCAATCCTGCATCGCACTTTCAACTATGGAAGCCGAATTTGTAGCATTTAGCATGGCGGTCCAAGAAGCTGTTTGGTTTAGGAAATTCTTAGACAAGCTAATTGATGCAAGTGACTCAGGTGTTGTACCAATATACAGTGACAGTCAAGCATCTATAGCCTATGTCAAAGATCCAAAATTCCATTGTAAGACCAAACACATTGATATCCGCTACAAATTTGCAAAAGACTATGATAAGAACAAGAAGGTAGACATAAGATACATATCTACGCATGAGATGATATCGGATCCGCTTACGAAGGCGATCCCCAGAGATGTGTTTTACAAACACTTATCATCTCAAGGATTACGTAAGAGCTGAGTTGCATCAATGTATATTCCCATGTCTATGAAAGATCAAATTTAATAAAAGAATATCTTTTTAACATTGCATATGAGTTTCTTGAAAATGTTTGTGTACATTTCTTTTAATCTCAGCTAAGTTTTTCTAGTATGTCGGACAGATTGAGGTTGGCTCTCTCACAGGAGCAACCGCCTTTTTTCTATCAGAGGGATAAGATAAAGATGAGACCTGTTTAAAGTCAAAATCGTCAGATGGATGATTTAGAGTCATGCCTTAAACAAGATGGTCGTATGAAAGATCTGCATCATATGGATGCTTACAAAAGATCTAAGAGAATGTTTTCTTGTCTGTCTTATGCGGGATGTGGGTCCAGGAGATCAATGAGTAGTAAAAGGGACTCAAAGTCAGACATTGTGGTGTCTGACCATCATCCTTACAACATCATTTAGACATACGCTCCCTGGGAAAGGAGTGATGTTGTAATACCTATTCATACTACGTATGCATTTGACCATTGGGTTAGAATAGTAATTGTGTTTACTATTATGTGAGACCCAAAGACCACATGGGTCTTAACTTCTTACCCTTATGGACTCTAATTGGTTCCTTTAGATTTGACTAGGTGGTCGCTATCTTAGCATGTTGCTTATGGACTATGGTCAATTCGGTCCGACGGGGCATGTTAGAAAAGTGAGTCAAGTCAAGATCGAAAGGATCGCAAGAAGATGAAGATTAATTTCATATTCACATTTGGACTTTAGATATTCAAAGCTGGCCAGCCTATTGTAATCCAGATGGGATTCAATTGTTGAATATAAAGTAAAAGAAATGTGAAGAAATAATCTAGGGTAAAACACGCGTTGATCTACTCAAACTTTGCACCTCAAGGAGTGTTGTGTATCTCTAATAAGTGCACAACAGCGGACTCTATGCGTATGACGGTCACACGGTCTATTTCTCAGTATGATAAATAGAAGAACTAAAGGAAAAGATGTTTCCTTACAATCCCCTCAAGTGTGAGTGTGAGATGTTGGATATGGACGACATGTATACACCTATGAGGGGATGTATGAGGGTCTATGGACCTCAGATGTCGCGTACATGAAAGCATGTGCGAAGGGAACCTTTTCATGTGTGAAAAGGACCACTCGATAAGTGGAAAAAGTCACATTATAAGTGAATAAAGGCACTTGATAAGTGCATGAAGAAGAGGATAAACAAGGGTGTTAATATAAGCTAATAAGCTTATATGTAGTTATTTCCTACAATAACTACCCCTAAAGCCTATAAATAAGACCCAAGGGTAAGGCATTTAAGGCTAATCCTTCCTGCCATAAGTTTGCATAAGGCAACCTTCTTTCCTCTTCTCCCTTCCATTAAAGTTCTTCATCCAAGTAGAGATTTAGACGGTGAAACGCTGCTTTGATCCTCTGTGACGAAGTACCGACCGTTGTGGCGAATCCAAGGGCGAAGTTTAGAGACTACAGCGCAGCGTACGCTAACGTAAGTTCTCTTTCGATCCTCCATCATCGCATGATGAGATCCTATAGGGTTTGACTCACCCTCAATTATAAGATACCTAGAACCCCAAACGGGGGACGTATTTAAGGCACATCTTGAAGACTGTAATTTCGATGAGACGAGTTTTCCCAAAATAGGCCCAGACACTGAGAAATCTGGTGCAAAGAAAATTATAACGTGTGATACAAAAAGTTTGACCCACCATGATTCGGTAACAAAATAATGTGAAAATGAGATCCTGAAGATCCTCTGCATATAGAACAATGTTCACCAGTTACCGGACTCATTTACTGATAACCAGAAGATTGTCAGATCACACATCCCTGCTACAAAAACTCCTGCTAGGATTGACATCCCTGAGAATGGATGCAATCCACCAGCAGCAGAAGTGGCTGATCCTCAACAGAAGAGAGGCAAACCACTAGGCTCCAAGGACATAGACTCCTGGAGACCTTAAGACAATACTACCACAGGACAATGAGCTCCTGTCCACACCCTCACCCTTCCCGGAATCCATTGCAGAGGAACTGCCGGGAAAAACTGAAATTGAAAGTAAATGTTGTACGTACTGGGGAGGTGCTGGACAGATAGAACATAAATTGTCGACAATATATTCACGTATCATATAACCATATACATCGCAAAAGCGATGATGTTTATAAATTATTGTTCCATACTTCGTTGCTCGTATGCAAATATAAAGATTGGCCAAATGTGGAACGAGGCAATAAAAGATGAGCTGGACTCGCTTATGAAACATGAAATGTTCGGACCTGAAGTCCAGACACCAAAAGGTGTCAAACCTGTGGAAAAAATAAAGTATTGCACACATAAGAAAAATAAATACAAAATCGTATGCTATAAGGTACAACCTATAGCCCAAAGAAAATTTCACTGAAACTAGGGACCGAACAAATTAAAATAAGCATGTCTCATAAATGATGCATCAGTCTCCCTAAGTTCTCAAAAGCAAATACCTTACGATTTGGCGAAGGAAAATTTTGGATATGTTGTTATTGGATGTTGTGACGGCATACCTTCGTGGATATATTGGTAAAGATAATTTCCATATTTTCTTAAATGCCTGAATAGACTTCGGGACGTCTATTCAATTGAAGAAAAAAATAAGTATAATAAATAAATATACAACCAAGAGAATCATTTGACAAATTAATGATTCCTACTGAGGGTTGTCTTTGCATCTAAGCAAAAGACCATGATTAGAGATCATAGTTGTAAACAACTAAAATCTCATCGGATCTCCTGAAGAGAAAATCGAAACATCTGTTCAAGCCTGACTATTAAACTTGAAATGAAAGACCCAGTCAAATATAAAGTCATGACTCATATAATCCTGTTACAAACGCCCAGAAGTGCGTTGGAGAAATTAAAAGGACTACTGACATCCAAAGTACACCTACGGTAGTACACTTAATGGATGTACAAAAAGAACCCTTCCTATCGCTGGAAGAGGGGGAGGATATAACTGGTCCTAAAGTCCATTATCTAAGTGCAGTCAGGCACTCCTAGCTAACTGCACGAGTCCCGATATAGCTATTGTAGTAAACTCATTAGCCAGAGATAGTTGGCACCTAAAAAGGGCCATTAGACCGAAGTTAAGCCTTCTGTGCTTCCTCCAAGGGTCGAAAGATTTGGACTTACAATATGAAGTATCATCCTCCAATGTTCATGAAAATGCAGGTTACAGGTCCGGTCCCTATACCGAGAAATCACAGAACGGGTACCCAAAGTGGGATGGCCATCTACTGCAGATCTGTAAAGAAATTTATGAAGGCAACATCATCCTATCATTCTGAGATCCTCACCACACCAATGGTGTATTTGAGGGCGCCTGCTGGGTACATCACATCCCAGTGACGATTGGGATAGAGGCTGGTATTATGGACCTGACCACATAGTCTGAAGACCACATCAGAGGCGAAGATACTTATCACACCTCTTCAGAGTTTCAGGATTCAACAGCTACTTAATTGTGATAACTTTGTAATCTGTGTATATTTTCGGAATTTTGTAAATAGGAGTGATGAGATGAGCCTAAGAGATTTGAAAGCCTAATAGCTTTTACAGATCAGGGGGATTTGAGGGATTTTGTACTCTTTTGCCTTAGCTATGGTTTTTTCCACTGGGTTTTCCATAACCAAAGGTTTTAATGAGGCAAATCACTCAACTCTGGATCCTGAAGAATCCACCCCTCTGTGACGCTCAGAATCCAGAAGTATTCATGAGCAGAGTCACTTGTACAAATCAGGGAGAGTTAAAGAGCATTTGTACTCTTTTTCCTTAACTATGGTTTTTCCCACTGGGTTTTCCATAGCTAAGGTTTTAACGAGGCAAACCTCACCAACTCAGGATCCTGAAGTATCCACCCCATGTGGACTCTTAATACGCTTAGAATCCCGAAGTACTCTTGAGCAGAGTCCACACCTATGGCTGGATAAGGTGGAGTGTTGTGAATGGAAATAACCAGAGTCGTTAGGATTGCGAGTATCTTAGAGATACACTCATATCTATGTATTCTATCTTTTTACTCTCCTACCATGCCTATAAATAAAAGGCTGGGGGTTCCTCCCCAGTAGTTGATTCATAACAATATCTATATTATAAAAAAGGGATGTTATCATGGGTTTTTGGATAAGAGTTTTTGGTTAAGAGAATTTGGTTAAGAGAATTTGGTTAAGAGAAATTGGATAAGGGTTGAGAAATTGGGTAATTGGGTAATACATTTTGTTGGTTAATGCATTTTGTATACGAGAAATTTGCATATGAGAAATTGGGAGATGAGAAATTGGGAGATAGAGATAGGATTTTGTGTTATAAATTTGGGGGGAAATAATTCGAAAGGAATCTGTATTGGGGGGAAATATTTTTAATCCCATTTTCTCTGTCACCAAAATCAAATCACAACAGCCCTTATCTAACAGCACAAAACAAAAGACCTCTCTCTCTCTCTCTCTCAGCATCAGAGCTGCCATCACCAAATAGAAAAGAGAACGGAGCAACGGAGGAGCAAAGTAGAAAGAGGGCGAGGGAGACAGAAGGCAAGAGCAGCAAAGGGTTTCATGAGGGGGTGTAGATGCTCCCCAAAAGAGAAGACGTGCTCCCCAAAAGAGGTGTTTCTCGCTTCCCCAAATAACAAAAATACCTGCCGGTGGTAGATGGGGTGTGAGGAGGGGGTACAGATGCTGTACGGGCTGGATGAGGTGCCGAGGCCATCGCAAATGGAGAAGATATGCGAGAGGAGGATCCATCGGCGGTGGTGGGGAGATTGGGCAGAATCATTCTTTGCATCTCGATATCTTCAGGTCTATTCAAGCTCTTTTCTAGATTTTTGTTCTTGATAAATTGGCAAAGATCGAATTTTGGTTTATGTTGTGTGGCAACTACTTGCTGTTTGGATTGATGACAATGGGCAATGCAGCTTGATTCTAGGTGCATTCTTCTATAAAATCATTGTTTTTTTGTTATATTGTTGTTTTCTATTAGATTTAGTTGCTGGATTTGACAATGGGTATTGGTATTTATGGAAGGAATGCAGAAAATCTGTCTTCCATGGTAGAACTAACATTTAGACTTAGAAGCCATGTCTCTGCTGCTTCTTAGCTTTGACCCCAATCCTTTTATATTTTTGATATTATTTGAATTTCATTCAAAAATTGATGAAAATGGAGGATTTTTGATACACAGGTGGATTAATGCGGTTGATGTGGCCATACCCATCATCTGTGCTCCAATGGGAATATTGATATGACTCATGTTGGGATTTTTGATTTTTGGTATTTGAACTATTTTTAGAATTGGGGATTTGGGATACATATACCAATACAACGAGGTTGCCATACACATACCAATACAACGATGACCCCAACTATAAGGTTTTTCGGATAATCTTAGGGATTTGGGAATACATTTTTAGTTTGTGGGTGCATTTTGTTTTCAATGCTACTACTCATCTTTTTGCCATTTGGGTGTCGATGTTACATCTATTTTGTGACCTGGGTCATGATTCTTGCTGGGTTTGGGTTTGAGTTGCAGTAATTTGATTGGAATCACACCGAATGAATTCGAAGGATGAGATCCAACGATCCAATATTGGAAAAAACTGTCGTTCAATATCAATCTGTATTGTTCAAGAATTGAGTTGATATTGAAAGCTAAATTTGCTTGATTTGAGCATTTACTTTGTGTAGCATTTACAGTTCATCTGATACACTATTTTAGATATGAGCTAATACTCTCCACTAATCTATTATACCTTGGGGGGAATAATGATGTCACCCCGCTTATATCCATCTTTAAGCTCTTTCGTTTTTTTTACCTAACAAGCCCCATTTTAAAAACTGAAATAATGGAAACTATAGGTAAGAGACGAGGACGAAGAAGCTTTCATGGTGCATTTACATGAGGATATTTTGTTGGCTATTACAGCACCGTTGGATCAAAGGATGTTAAATTTGTTGAAACATGAATAGTTTCTTATTGAATTTGGATGGAAAAAAACAATTTTTTTGATTGTATTGATAAATAATATGCAGGATGGACTACGCAGACATTCACATCATCGTAGAAAAAACAGGGCTGAAGTGAAGGTGGGCATGCTGTCTTCTTTTATTTTGTTCTGTTTGGTTTCGTTAAACCAAGTTATGGTTTAATTGCCCTTCATTTTCAAGCAAGTTATTGTTCCAAGAAAAGGTGATTGATCCGTAAGTCGTGAGGTGAGAATCAAACATTTTTCTTAGCATTCTCCAATAGTTTCAATTATATAATGGCATTCGACTTCATTTAAATTTAAATTTTAAATGCTTCATTCTTCTTAATTCAGATTTTGGTAATCCCTTTTTACGATTGCATATCAAGTATGTTCATGTTATGCAGTTTTATTCTTAAGTAATTGGAAACCATACAACCTGGCATATTATTTTCCAGCTTCGGATGTCAGTTCTGGATGCATTCCGTTGATAATGTTCTACATGTTACAGCTTGAAGGATATGTTGAGTGGATTTCAATGTTTTTTCCTTTCTTCCATTTTAATGTCTGTTTTTTCTTCATGTAATTGGTAGCCTTTTGGCTTTTGATGTGGATATGGGAAACCTACATGCCATCATTTTAAGCACTCTTCAACATTTTAGAAGTTGAGTGTTGATTTTAACTGATAAATGCCGACTTGGGATGGGTCTGACGAAAAAGCCGTTATAATTCGTCATAGGAAAAAAGCCGTTATATTTTAACTGATAAATGACGCATAGGAAAAAAACGTTCTTCAATCGGAGTTCGTTTGACCCTTCAATTGATCGTCCAAAGATCAGCCCAAGGGTTATAATTTGCAAAAACTGAGCTGCCGCCCAAAGCAACCAAAAGGGTTCAGAACCCTAGCTGTGGGGCCCACAGAGTGGGCCCCACAGAGACCCTGCGCACGCGCTGTGCCCAGCAGGGCGCGTGACATGCACGCGCCCAGTGTGGGGCGCGTGCATGCACGCGCCCTATGGGCGCTTTTTTTTGCGCGCGCAAAAATTGATCCGGCCAAAAGGCCGGGTCCCATTTAAAAAAACGTTTTTTTGTGTTTGTTTCTCAAACAAAACAGTTTTGGGCCTAGTCTTTGGGCTTCTATTTAAACACATTAAATAGACTTATTGGGCTTGTTTGAACTCCGTTTTCGACGCGGTTTGAACCTGCGTTTAGACCGGGACGATCCCGTCTAATAGGTAACTCTTTCCTTGTGTTTATATCATTAAATATTGTCTTAAACAATTTAAGACACATTTAATCTCATTTGCATCATATGCAATTTAGTCCCTAAGCTTAAATTATCATTTGCATCAAATACAAATGATCCGAGGGCATATTCCTCTACACCATATTCTACCCTGGTGTCAAAGTTTAACATTTGCTCAGACAAAGTAGCATTAACGATGTCTGTGATACAAAGAGATGCACATACTAGAATAGGAAATATATGTCAAATGAATATTGTAAGAACCAGGTTCCACAATATGAGACTGCACAAAGATAAACATATAAGAACTACCTCAGCTAATATGTGGGCTGACTTTCACATTGGTCATTAATCACCAACGAACATAAAGGCATATTGCATTTTATTTCGTTGCAATTAGAGCATTGTACCATTCTAAACTTGTATTAAATCAAATTTATCAGGCCATAGTTTTATGCTGCTTATGAATGTAGTTATCAATTGTCAAAATTTCTAAGTTAATGAGTTTTGTAGTGTAATATTTAAATGAACAGTGCCTTAGGGCACATGTTAAGTCGGGAGAAAACTAAATTTTGGTGGCACTAATGTTTTTGGGGAAATAAATTTTCTGGGTGAAGCGAATTTGAGGTAACTAAATTTTTTGAGGGAACTAAATAATAATCATTGTGCTTTAAATTTTGGGGAAACTAACAATGTGAGGGGGAATATCTTAAATGAACTGTGCCCCACATGCACGGGTATATACTAGTAATTATATATACACACTTTAATACGTATACTAGTTAATATACCATATTAATATATATACGTTAACACTCCTTGCATTCGTTTCAATAGAATGCAAGGATGGTGCACGAGCTTAAGTTTGGGAATCCAACCCACTAATCAACACACGAATGAATCGTGCATTACACTTGGTGGGGCAGTCAAACGGCGGTGTGCCTTAAGGGCATTATCTACGTGCACAACCCGCATACCTTGACGTGGATGCGAGGATTGATCCATTTGGGATGAGCCTATTGCTAATCTACCCATGACCTTAATGATACCCCATTCCACATACTTCTCCTTGCTTGACTAGCTCCACACTTCTGTCTCCACCCTATCTACCTTGGGCTTGATTCGATCGTATCACCCCACACTTCGACTCACTGCACTTGTTAGTTTAGTTGGTTGTGCCAACACCTTTAGCATTTCTTAACCAATTAATGTTGTGAAAGTGAAACGAATTGTCTGTGGATTCGACCACGTACTCACGGGTTTATATTGCATTTGACACTCCTACCCTTAGGAGGCGAGTGTGTGCATCCTACTTGGATTGTGCACGCCTCGCGGTCAATCAATTTGGCGCCATTGTCGGGGACAACGGTTTTCACACTCACATTTTTGGGTGGTTTTGGACACTTTATGTGTAGTACTTCTAGCTTAGTGTTGAGTCTTTTTGGTTGTTTATTATATATTTTTTGAGTCATTTTTCTTTCTTACTTTCTTTTATTTTTAAAATCTTTTGTATAAATTTTTTTTCTTATGGATTCATTTTCAAACTTTAGCGATGCTTATGTGGAGGATTCCCAACTCCCACCGTTTTTGCACGATATGGGGTTAGAAAATCCTAGTTCATTTATGCAAAAGTTTGAAAAATGGTGTAGGAAAGAGTTTTGGGATTTGTTTGATGAGAACACTTGTGCAGATTTTATTTATTTTAAATTGTTCCCATATACTTAGAGAGATGATGCTAAAATTTGGGTTGATGCGTATCCTCGAGATTCTTTTTCTACATGGCTTTCTTTTCAGACTAATTTTCTTCGAGCTTTCTTTCCTATTTATTAAGGAATGGGGTACAAATGCGCCAAGCATTTGAGCAGATCATGGCGAACTTTATCCAGTTTGACGGTGAGACTTACTGTCAGGCTTTGGAGAGGTTCGATGGGTTAGTGCTTGGGTGTCTATGCCTGCTTTTAGCGCAGAGGATCTACTTCGGATTTTCTATACAGGGTTGCAGCCGTCAGCATATGACTTTGTGAAGATGAGCAGTAGCAAAGATTTCTTTGCATATACTACAGATGATGCATGGTTGTACCTGAGGGACCTTGCAGAGTGGGAGCAGACTGTTCCATCTGGAGAGCCGTCACTTGGATATGAGGATGATGGCCGGTACCCATTTCCACTTCAGGAGGCAGAGCAGCAGGTCCAGTGCCAGTCTGAGGAGCCACCTTTGGGCTCTTTTTCTTGCGACCCCATGGGATACAGAGCAGAGCAGGATGTTGGGTTGTAGGAGAGCTAGGTAGGGGATGTGAAGTTATTCCATATTGAGGATCAAGAGGAGATGGATGATGGAGTGTGTGTCACCCGTGTTGGAGACACGATGCAGTTTTGTTGGGTTGGTGGTGATGATGAGATGGAGGTGTGTCCAGGCGGGAGTGAGATAGACGACATCGGAGAGCCTAAGTTACATTGCCCTTCTGATCCATTACCACAGCTGGAGGTGTGCGAGTAGAGTTCACGTGCGTTGCCGCATGCACGTACTTTTAGCTGACGTCGCCGTTATCGTGAAGATCCGTTGCGCTACTCGCAACGGGAGGCAGATCGCTGTTAGCTCACTGATTTTATGCCACCACCCCACTGTCCAGAGGTACCTCGCTGTGCTACCCAGGGCCGAGGAGTTCCAGACGACGCCGATGTTTCTCCGTTCAGACCCGACTTCCGCTTGTTGGACGACATCACGATGTTGGTTTCCCTAACGAGTAGTAAAACCCGCACCGTAGCTAACCAAAATCTAAACTAAAATTGGTCAACTTGAACTAAATTTACTTTCAGCATCTGTAAAACGCTGCTCACCGTAGGAAAGATCGACAATCAGACAATTTTCTGTGCACATAGGGTAGACGTCGATCTAGACTGAACAAACATAAAAAACATAACCTTTTGACTGTAAGGATAGTCCCGACAATTTTAGAAACAAACCCTAATAGGATTTGTTGAAAAACGTGACCTAACATCGTCGCCGTGACCCTGTTTCAGACGGACTACCACTGATGCGACGCTTGGACGGGACGCTCCGGACGGACGACACGCTCGCCACTGCAGGCAAGTGTACTCACTTGCACTTTTGGCCGTGCCTAGGCCTTAGACTGCTTGAACTATTAAACTGTGAACAAAGAGAACCGGACTGAAATGATAGCGTCCGGGACACCCCTTGACGGTTTAGACTTGACGATGAAGTCTAAGCTCGACAACAACAACTTTTGACACCGTAGGTTATTTTGTGTGTGCGTGCGTGTGGACCCCCTAGAAGAACTATCCCTGTCATGTCACGTCGTGTCTTGTTTTGCACAGCCTGCGGGCAATATGGCACTCTCTGAGTGATCCCTTGTACGGATACACAGCCGGCGGGCAATAGGACACTCACTAGTGAGTGGGTGATCCCTTTTATGAATACACAGCCTGCGGGCAATAGGGCACTCTCTGAGTGATCCCTTGTACGGATACACAGCCGGCGGGCAATAGGGCACTCTCTGAGTGATCCCTTGTATGGATACACAGCCTGCGGGCAATAGGGCACTCACCAGTGAGTGGGTGATCCCTTGTATGGATACAAAGCCTGTGGGCAATAGGGCACTCTCCGAGTGATCCCTTGTACGGACTTGTCTTGTCTTGAGCACTTGGGTTGGGGTAGGGTTGAGCGTGCGCACGAGAAGATCGTCTGATCCCCCTCGAACCGTAAGGCGTGAACCCTTTGAGTCACACGTGTCTTGTCTTGTCCTGTCCTGTCCTGTCTTACTGGTCTTGTCCCGTCTTGTCCCGTCCCTCTTAGGGTAGTCCCATAGTCGGTAGCACACGCTACGACTACTTCTTGCTACGCTTTACTTTCCTGCTACGTTTACTTCCTTTTGATACTCTGTTATAACCCCAGCATGCTAATCAACCAGTAAACTGTTGTTTAATAGTTCGGTACACTTGCAGTAGAGTCTAACCCTTTTTGTAGACTTTACCTGACGTACAGTTCCTTTCTTTTTGGTGATGTACGTCAGGTGTCGAGCCAGAGTTCGTGGACGAGGCAGACTTACCGGAGTACGTGGAGCCCGAGGACGTCGACCCAGAGTACGTGCCTGACGAGGATCAGACCTTGAGGACTTTTTAGTCGCCGCCTTTAAGAGGTTACTACTTTTAGTTTGCTCTTTCGATAGTTTGTTGCCATGCTTAGGCTTCTCTTTTTAAACTTTGTACACACTGGATATTATCTCTCTATATTAATGAATACCACTTTCTTTCTGTACTTTCTATTGTTCCGAATCTTATTAATGCAAGAACCTGAAATTTTTTAAGATGGTACCCCTACAGACGCTTATTGGGTCCGAGCTTCACAGCTCCGGCCCAAGCGGGCCTTAGTCACGCTTCGCCTCCGTAGTTTTGGGAAGCGGGGCGTGACAGGTTTTAGTGGTGGCCCATGCAGGTCATGCAAAGGTTCGGAACAATAAGAATACCGCATTAATTTAATATCCATGTACAAGTCTAAATTTGGTTTTCACAGTCTTAGATGGTAGGAAGACTTAGATAGACGTCCAGGTTGGATAGTCAGGCGCCTTGGTTAAGATTTAGTCATACACGTCTTAGGATACCCTAGTGGCCTCTCCCCCAGTTCTGACCATGTTAGATTCCTATAGTCCTTCTATTAGTCGTTCGCTCGGTCCATCAACTTCGGGCCCAGCAGAAAGTAATCTTGATTCTCTTGGGGCCCTTCCCTGATATCTCTCTATTACAGTCTAGTTCATTAGGAAGACTTAGTGCTGAGTTCTCCTGATCTTTAGATGGCCCGATAACTAGAACCCCTGACTTCTAGAGTCTTCCTGATCATTACACTTTTGTGTTATCGGCCGTAGAGTTCCATCGTAGCTTTACTGAATCATATCCTAGGTGTATCCATCATGCGATCATTTTCCTTTCTCCCGATTCACGTGATCGTTTCCTGACGATTATCGTTGATCTATCAAGTCTTTCCCTTTGCCAATTCTGCTTCCTCTAAAAGTATTTTCGAAATTCCTTATTAAGTTCATCGCTGAGCTTAATTTCTTTGAAAACCCCTTTATTATATATTTAAAATTTCTTGTTTTTCGGTTAAGTTAAAATTCTTTCACTGATTTTGAAACCTTCTTGGTCGTAAGTTTTTTATAAGTTACTATCTCGTACTTATTTTCAAATCGGTATCTTTCGTATTTCAGTTTTAAAACCTTGTTATCATTTTGATAATACAATATATATATTATTCTTTTTCTAAACCAAAAAAATCTATTTCTAACCACTTACCGTACGTACTTTTAGAATATTTTCTAAACTAAAGAGAACTTTAATTTTTTTCTATATATATAACAGCCCTATGTTCATCGTGCTTATAATTCAAGAATCTTTGTTTAAACTTTTTTTCATTTGCAAAACAATCACTACCTCACTCTCCTCTTTTTCCTTCGTCTAACTTTTTCCGAGTTGCAATATTTTCTACCATCTGCTCACTATTTCTACATTTTTAGATAAGTATAAAGTATATGGTACCATATTTTACACGAAATTCTCCTTTCATCTATCTAATTATTTTGAGCAATATTTTTGTTCTACCCAACCAACTATCTCATTACCCCACCTTATTTGAACTCGTTCCTTCCGATCTTATTTCGTTACACTTTTGGCTAATGTTTCCCTTCTTTTGTGTAGACATTAGTGCTTGTAGTTGTCTGTGTTATCTCCAGTTTAGTAGTGGGCCATTGGTTTGTGACGTCGTCGTGGTGCATGTATATAAGGGAGTGAGTGGACCTGTATGAGTGTGCTACCCTTAGGACTTTAACGATCGTCTCTCGTGTCATGTGTGTATAATCAGTGTGGTTCGTAATACATGTAAGAAGTTGTCTGGATGATGGTATTCATATAAGGGTGAATTGCGTCATAGCAGGCAACTCCTTGGACTTAGCCTTTTCGTATTATAGTATAGGTTATCCTTGGCTGCATGTGATTGTATCAGGACTTTTGTTTTCTTTTAACCAAATCTTTAAAGTTTTGAGACTAGCACACAAGATCACAACCCCGATATTCCCTTATCCAATACCGCAACTCCACACGTTTTTTCGAATGTTTTAAAATATGTTAGTGGCCTTAAGTTTTCATTTCTCTTCTCTCCTTCTCCCTTAGAAATGTTATGTTTATTGTTGTTATATTATTGGGACTAGCTATTATTGTTATATGATTTTGTTTGCGGGTAGGCTCAGGGTGAGATGAGATTTATTATAGCAATGATTAATTGATTTTGGAACACAAGGATATGAGATTAGATTTCCTTGGATGAAAAGAATGAGGTGTCCAAGACTTATTTATAATACCGATGTGTGAAGGACCCAATGGAGAACTCTGATTGGATGAGATTATGGATAGGGAGATGAGTACTTAATCGATCTGAAACTTGGACGAGTGATAGATAAGAGTAGCTAGGACGGGATAGTATGATTTGGAGTGATCATGAGAATGAGTAGAACATTTAAAGCATCAAGATTTGATTATTAAGTTGACGTAAGAAGACATTGGAAGTAATACGACATGTTGAGATGAATGAGATGTTAGGAAGATGGATTTTTAGTATTATTAAGAGGTTAGGTGTTAAGGGTAAGGATAGATGTGGTTTTTGGTTCATTGATTTTGGAGAATAAATTTATGAGTTAAGGTGACGGATGATATATTGGGGACATGATGATTGTTGAATTGTGGACGGTAATATGGATCTATAGTCAGATGCTAAGGCGTGATTCTAGTTGTAGCATTATCCAGTGAAGAGACGCGTTGTGATGGATTATTGAGGAACGTCGTTTGAAGTTTTAGGATTAGCGATCTTTATGTGTAGATATGAGAGTTGCGGGTATAAGATTGGATAGATAGTATTATTATTAGTATAAGTGATTCCGAGGGCGGAATCATTTCTAAGGTGGTTAGAATGTAAAGGTCGCTTTCCGGCAGTTCGTATTTTCTACGTGCACGTACTTTTCGTGCACGTATTTTATTTGGCTCTTTCTTGGTTTCGGTATATACGATGTGATATGCCGTTGTGACCGTATGGAAGTGTAGAATTTTGTAGTAATTTTTGGGAACGTTATTTCACGGCTCGTTTTCTCGCAAAACAGCTTTAAATGGAAGGCCGCTTTGGTCTTTTGGCACCAATACGCGGTTCCCGATTTTATGATAATTTCTGATAGGTGTAGCACACGATCGGACCCCGTAGCCCCGTAATTCTCGTCTCCACGATCGTCCTGGTATTTTCGGATTATTTTTCCGATGCCCGTAGTGGAAGATAGCCTCTAATCAATTCTCAACCGTTGATTAGTCGCTAATCGATTTGAAATTCTGTTCCTAATCAGATCTTAAGGAATCCCTACGTATCAGGCATGTGGGATTTTTTGTTGCTACCCTCACCTCTGTTTAACCCACTTTGTACACCCTCTCTCTCATCCTCTCTCCTAGTCACTCCTAAATTATACCCCACTTAATAGTGTCTTTAGCAAACTCATCTTCAAAACTCAACACACCTGCAAGCCCTAGGAAGAACCCATAACCAGCCGACATTTCTTCGTCCCTTGTGCCATCTCCTCGCTGCCGCCGGCCTCCACCAGCACCTCCCCTACTCCGGCAGATCCTCCTCCTCCTTCTCCTCCCTCTCCTCCCCCTCAAGAGCCCCAAAACCGCAACCAAAGAAGCTCCAAACCGCCAGTTTTCACAGCCTAGATCTGCTGTGCGTGATCGCCGGAAAACGACCGATGCCGCCGCTCCGACCACCCCCTCCGGCCACCACCACCCCTGATCAACTCCTCTCTGACCCCCCGAGCATCTCCAACTCCCCTTACCCTTTTTCCACGTCTCGATCTCCTCGAAAACCCCGGGGAACTCAGATCTAGCCGCAGTTTTACAGATCTGCGCCACCTCCGGAAAAACTTGCACCCACCGGCCATCGGGCCACCTACGACAACCAACCTACTGTCGTTGGATTCTTATCGAAGCCCCCTACCAACTGCAACTTCCCTCATACTCATAGCCCATCTGTAGCTCCTGGAATCCTCGTCGAAACACGCCGTATCGGCTGTTTTTCACAAATCTGGAAGCTGAACTTTGCCGCCCGTGCACGGCCACCTCTGACCACCCCCGGTGACAACTCCACTGCCGTTGGCTTCATCTTGAAGTCCTTTACCTTCTGCAACTTCCCGTTTTCGTTGTTCATCGCTGGAATTTTGCTGAGACGATCGACAACGGACGTTACGCGAATCTGTCCTCTCCGGCTTCTCACGGCCACCCACCGTCGTACACTCACGCCGTCGGCCACCCGCTGGGCCAAGCATCTTCCTCTGGTCCTACTTCATCTACCGACAGCTCCTTAGACTCTCGGAGTTCACGTGCATTTCCGCACGCATGTACTTTTAGCCGACGTCGCCGTTATCGTGATGATCCGTTGCGCTACTCGCAACGGGAGGCAGATCGCTATTAGCTCGCTGATTTCACGCCACCACCCTGCTTTCCAGAGGTACCTCGCTGCGCTACCTATGGCAGAGGAGTTCCAGACGACGCCAATGTTTCGCCGTTCAGACCTGACTTTCGCTTGTTGGACGACATCACGTGGTTGGTTTCCCTAACGAGTAGTAAAACCCACACCATGGCTAACCAAAACCGAAACTAAAATTGGTCAACTTGAACTAAATTTACTTTCAGCATCTGTAAAACGCTGCTTACCGTAGGAAAGATCGACAATCGGACAATTTTCTGTGCACATAGGGTAGACGTCGATCTAGACAGAACAAACATCAAAAACGTGACTTTTTGACTGTTGGGATAGTCCCGACAATTTTAGAAACAAACCCTAATAGGATTTGTTGAAAAACGCGACCTGACACCGTCGCCGTGACCCTGTTTCAGACGGACTACCGCTGACACGACGCTTGGACGGGACGCTCCGGACGGACGACACGCTCGCCACCGCAGGCAAGTGTACTCACTTGCACTTTTGGCCGTGCCTAGGCCTTAGACTGCTTGAACTATTAAACTGTGAACAAAGAGAACCGGACGTGAAATGATAGCATCCGGGACACCCCTTGACGGCTTAGACTTGACGACGAAGTCTAAGCTCGACAACAACAACTTTTGACACCGTAGGGTTATTTTGTGTGTGCGTGCGTGTGGACCCCCTAGAAGAACTATCCCTGTCATGTCACGTCGTTCTTGTTTTGCACAGCCTGCGAGTAATAGGGCACTCTCTGAGTGATCCATTGTACGGATACACAGCCTGCGGTCAATAGGGCACTCTCTGAGTGATCCCTTGTACGGATACACAGCCTGCGGGCAATAGGGCACTCACTAGTGAGTGGGTGATCCCTTGTACAGATACACAGCCTGCGGGAAATAGGGCACTCTCTGAGTGATCCCTTGTACGGATACACAGCCTGCGCGCAATAGGGCACTCTCTGAGTGATCCCTTGTACGGATACACAGCCTGCGGGCAATAGGGCACTCTCTGAGTGATCCCTTGTACGGATACACAGCCTGCAGGTAATAGGGCACTCACCAGTGAGTGGGTGATCCCTTGTACGGATACACAGCCTGCGGGCAATAGGGCACTCTCCGAGTGATCCCTTGTACGGACTTGTCTTGTCTTGAGCACTTGGGTTGGGGTAGGGTTGAGTGTGCACACGGGAAGAGGGTCTGATCCCCCTCGAACCATAAGGCGTGAACCCTTCGAGTCACACGTGGCGTGTCTTGTCTTGTCTTGTCCTGTCTTGCTGGTCTTGTCACGTCTTGTCCCGTCCCTTTTAGGTTAGTCCCGTAGTCGGTAGCACACGCTACGACTACTGCTTGCTACGCTTTACTTTCCTGCTGCGTTTACTTCCTTTTGATACTCTGTTATGACCCCAGCATGCTAATCAACCAGTAAACTGTTGTTTAATAGTTCGGTACACTTGCAGTAGAGTCTAACCCTTTTTGTAGATTTTACCTGACGTACAGTTCCTTTCTTTTGGGTGCTGTACGTCAGGTGTCGAGCCAGAGTTCGTGGACGAGGCAGACTTACTGGAGTACGTGGAGCCGAGGACGTCGACCGAGAGTACGTGCCTGATGAGGACCAGACCTTGTGGACTTTTCAGTCGCTGCCTTTAAGAGGTTACTACTTTTTGTTTGCTCTTTCGATAGTTTGTTGCCATGCTTAGGCTTCTCTTTTTAGACTTTGTACTCACTGGATATTATCTCTCTATATTAATGAATGCCACTTTCTTTCTGTACTTTCTATTGTTCCGAATCTTATTAATGCAAGAACCTGAAAAATTTTACGATGGTACCCCTACAGACGCTTATTGGGTCCGAGCTTCACAGCTCCGACCCAAGCGGGCCTTAGTCACGCTTCACCTCCGTAGTTTTGGGAAGCGGGGCGTGCCAAACTGATCCTTCCGTGGCTTTGCCAGATGTATGTGGCCACAGACTCCATCAGATTCTAGCAAAGTGGCTTTCAGCATCTCTCCGAGGACTCCACATGTACCCTGCAAGAGATAAGCCGCATCAACCTGATGGGAAATTTTCAACCTGAAATATATGTATTCCAGAGATGATCATCAAAAGAGATATGGAAGATAAATAATGGTCGACGTTACTTCCATGAAAATAGATCTCTACTCTCGTATGCCACGTCTGCTCTCTTCCTGGTGTCTTCTCCAAGCTCTTAATGTAGCTCTGGCATATCAGTATGGGTCTTATCAGGCGACTCCTCATCATCGTCAGACTCATCCCAGTGCACCTCCTGATCATATTCAATAGCATCCACGGTAGGTGGCTCCTCATTCTCCTTGTTAGACAAGTCCCATAATACATCTTGCTCATCAGGGTATACGTCCAAAATTATTTCCTTCTCGTGCGTGAACATATCTTGCAGAAGATGCGACATGTCATCAGTACCCGAATCACAATAATTATCATAAATATGGGTTGATTCGAAGAAAGGAAAAGAGGGGGTGAAAGAATCTCCCTCAATGGGAGCAATGAGCTCTGAAGGATTCTCCTTTGATGTATGCTTAACCATGGTGATGGAAGGTAAAGGCGGTGTAATCTTCACTGTGACCTCTTCCTGAACAGTTACCTCCGGAGCTGCAGTGATATGATCGATGCCCTGGATACTCACCCGGGGCGGGACTCGCTAGTCTTACCGCAAGCGCACGGTGTAGCAGCGAGCGGGTATCGAACACGAGGAGGGAAAATGATGGTGTCTTCTTCAATTCACCTGGCTATAAGAACAGTCGAGAAATATTCGCAATAAAGCGGTCACAGTCGTTCAATTGTATAAAGAAAATATCAAATTAATAAAAACGCCTAGGGATAGGGAATCCCTGCTACAAACCGTATCTCGTCATTGTGAATCGTAGGTTTCACAATTGCTAGACTTGAAATTCAGGTGAACTAGTTGCAACTAAATGTAGAACCAAGCTCACGCTCTCGCGCTATTGTCGGTTTATAGCAAACCTAGGGTAGGGTCCAATCTCTTGCAAACCCTAACATAGGCAAGCTAGCGTGAAGAACAACATCATCGTCCAATAGTATCTCGAGCCTACTCTCGTGCAAACTCGAGCTACGACCTAGGTTGGGATAGTTCCTACCCGTCCAATCTCTTGCAAACGGGTATTGGTATAGAATTGCAATCGAAAACCCTAGTTTCGGTCCAATCTCTTGCAAACTGATTCCAGAGAAACCCAATTGTAACCCAATTCGAATTTCTAGGGCTTCCTATCGCGTTGGGATCCAATCTCTTGCAAATCCAATCGGTATGAATTCCTAGCTATTCGTATTAAATCGATCCCAAACTAACCCTAATCAATTCTAGCAAGAATTTCACCAATTCATCACAAATTAGAAATCGGGTTCGTAGGGTTCATCCCTACGCCCTAAGACAATAAAACTACTCACAATTCATAATGCAAATCATTAGAAATTCAATAATAAAACAATAGAATTCATTGCAATAGACAATATATCAATAAAATGAGGTTTTTGATAGAGAGAGAGAGAGACAAACCACTGAAGTTTCAAAAGCATCCAACAAATTCACACTTTTTTCTCTCTCCAAAAGAACTAATTCTAATCTCCTAAAAAGTCTTCTAAAAAGGCTGCCAAAAGTATCAGAAAAAGCTCTCCAAACTAGGTTAAAAACTGGGGTTAAAGAACCCCCAAAATCGCCCAAAAAACTGTGACAAAATTGCCCCTGCGCAACTTGAAAATCGTATTTTACGCTACAGGCAGCGCGTCGCACTCGGCCGAGTGAAAAATGTCACTCGGCCGAGTGACAGACCCTGACGGATTCCAGTAACTTCGGACTTTTGGGGGGTCGTCTCCTCGGGAGTCACTCGGCCGAGTGACTTTCTTCACTCGGCCGATGTGATTTCTTCATTCGGCCGAGTCAGAACTCGGGAGCTGACTGACGGATTACAGTAACTTCGGGATTTTTGTTTGCCGTCGTCGAGATGCCACTCGGGCGAGTGGTGTCTCCGTGCTCGGCCGAGTGGTCTGGCGATGCTCGGTCGAGTGCACGCTCATATTCAATCTGCTGCGTGTCCGATCTGGCCGGCCGAGCGGGCTGTCGATGGTCGGCCGAGTGACTCCTTCACTCGACTGAGTGGCATGCTAAAAATGCCCAATCTTCATATTTTTGCTTCCTCGTCGCTCCTATGACGTTCTTTCTTCTTCCACTCCTCTCCAATCGCAGAATTCCCCTCAAAAGAGTCACAGGTGACACTCTGAAGTGGGTGCATCTCAGAATCACACCAAATCGCTCCAAATCTCCTGAAATTCGACAAAAATAAGAAATCATGAAAAGCATCGCATTATTGTCGAATAATCGTGAAAAACGCGATACGAGCGATTAAAATGGCATGCGAACATGCAGAAAAAAGGTGTAAAATATGGAGTGATCAAAATCCCCCAAGCATACCTCTTACTCGTCCTCGAGGAAGATGAGTAAAAAGCGAACCCGGTGGATAAAGATAATGGAAGCGATGGAAAAAAATGGAAAATGAAAAATGAAAAACAAAATAGAAAACGAAGAAGGAAGCTGCTAGATCATTTTTCTCAGGACGTGGGTTTTGCTTACTCATATAGCACACGTCGAATATAAAACACATGTCAAAGACTTTTATTTCGATATCATAGTATAATGGTGCATTTGAAATAGAAAACACAAGAATATCAATATAGCATGAAAAATAGAATAATTCTAGAATTAACATCGTGTGAAGCATCTAAAGCGGTATACAAAATTGTAGATCACACACTTTTCAATTGAATGCTTTCTATAAGGAGTATAAGAGATATCACATAATAGAGTAGTAAGAATAGAAAAGCATGGTTTTCATGAAATGAATGCTAAGCGTAGATTTCTGGATTTCGTGAAACTTTTTGCAATCTCGTTGAGTATAAAATATTACTTAGCCTAGGTTGTCATGCACCGTCAAGTAGTCGCTCTCTCACACATCATTGGATCCTCTCTCCCAAGCTTATCCATAAGCGTGGTGGCATAAACAAAACAATATTTACATTCCCCGTTTCTTTTGAAGCTCCAAAAGTAAAAGAAATAAAAATAAAAGCAAAAGAGGGAAGAAAGAGAGAAAGGGTACGAGATGGGATCATTTTCGAACTTCTTTTCTCTTTTCTTTTATTTTTCTCAAATCTGTTTCTGTTTCTTTTTTCTTTTTTTTCTTTTTTTTTCGAATAACATATATACACAAATGATCCCAAATCAAAAGAGAAGGATATACAAGTATTTTTTTTCTTCGGTTTTGGCGAATTTGGAGCATGGGATATAATAACGGGGGAAATGCCAATAATAGAATTGCTAAGGGGAGAATCACCAATGAATTTAAAATAGAGAAATAATGTTCAAGATATGTGGAGAAAGAAATAAATGTATCTCTCGGTTCACTCTATAGGACGTGCATGACAACTTCAGCATGGTAATTTAATCTACTCAGTTTAATCTCAAAAAGCAACCTAGTCCAGATATATCAATGCTAGCAAACATTCAATCAACCTGAAGTGAAGCGTACAAATCATGCAATAAGAAGTGATATGAGAAAAGAAAGCAGTACTCCAGATATAAGCAATCAATGTGTGAATCTTGGTGTGTTTTCTACGATAGCATACATACGAATCATCAGACATCTGCTAATAATAGAATTTCATCCATTTTCATACGGAAAAAGAAGTGGGTTGCTATTTCTAAATGCAAAGCAGAACATAGCATATGATATCAGAAACAAAAGCTATGACATGACAAAATTAGCATGCATATAGAGAAAAGCTAACACCCCGTCATCGTCAACACAGAAAAATCATCTCTAGCAAAAGATGAAAGAAATAAAGATAAAATAAAACAGAACTATTTATAATACAGCACACAAAGAAAATAAGAAAAATGTGATGCATGGTAAAAAAAATGAAAAAGTGATGAAAAATGGGTGCAAAAGCGGAAAAAAACGTGAAAAAACTAAAAATAAAGGCGATAAAAGAAAAAAAATGTGAGAACTCACTCCCCCAAGCTAAAGTGCACAGTGTCCTCAATGTGCAAAGTGTGGCACACCGAGAGACATGAAATGGGTGGGGTGGGTTAGGATGCAAGCATGATACAAAAAAGGAAAAATAAACAGAAAATATGATGCGGATGTGATGCATGTAAAGATCAGAGTGATGCGGATATGTGTCACCAAAAATACTCTCACTCTCTCCCAAAAAAGATATAGAGTGATATGATCAAGGCAGAGACCAGAATAGTGTGGAGGAGGGGGGGGGGCAAAAATCTCCAGGACCAACAAAGAATCGGCAGCATAACGACAAAAAAGATCAATGGCATCAAGGGTGTGCCTAAGCTGGTGGTGCTGCACCATCTCCATCCTGTGGTGGAGGTGGAGGTGGTGGTCGAGGTGTCTGCTGGGTGGGTGGGTGTAGTGGAGGCAGTCGCGCCAGGTTCTGATTCAGGCAAGCCTGAATATCGGGAAGCATGGCGACGTGGGACTGCACGGAACTGACCGTGGCAGAGAGAGCCCTAAAGTCGCCTCTGAGTCCACTCATAGCCCCCTCTAGAGCACGAATTCTCTGAAGTAGAGTGTCAGGGGGTGGTGGAGCAGAGGGACGAACATGTCTAGGCTGTGAAGGACGGGGCTGTCTGACACGGGCAGTGTAAGTAATCGGGCCAGCAGGTATGTGCGGAAAAGGTGATGTGCTCACTAGTGGATGCCCAGCCTTAGTGTGAAGCTGGGATGTAGGCTAGGACGAGGAGGCAGCAGCAACAGCAGTGGAAGTGGAGGGTAAAATATGCGACGAGGAAGCATGAGAGGTCAGTGACACAGAAGCGGGGACAGACGTCACGACACTCTCGGAAAGGACAGCTACGGTGGAGACATAAGGGTCGACCACTGGGGAGGAAGTGTAGGTCCCAAAAGGTGACACCCCAGCGGAGATCAAACCGGATAGGGTCTCCACAATGGCAGCGAAGGAAGACTCGCCGCTCTCTAGTATGGTAGGTGGACGCTCGGGAAGAAGTGAGGAAATAGGCTCAACCAAGATAGGCACAACAGTAGTGGGGGTGGTGGTAGACATGGTGGATGTGGTGGACGACTCAGCAAGGGTACTCCCAACACCGACAGAAGTATAGACATAGGTGCCGGGAGGTGCAGACAGTGCAGGCTCGGGCTGAGGGATCACGGGGTCGACGGGTGTAGGGGGTGCCTGCTCAGCTCTCTCGGCCTCTAGCACGTAGGTGGCGGGGATCAGGAGATCCATCGTCGGAAGCCAGTCCCCATGTGCCCGTCCTATATGTGTCCGAGTGGGGCTTGGGAGGATCATGTAATCGGCACTAAAGGGACCGTGCAACCATACCCAGTGCCGCTGGCCGTGGGGACGAAGCATCTTCATCCGGGCCATAACATCTATCAAGAGTGAAGTGCGGACCGAGGCTCGTCACAGGTCGTGAGGTAGGTCCACGCCGGTCATAAGGGCTAGAAGCGTAATCAGACCGCCGTAGCAAATAGGTGAGCGAGCGCCCACCGAAATGATGATGCGATCTAAAAACCAACTAGCAACATCAATCTCAACGGCGGGGACCAGGTCGTCGCTACCCCTATCCAGAGCTCTAGGGCGAGTCATCGCGTAGAGCATGTAGAGCTCAGGCGTAGACATCATCCCAGGCTCGTACCTCGCTAGGAAGGTGGTCGCCATGAGGCGCTGTGCTATGCAGAGGCAGGGGTGCAGGATGCACTACTACAAAAAGGGCCTTTAATAGCACACCTTTAACAGCGCTTGTCAATTTTAAGCGATGTTAATTAGAGGCCCAGATAATAGATAGCGCTTCTTTCTACAAGTGCTATTAAAGGTCAGACAATAGACAGCGCTTCTTTCTACAAGCACTGTTAAAAGTCAGACAATAACAACGCTTCTTTCTGCAAGCGCTGTTAAAAGTCAGGCATATATAATACACATCGCTTCTTTCTGCAAGCGCTGTTAAAGATAAGATAATAGACATCGCTTCTTTATACAAACGCTGTTAAAGATTAGATAATAAACAGCGCTTCTTTTTGCAAATACTGTTAAAAGATCCTGTAATAGAACGCGCTTCTTCAGCAAACGCTGTTTAAGGCCTCCTCCAAAAATTTTCATCTCCCGCTCATCCCGAAATTTCCCCCCTTCACATTCATCTGCCATTCTCTTCGTCTGAAACCCTAACATTTAACCAGCCTTCTATCAACTGCCGCAAGGGTGGAGGCGAAGAAGAAGACACCGATGCCGAAGCACTGTCTATCCATCCTCTCCATTCTCTGCGACCACTCTCCCATCTCCATTCTCTGCAGGATTACCAGGAGTTGCTACGGGTAAGATCATCCCCATTATTTCCCCGTTCACCCAACACCATCAAAATTCCACGTTGACGGCGCGCCTCCAAAAATTCTCTGAACCCCTGTCACTGGACCTCTCTCTCATCTTCCCTCTCTCAAAATTCTCTGAGATCACCCACCGCTGGACCTCTCTCTCTCTCTCAAAATTCTCTGAGATCTAAATTCTGTGAACCCCTCCACCACTCCAAACCCCCCGCCGCTCTTCAACCGCTGCCATTCGACCGATGCCCTTCGATCTCTCTAGCGATCGGAACGCCCCCGCGCCGACCCACTCTCCATCAATCTGAACAACCCCCCTGTCGCCAACCCACTCTCCATCGATCTGAACACCACCGACCGCCACTCTCTCCATCTCTCTGTACACACAACCTTGTCGCCTCTCTCCACATCTCTTTGAACACACAACCACCACCCCCCGGCCCCGGGAGTTCCAGCGAGCCCCAACCCGAGGTGAGATTTTTTGAAGCTGTTGTTCAATCGGAAATTTGTTGGTTAATTTGTTTAATCTTAGTTTGTAGCTTGTTCTGGAAATAATTTGATCTGGAAATTAAATGTTGGGCAGTATTTTTAAGGGAATCACAGTTTCAGGGAGGAGCCCTACTTGTGCATTCCTTAGAGTAACATTGTCTACTGGATCAGCTACAAACCTGGCTCAGAATCTTGACCTGGAAACAACTCGTGATTAAGTATAGGCAATAGTTTTATCCACAACTATAATGGGTCATTAAAAATAATTAGAAGTCATGTACATGTTGTGCACTGCTTAGAAGAGGTGGGACAAATGGGAGTACGAATTATTTTCTTGCTATTGCTTCAAATACCATGTGCTTCTTGTAAACTAGGGAGAATACCGGCATGCGGTTTTAGACTTTGTTTCGATCTAATAATCACAGTGCATCACTTCAATAAGATCTTTTAATTTGTTGTTAGTTTGCAGTTATTTTCATGGATTGAAATGAAATTCTCGTCGACATTATACGATGAACTACTGTCGTCTGTTCCTCTCACAGTACTTTTCTTATAGAGAGATTTGTTAAAGAATTTGAAATAAGGGAAATATGGGCAGCAGCAGCCTAAGGAGGAGTTATTTCATATGAACACGTTAAAAAGTCTGCTCCTAATTATTTTTCAGATGCTCAGTACCATTTAATTTGATTAGCCCAAATACACCAACAAACTTAATGAACTCATGGCATTTTGCTTGTCATTCTAGTCCTTGCAAAAAATCCTATTACTACGAAACCAATAAATTTTGAATTTTGAATGACTAACTTAATGAACAAAACAAGTCCACTTTACCGGGTCTTTAGTTTATTGAGATTTTAGAATACGAACATTAGGGTAAACGATGCTGATGATTATCTAGATTTATTGTGAAGAGTTATATTGTGAAGAGTGAACTTTTAACAAATATATGCATAGATGGAATGTGTCCATGTTTCTACCAAAAGAATAATACTAATTAACTACGATGGTGGCAATTGCAGAAGAATAATACTAATCTTTCTGCTTTTATGCAGAAGTTACTTGGTGGCTTTTCAAATAAGAAAGCATTTAGAAAATATTGTAATTAATTTGCTAGCAGTTTGATATATGTCATATTCTGTTCATTATACCAAGAAACATAATTTGTTGGTTCCAATTAATGTAAAGGCAATACTGGACATTTTCAACCCTTTTGATCTAATCATCCATCTCCAATGGTGGCAATTGCTAATGATATGTCACCTATCTATCCTTTTCCTACCAGATAGGCAAATATATTGATCATGATTTTATGGTATTCTTTTCAAATGCATATTCCGCGTCTCGCTTTCTGCCTATGCGGAACCCATGATGCAATCTAGTTTTAGTAAGCAACATATTGTATTTTATCTAAGACGATAGTTGCATTGTATCTAAAAGTTTCAGACAATTCTCAATCTTACCTACATTCAATTCATAACTCAGATATCACAAATAAGTGGATATGATCCCTTCGATATGTTCTATGGATCGAAGGACATAATATATAAGGCTATTGCCGCACTCTTTACGACTCCTGGAAACAATTTTCTGATTTTCTTGAATGGCTCACTTCTTTTTGGAGGGTAGGAGGGTAGGAAGGTGGCATGCAAGGGACACCAAGTTGATGAAAGAGGAGGCTCGTCTTATGATTTTTCAGGCAGGATGCACATCCCGGGTTTGCGGTTTTGGAAACTACCTTAAATTTTTGCTCCTACCCGCAACACTGCGGATTTCTCCAATGCTAATGGCTTGGATTTGTCGTGATGTACAGTATACATGACATCTCTCTTTCTGTGAAGCTCTTTGATGCTTTTTACAATGTTCGACTGACCTTGAAGGTCAAGTATAGGTTAAGTATAGGTTAAGATTGACCTTAAATTTAGGTTAAGTATAGGTCAAGTATAGGTTAAGTATAGGTTAAGTATAGGCTCGTCTTATGATTTCTCCTCTGACACATCCCGTATGTTCGACTGACCTTAAATTTTCACCACATCGTCTCTATGCAGGTCAAGTATAGGTTAATCACCGACTTGTCTGACTCGAATACTGATAAAGGTTAGAAGAGTAGGGGTTTCTTTGTGAAGCCTTAGGATGATGGTGCAAGAAACTTGTCTACTACTTGGCATGTTCACCAAGGGCCTTTCAGCGTTTCTTATTGCAAACCGATCATGGTAGAGTGTGTCAAATCTTTGTAGCTCGGTGGACAATTAACCTCGACACCTGATTGGTTTACCATCACCGCTGCTTAGTAGGAAGGCTTTTGACCTGACTAGACTATAGCTGGCTAGCAGTAAAGTGTTCAGTTTTAAATGTATTTTTGAATTATATTGACAGAAATTGCTTATGTCTTGTCTTGCCACGTTTTTTAGATAAGGGTGCCATTGACATCGCTATGCGGTGGAACTTAATGAAGTTTACGTCCTTTCGGGTGAAAAGGAAGGGGATGACAAAGTAGTTTTTCTAACATCTGCAAAACTCAAGGAGCATGGCCACATAAACATAAATTGTCAATCGGATGTTGTATTGCTTGCTTGGATAATAGTTTGAAGATTCATCACTCAACTGATGATGTTGAGGCCGGAGAGGGAGGAGTCCTCCTTAGCAGGTTCATTCCAACTTGCATGTTATGAAGACGATGGCGGAGTAGATTACTAAACCTTTAATACAACGTCCTACTGTTATGTTGATACCTCCAAGCGGAATCGAAGTTCCTAGCATCTCGGTTCCATAATCCCACAAGGTGTAGGAAATATCTACAAAGGGGAAGTGTTAGAACATGTGGATTATTGTTTAAGGAGCAGCTTCATAGTTCCGCCTGAAGTGAACCATCAGTCCTCTATATTTTCTACAACTAACATGACACATGAAATTTGCAAGAGTCTGCTGCTTACCAAAGATCTCCACTCTTACCTCAATATGATTGGCAAGGCTTGCTTCTATCAGGGGCTCGTTCATATTGCTCATGTAACATCATTAATTTTTGTTTATCTTACCCGTCAGTAATATTTATATCAAAATTCTTGTAGAGACGTGTAACGTTTGTGTGCTAAGCCTACCATTCTTTTAGATACAGAGTTTACGGCCATGGTTGAAGGGGGCTAAAGAGACTATTTCCAAGCGGCACTTGTAGCTTGATGACGTAATTCATTCTAGTCAAAGCAAGGACATGCTGCGTACAGAGCTAACAGAGCTAACAGTTGAGGTTGCTAGTCTTAAATCAAGTCGAGATGTTTTAGTTCAATGGGTTACATAGTTGGAATCTCAAACTACCAAGTTGCAGGGTCGATTGAAGCAAATGAGAAAATTGAAGCAACCGAGAATAGCTCCATATTTCTGGAGTCATGTAACAAGAGCTTTGACCAAAAGGTACGCATGGCAATGATATGTCTCATTGCTAGTTAAATCTTAATGCATTGCTTTCGCTAGTTTATTCAATCACCTCCTTTTCCACTTGTATTTGACAAGCACTCATTACCATTCTATATTGTTGACGTTTATAAAGGAAGAGCATGTATATGTTAGAATCTAGAATATATCTTTTCAGAAATTGGAATAAATAAAACTGTTCCTCGTAATGAAAGTTGCCATATGAATATCGGAAGATTCAATTAAAATTTTTTCACAACATGTGTTGAATGGATTTTGGATTTTAATTTCAGACGTGTTAAGCCGTATTATTATCTACTTGAGATGAGAGATTATGAATGGGAGAAGCTTTTCTCTGAAAAATAATTATTTCAAGGCTAATAGGTAAGATATTGGTTATCATATGACAAAAGGTCTGTTAGACATTGCTATCCTCAAGGCAAAACTGAGTTCTCATGAGGACGACTGATAGATATTGATAGATGCATGGTAATCCAAGATGAGGATTCAATTAACACAGATTGTTTTGGTCTTCACATTATTCTTCAATATTTACAGTCATGTTCTTGTCATTGCACAATAATTTACCCCATAAAAACATAACCATAAATTTACACCTAGCAGATTAGTTCTAGGGTTGAATTGAAAGGGAATATCTGTTACTTGCAACATGTTAACTGATTAGCTCACTCTTCATCTTAGTTTTGTTTTATGCCTGATTGACATTTCTTTGTTTCGACAATTTCAGGGGGATTCGGCAGCTATCTTTTTGCGATGAGCAAAACAATTGCCAAGCAACAGAGGCCAACACTGCACAGAACATCAAGAACCCTCATCTTGGATGGATGATTGGTTTTCTGTTCGTCGTCAGTTTCCTAGGACTCTTCTCGCTGGTGCCCCTCAGAAAGGTATTTCTTTGAGTTATTTTCAGTTCAAGTGTTTCTTGGTTCTTCCATAAATTTTCTTCTTGTGCCAGATTATGATCATTGACTACAAACTAATCTACCCTAGTGGCACCGCAATCGCTTACCTTATCAACGGCTTTCACACGCCACAGGATGCCAAGCTTGCAAAGTACCCACATCAAACGCTATGGTCGTTAATTTTATGAAACATTTGCGTATTTTCCTCTATGTATACGTGCAAAATACTTAGCTGGATATTGTTTTTTTAATACAGATAACAAGTGAAAACAGTGGGCAAGTTCTTTGTCTACAGCTTCGTGTGGGGTTCTTTCAGCTTCGTGTGGGGGTGCTTTCAGTGGTTCTACACTGCTGGTGATGACTGTGGGTTTTTGTCCTTCGCTACGTTGGGTCTCGAAGCATAGAAAAACAGGCCTTGCGGTTCTTTCCCGACTTGGCGTGGTAATGGAAATGTCCAAAGATCACAGGCTTTGCTGTATCAAGCAGAGGAAGCGAATCGAGAACCTTGGTGGCTATGTTGATGATGGCTATCAAAATGGGCAGCTTGGAGTAAACCGGGCCCTTGGAGACTGGCACTTGGAGGGCATGAAGGAGGTTTAATGGATTGTTCAATGAGTGATTTAATGGATAATGACTGATTAAGTTTTATATTCGATAATGTTTCTTGATTGTATTATGGATCATCTTCCAATATCAATGTACATGGTCTAATTTTTATGCGATTGTTGAATATTAAAAGCAATTTAATTTGATTGTTTCTTGCAATGATTGTTTTTAGTAATTTAATGTTTTTGGTGGTTTAATGAAGAATTTTGAACATTAAATGGATTTATTTAAATATAAAACACAGGGAGAAATAATAAAATGAATTGAAACAAGCGATGTTAAAGGTTTCAATAGATAGCGCTTCTTTAGTACAAGCGCTATTAAATGTCTATCATAGACATCGCTTGTACTAAAGAAGCGCTGTCTATTGGACCCTTTAACAGCGCTTGTTTAGTACAAGCGCTGTGAAAGGTCCACCTTTAAGAGCGCTTCTTTAGTACAAGTGCTGTTAAAGGGGGGCCTTTAACGGCGCTTGTAATAACAAGGCTGTTAAAGGCCCCCCTTTAACAGCGCTTGCACAAACAAGAGCTGTTAAAGGCCACCCTTTAACAGGCTCGTACCTCGCTAGGAAGGTGGTCGCCATGAGGCGCTGTGCTATGCAGAGGCAGGGGTGCAGGATGGCTGAGGCCTTGGCCGTACTAGGGTCAAAGCCCAGTGGTGAACCTGTGATCCGGGTCCAAAAGGTGGAAGTGTCGAACGACGGTGGTGGGATGTGCGTGGGCGCGTAGGCACGGTCGGGGACATGGACATGATCGGCTGTGTGGGTGGTGGTGGCGGTGGCGGTGGCGGGCTAGGTGGAGGGGAGTCCTCCCTAGCGTGAGAGGGACCGGGGTCATCGGTCCGCCTCCGCTTGGGGGCGGATCCCCGTGTGCGTGGCCTAGTACGGGGCGGCATGTGTGCCGCGAGTGCTCACCCAACAAAAATAATATGCGGCGTGCTAAATAATGGAACGAATGTACCTGAACACGCCGTGAGAGCAAATAAGCCAATGAGTGCGAAGAACGCCGCCTCCGTGGAGCTAAAAGCGCGTCCAAGAGCTCCTCAAAGCTCCCCCAAGATAGCCTGCAAATCAAACAATGATATCAGCAGATAATTTTCGTAATACATGGGGGAGATGTGGTATAATAGATAGATAAGAAATTTAATTTGAGTTTTGGGCTCAACGGGTCTACGGATCGAGAGAAACAAGGGGAAAATGGGATTTCGGGGCAAACCGAGGTGATAGGGGACGGGGGTCGATGGCGCCGGCGAGGTGGACGGTGGCCGGCGGTCGGCGCGACTCGGGGAGGTCGGTCGACGGTCGATCGGGGGTTATTCGGGTGCGGGTGATGTCGCAGCAGGCGAGGGAGATGAAGCAGCGGAAAGCACAGGTGAAATCGGGATAAATTTGGGGTTTTAGAAAATCGTGCCCGCCGCCGCGCTTATATATAAATTGTTACGACTCGGCCGAGTGACAATGTCACTCGGCCGAGTGCGTAAACGAAAAAAATTTCGAAAAAAATCTCGTTCCCACTTACGACTCGGCAGAGTGGCTTTTGTTCACTCGGCCGAAGGGAGAAAACTCCTTCGGCCGAGTGGCTCTGCCACTCGGCAATTTTTAGGCTAGGAGGGTATCTGTTTCACTCGACCGAGTGGCAATTAATACCGAAATGCACAAAAAGATAGAGAGTTGGTTCCACAAACTTCCTTGGTTGGTGCCCCACTCGGCCGAGTGGGGTCCTTTGTTCGGCCGAGTGGCATATGATGCTCGGTCGAGTGGCATGCTGTGTTCTGCTTCGGGGCTCCGTTTTCGCTCTACTCTCTGTTTTTCTTCCTCCAGTTGGTTTCCTCCTCTTCCTAAGCCTCGAGCGCATTCCTGGAGCGCTCTTCTTTGCCTCGGTCATCCTCTATATGATAGATCTCCCTTTCTCCTCTCCTGTCATAGAAATTAAGACCCGTTGTCACGATTTTTATGGGCAATTGACTCAAAACACTAGCAAAGTCTAAAAAAAAATAAAAACCAAAATAAAAATAATGCAAAAACCATCGGGTTGCCTCCCGACAAGTGCTTGTTTAAGGTCTTGAGCTCGACCCCTTTGGATTTTCAATTTAGCGCGGGATGTTGGGTGCATATGAGATGCACCCGTCGAATTTACCGGGAAGACCGCTCGGATTTGGATCGTGGTGGTGTGTGGCCTTCCTTAGCTCCCCTTCATCATGGGCAATGTTGGGGGATGGCTCCCCCAAGCTTGAGCTTGTTCCGGTCTTTGAATTCACCGGTGACACCGATCTTCGAATCGGTGGAGCTTTCTTCGGATTCTTCAATGTCGAGAGCTTGCAAAGCTCTCGTATTCTTGCGACTTCAGCGTCACCATCATCATTCGCCGTGGAGCTATTGGGAGATTCCTCCATCTTCTCTTCTTCGACCAAATCTTGTCTTTCTTCAAAGCCGTCAACATGGAGTGCACCGATGGAGTGGGGGATAGCCTCTTCTATAACCTCGTCAAGGAGGTCCAAATAATCTAGCTCCTCATTATATGGCATGTGCTTCATAGCCTTTGGTATATGGAGCTCGACTTCAATGTTGCCGACATTCAAGGTAAGAGTCCCTTCCCGCACATCGACGATTACACCGGCGGTGGCGAGGAATGGGCATCCAAGTATGAGCGATGTGTCACCCTCCTCCTTGATATCCATGATCACAAAATCACAAGGCACGCATATGCCTCCCGGAACTTGGAGTGGGATGTTCTCCGCGATCCCAACCGATCTAGTGATCTGACCGTCCGCGAGTTGAATCCTCATGTCGGTCGGCTTTAAATCGGTGCCGATGTTCAACTTCCAGAACATGGTGAGAGGCATGAGGCTCACACTAGCGCCCAAATCAACCAATGCTTTTTGTAAGGAGACGCCTCCTAGTGTGCAAGGGATCCGAAAACTCCCGGGATCTTTAAATTTGGCGGGCTCCTTTTCCTTCCTAGTGAACCAAGTTCCTTGTTCTGCGAGCATGATCTTCTCTTTCCTTTTTCTTCCTGTAATCAAGTCCTTTAAGAACTTCGCGTAGGATGGGATTTTCACTATGACATCAAGGAAAGGGATATTAAGGCTCACCCCTCTCAAGTATTCGAGGAACTTGGCTAGCCTCTTCTCGATCTTGGCTCTAGCTAGCCGTTGAGGGAAAGGCACCGGTGGCATGAATCGGCGCTCATCAATAGGTTCCTCCACTCTAGATTTTGCTCCTTCTTGCGGCTCCTTCTCTTTTTCCACCTCAAATACCGGTGCGCTCTCTTCTAGAACCTCCACCACGGGTTCCTTGGCTTGAGTCATGACGGGAGTGGTATCCTTCCCGCCTCTTGTCGTAACCGCAACCACCGCATTGATATGGCCGGTGTTGCCCCGTGGATTTGGCTCGGGTTGAGCCGGCAATTGTTGGTTGTTTCTATATATCAACGCAAGTTGCTCCCCAATTTGAGCGACGACGGTGGTAAGAGAATCTTGTCCCGCCTTCAACGTGGCGTTAATCTTCCTCTGCTCCACCATAAACTCCTCCACCTTATCTTCAAAATCTGAACGTGGTTGAGCTTGCGGAGGGTTGGGATTTCTCCAACCTTGATTATACCCGGGTGGCCTATAAGGTCCCACTTGTTGCCTAGGTGGGAAGTTTTGTTGCGGTGGCCCCCTTGGTTGATAATTCGGTTGAGGTGGTGGAGCCCTAGCTTGAGGAGGTTGTTGTGGAGGGGGGTTCAAGGCACCATCATTATTAGCATAGGAAAAACCCGGATGGTTTCTAGCGGCCGGGTTGGCCCAATATCCGGAATTCCCCGCAACATACTGAATTTGCTCCAAAGCTCCTTCTCCATGCTCTCCTCCTACATACATGGCTTGGGATTGCTCTTGCCAATCACTCATATGGTTTGTCAGTGCGGATGTAGAAGGAGCTCCATGCGGCTCGGTAATGTATTTCTCCAATCTCTCCACTACCTTATGGTGAGAGTAAAATTTGCTAGCAAGCTCCGCCACGGCCTTGGCCTCATAAATACTCGTGGGCTTCAAGGAGGACGAAGAATGTCCTCGCTCGTCGCCCCACTGTTGGTTGTTGGAGGCCATCTCCTATAGCAAGGCCCTAGCTTCATCGGGGGTCTTTGACAAAATGGCTCCGTTGGCGGTAGCATCAATAATCTGTTTTGTGCCCGGTTGGAGTCCATTGTAGAAACTGTGGACAAGCTCCCAAACCTCTATGCTGTGATGGGGGCATTGATGCTGCAAGTCCTTGAAGCGCTCCCACGCCTCATAGAGAGTCTCCTGAGGTCCTTGCTTAAAGGACATGAGAGCACTTCTTATCTTCACCGTCTTGGAGGGCGGGTAAAATTTGTCGATGAAGGCACTCGCCAATTCATCCCAAGTGGTGAAGATTCCTTCAGCCTGCGTCCTCAACCAATATAAGGCCTTGTCCTTGAGTGTGAAGGGGAAGAGGCGCAGTCTGATAGCATCTATGGAGACGCCCGACATTTGGAAGGTGGCACATTTTTATAAAAAGAGCTTGATGTGGTAGTGAGGGTTATCATGGGAATTCCTATGAAAAGGGTCTTGCTGCATCAGAACTACCAATCCAGTATTCAACTCGAAATTTTTGTCGGCCGCCAACTCCGGCATAGCTATGGACGAGGTCGTGGAGGAAGTCTTAGGCCGAAGCCTATCTCTAATGGAAATGATTCTTGCCATTCGTGCCGCCAATTCTTCGGGTGTCTCAGGATGGGTCATAAAATTCCCTTCCATATCGAGTCTCCTCTCCACTCTGATCCTCCTCAATGTACGTTCGATCTCTGGATCGTTTAGTATTTCTTCGGGGTCTGCTGTGGATCTCGTGTACATGCAAGGAAAAACAGAGTTTCAAAGAAATAGTTAGCACAAAGGAAGGGTAAAATAAAAATAGAAACAATAAAACAAAATGAAAAATAGCTAGGTAGATAGAATCAAACACCATCGCCTCCCCGGCAACGGCGCCAAAAACTTGATCGACACCCCGGATACTCACGCGGGGTAGGACTCGCTAATCTTACCGCAAGCGCACGGTGTAGCGGTGAGCGGGTATCGAACACGAGGAGGGCAAATGACGGTGTCTTCTTCAATTCACCTGACTATAAGAACAGTCGAGAAATATTCGCAATAAAGTGGTCACAGTCGTTCAATTGTATAAAGAAGATATCAAATTAATAAAAATGCCTAGGGATAGGGAATCCCCGCTACAAACCGTATCTCGTCATTGTGAATCGTAGGTTTCACAATTGCTAGACTTGAAATTCAGGTGAACTAGTTGCAACTAAATGTAGAACCAAGCTCACGCTCTCGCGCTATTGCTGGTCTATAGAAAACCTAGGGTAGGGTCCAATCTCTTGCAAACCCTAACCTAGGCAAGCTAGCGTAAAGAACAACATCATCATCCAATCGTATCTCGAGCCCACTCTCGTGCAAACTCGAGCTACACCTATGTTGGGATAGTTCCTACCCGTCCAATCTCTTGCAAACGTGTATTGGTATAGAATTGCGATCGAAAACCCTAGTTTAGGTCCAATCTCTTGCAAACTGATTCCAGAGAAACCCAATTGTAATCCAATTCGAATTTCTAGGGCTTCCTATCGAGTTGGGATCCAATCTCTTGCAAATCCCAATCGGTATGAATCCCTAGCTATTCGTATTAAATCAATCCCAAACTAACCCTAATCAATTCTAGCAAGAATTTCACCAATTCATCACAAATTAGAAATAGGGTTCATAGGGTTCATCCCTACGCCCTAAGATGATAAAACTACTCACAATTCATAATGCAAATCATTAGAAATTCAATAATAAAAACAATAGAATTCATTGCAATAGACAATATATCAATAAAATGAGGTTTTTGATAGAGAGAGACAAACCAATGAAGTTTCAATAGCATCCAACAAATTCACACTTTTTTCTCTCTCCAAACGAACTAAATCTAATCTCCTAAAAAGTCTTCTAAAAAGGCTGCCAAAAGTATCAGAAAAAGCTCTCCCAACTAGGTTAAAAACTGGGGTTAAATACCCCCCAAAATCGCCCAAAAAACTGTGACAAAATTGCCCCTGCGCAGCTTGAAAATCGCATTTTACGCTACAGGCAGCGCGGTGCACTCGACCGAGTAACAAATGTCACTCGGCCGAGTGACAGACCCTGACGGATTCCAGTAACTTCGGACTTTTGGGGGTCGTCTCCTCGGGAGTCACTCGGCCGAGTGACTTTCTTCACTCGACCGACGTGATTTCTTCATTCGGCCGAGTCGGAACTCGGGAGCTGACTGACGGATTACAGTAACTTCGGGATTTTTGCTTGTCATCGTCGAGATGCCACTCGGGCGAGTGGTGTCTCCGTGCTCGGCCGAGTGGTCTGGCGATGCTCGACCGAGTGCACGCTGATATTCAATTTGCTGCGTGTCCGATCTGGCCGGCCGAGCGGGCTGTCGATGGTCGGCCGAGTGACTCCTTCACTCGTCAGAGTGGCATGCTGAAAATGCCCAATCTTCGTATTTTTGCTTCCTCGTCGCTCCTACGACGTTCTTTCTTCTTCCACTCCTCTCCAATCGCAGAATTCCCATCAAAAGAGTCACGGGTGACACTCCGGAGTGGGTGCATCTCAGAATCACTCCAAATTGCTCCAAATCTCCTGAAATTCGACAAAAACAAGAAATCGTGAAAAGCATCGCAATATTGTCGAATAATCGTGAAAAACGCGATACGAGCGATTAAAATGGCATGCAAACATGCAGAAAAAAGGCGTAAAATATGGAGTGATCATGATACTCCCTGAGTGTATTGTCTCAGTTGTCTCATCAGAAGTAGCTGCAATCTGCCATGCATCACTGTCTCGTCAAGGGTGACATCATCCATATCCTTACAACACACTGCCTCGGCCTTCTCCTCGAGCTCCTCAGGTATAGAAGGTAATGTAAAATTCATCTTCTCCTTTTTATGCCTACTTCTTCGTTTTCCCTGAAACTTGAGGCATCATATGGTGTGGCTTGACCATCTCAATAGTAGTGGAGGTGGCACTGTGGGCTCAGGTATCTCTTCCACGGTATAAAAGTATATCTTATCCCCCTCAACTCGAGCGTGGACTCCATCATCAATGGTACCTGCAGAAGAGATGCGATGGATAATAAAATTTTGAAACGCAAGCTCTGAAGGGTCACCTGCAGTTAGTGTCATTGGACATGTGGACCAAACTACATCCAAAGTGCTTCTCAATTGGCCCAGAAATGTGTCCTCCTCTGGCAGCTCAGATGTCTCTATTTGTGGAGTGTTGATGGTGTAAAAGTGGAGACGATCACCTTCAAGTGAAACATACACTTCGTCTATGATAGTACCTACATCAGAGAAATTAGACATAACGAAATCAATGAATACTTATCAGATGGGTCACCCGACATAACAGTTAGCGAACCAAATAGATCAAGCCTCATCTATCATTTGTTCCAAGGCAGCTTCCAACTGCAGATCACCGAACTTTCCCACGTGGATCCTCCTTATAAACTCACGTGATGATCCCTTGAGCCCTCCATCGAAGCGACAAAATTGCTCTGCATCATAAAAATATGCACGAAATGGGTACCCACATAATTCTGAGAATCTCTCCATCAGCTTGGGTAAATTCAAGGACCGCATTAAACATTTGGTTCATTGGAGTGAACCATCCCCACATCTTCGAATACATAGAACCTGACCAATCACAGAAATAAACAACCTGGAAAAGAAATCAGTGTTACAAAGAGAAATAAAGATAATAATAATAGAAGGTGGTGGGAAAAAATCCCTTTTTATTTCTTTTTATAGATTTTACTATTTTATGATTTTTTTCCTTTTTACATTCGTAGTCTAATCAACCTAATTGTGATAAATAGGTAATATGGTGAAATGCCTCCCCGGCAGCGACGCCAAAACTTGACTAATGTCTGAAACGATGGTGTTTTACCGCAAGTGCACGGTATAGTGGCGACCGAGTATCGAACACAGGGAAGATGCGTCACACTACCTATCGATCCTAGGTTGGGTTAGGCTTCGGGTTTTATTGGTGGAGGTGGATTATGGAGTGTCGTAATGGTGATGGATGTGTAGGCCTTGTCACTCAACGTCGCAAACTGACTCCACACAAAGAAACAAATAAAACAAAGAGAAAACAATTGAGAGAACTATCACTAGGGTTTCAGGATTCCCGCAAGGACTTTTAGACTAGGATATCAAGTTAAGGGTCCTTTCGTAGAACGATGAATGAGGGTAGGAGTGTCACATCCGGAGATGGGAACGAGTACTTAACTTCCATTTTCCTACTCGTCTCACGTATCCCTATGCTCAGCTGCTTTTGTAATGAGCTTCACACATAGATACATGCATTACATATAACACTGGTTCCCATATCATAGATCCGTATCCACTCTCAAGATCTACGGACTACAATACTACCCTACGTTTGGTTCTAGCAGTCGGCTACTCTCGTAGTCATCGACTAGCGGATCGAAGGTTAGTAATCACCCCTAGCGCACAAGTCACTTTCATGATCATGAGCCTTAGAAGATGACCACTAAGCCCTAATCAGATTCGTTAGAATTTTCCCTAGAATATGGATGTACTTTCGCAATCCTCCAATTCTAGGGCTAATCACCCAAAATCCTTGTTCAAACTATCATAGATCAACCCTAGATTCATTCAACTAAGATTAACCTAACATCCAATCCATAGGATCCTAGGGTTCAACCCTAAACCCTAGCAATAGATCTACTCAATCATAGCAACACCAAAAATAACGATATCACAACTCGTTACAAGCATCATAGAGAGAGATTTATTAAGAGATAGCTGATCGGTCCTGGATATACACTTGGAAAAAATTGTAGTTTTCGCAAGCGCACGGTGTAGTGACGAGCGGGTATCGAACACAGGGAGGAAAATTGGCAGTACTCTACCTTGATCACCTAGCTATAGATGATAGAATGGAATGGTTTGGATAATAATGGTGTCACGGTCGTTCGAATAACAAATAGAATTCAATATAACAAAAGTATCTAGGGATAGGAAATCCCCACTACGGACCGTCACTTATTCTTGTGGATCATAAATCTCAATGTTGCAAGGCTTCAATTAAGGTGAACTAGTCGCAACTGAATGTAGAACCAAGCTCACGCTCTCGCGCTATTGCCGGTCTATAGCAACCTAGATTAGAGCCCACTCTCATGCAAACCCTAACCTAAGCTACTAGCATGAAGATCGACATCATCGTCCAATTGCACCTCGAGCCCACTCCCATGTAAACTCGAGCTACGATCTAGGTTATGATAGTTCGTATTCGTCCAATCTCTTGCAAACGAATAGGAGTATAGATTTATAATAAAAATCCTAGCTTTGTTCCAATCTCTTGCAAACCAAATCTAGAGAATCTCGATTATAAACCTAAATCGAATATCTAGGCCTTCCCATCGATTAGAATCAAATCTCTTGCAAAACCCAATCGAAGGAAATTCCTAGCTATTCGTAATAAATCAATTACAACCTAACCGTTATCAATCCTAGCAACAATTCAATTAATTCATCATAATTCAAAGATCGGGTCCATAAGGTTCATCCCCATGTCCTAGAACAACGGAACTACTCACAATTCATCATAATAATCTCAGAAATAATAAATAAGATCATAGCACAATTCATTGCAGAGAGAAAACAATTCATAAAAACTAGAAGTTTAGACAAAAAGAACAAACCAAATTGCGCGTCTTTGATCTCCAGCTGAGAATTATAATAGAATAGCCATCAAAAAAAAATATTCAAGTCTCTCCTAAAACTAGGAATAAAACTAGGTTTAAATACAAGTCAAATTCGTCCAGAAATTCCTGACAGAATTGCCCCTGGCGCAGCCAAAAAACCTAATTTTCGTAGCAGTCGAACTGCGTCACTCGGCAGGGTAGAGCATGTCCTCGGCCGAGTGACAGACCGAATAAAAAACAGAAAATCGGGGATTTTTTGAGGTCTGTTACCCTGTCAGACTCGGCCGAGTGGACTAGTTCACTCAGTCGAGTGGGCTTTCTCACTCGGCCGAGTGGGTCATCTCCAAATTCCAGTAAGCCGGATGGTTTTTGGGAGAAAATTCCTGTCAGACTCGGGCGAGTGGGTTTCTTCACTTGGCCAAGTGAGATTTCTCACTCGTCCGAGTGCACTTTGACTCAACGTGCTCCTGTATCCGTTTCACTCGACCGAGCACGTTCATTCACTTGGCCGAGTGAGCTGTCTGCTCGGCCGAGTGAGCGGCTCCTGTGGTCTTTTCTTCTCTTCCTCGCTTCCTCGTCGATTCTATCGCACTTCTTCCTCTTTCGCTCATCCTATATCGCTGCTAGCTCCTCAATAAAGCCGTGGGCGATGCTCCAGTGCACGTGAAAGTCCCTTGATTTTATTTCGCTCCAGATCACTCCATATTTCCTGAAATTCAACAAAAACAAGAAATAGTGAAAAGCAACGCGATATCGTCGAGTAATCGTGAAAAACACAATATGGGCGATCGAAATGACATAAAAACATGCAGAACAATGGTATAAAATAAGCAGAGATTAAAATCCCCCAAGCTTATCTCTTACTCGTCCTCGTGGAAGATGAGTAAAAGGCGAACCCGGTGGGTAAAAATAAAGAAAAAGGAGAAAGAAGATAAAAAGAAAATGAAGAGAGAGGTGCTAGATTATTTTCTCAGGACGTAGAGCTGCTTACACATATAGCATTCGATGAATAAAAACATGCCAAAGACTTTTATCTCGATATCATAATCATATAAAGATGCATTCGGTATAGAAACCCAAGAATATCAAAACGATATGAAACATGAAATCATTCTAGAATTAGCATCGTTTGAAGCATTTAAAGAAATATACATAATCATAGATCGAACACTTTTCAATTGATCGCCTTTAATTTGGAGTATAGGAGGTATCACACAATATGAAGCAATAAGAATAAAAAGAAATTGTATTCATGAAATGCATGCCAAATTTCAATTCATGGACTTCGTAGTACTCCTAGTAATCTCCCTGAGTATAGAAAATTACCTAGCTTGGGTCGTCATGCACAGACAAGTAGTCATTCTCACACACATCATTAGTTCCTCTCCCCCAAGCTTATCTATAAGCGTGGTGACATCAAATTAAACAATACAACTTTTCCCCATTTTTGAAGCTAAAAAAAAATAAAAATAAAAGAGGGAAGAAAGAGAGAATGAAATGAAATGGGATCATGTATGAACTTCTTTTTGTTTTTGTTTTTCTCTTTTTTACTCTTTTTTTGTAAAGAACATATGCAATACGGATCCCAAATCAAAAGATAGAAAGATATGCCAGTATTTTTTTCTTTTTGATTTTGGTGAATGGAGCTTGGATTTTATAACAAGGGGAAGATGCCAATATAAGATTCGCTAAAGGAGATTCACCAATGATTTAAAGTATAGAAATGACGCTCAAGAAATATGGAGAAAGAATAATATGTAACGCTCAGTTCACTCTTTAGAATGTGCAAGACAACTTCATCTGGGCAATGTAATCTACTCAGTTTGATTTTATAAAGTAAACTAATCCAGTTATATCAAAATGGCATACATTCAATCAACCTGAAAGTAAGCGTACAATTTTCATGCAATAAGAAGTGATAACAGATAACAAAGCAGTACTCCAAATTTAAGCAATCAATGCGTGAATCTTGGTGTGTTTTCTATGAAGAGTATAACATATAAATCATCAGACTCAGCTAATGGTAGAATTTCATTCACATTTATATAATGAAGGTGCGGGTTACTATTCTCGAATGCATAGCAAAGCATAGCATATGATATCTGAAATAAAAGCGATGACATGACAAGATAATATGCATATAGAGGTAAGCTAATTCCACGTCGTCGTCATCACAGAAAATTCATCTCTAACAAAAAGGAAAAAAGAAATAAGGATAAAGGAAAAATAAGACCTATTGTATATATGCAGCACACACAAAAAATAAGAAAATGTGATGCATGAGCAAAAACGAAAAAGTGGGTGAAAATAAGTGTAAAATAAAGAAAGGTGGAAAAAATGAAAATAAAAATGAAGAAAAATGAAAAGTGCGTGAGACACTCACTCCCCCAAGCTAAACTGCACAGTGTCCTCAATGTGCCAAGTGTGGCACAATGAGAGATATGATATGGGTGGGGTGGGTGAGGATGCATGCATGATCAAGTGGGAAAAATAAAGGAAAATGAAATGGATATCCATGTGAAGCATGCAGAGATCAAGAATGTGCAATATAACTATCCCAGAAATACCTCCCCTCTACCAAGATGATATAGACAAATATGAGCAAAAAGTGACCAAAATGTGTGGGGAGGAGGTGAGCAAAAATCAGCATAAGATATAATATCGATCACGGCAGCGGTAAAAGTATGAGGCATCAGTTGTGTGCCTAAGCGGGTGGTGGAGCACCATCACCTTCCTATGGTGGGGGGTGGTGGAGGTTGCTGTGATGTGGGACGAGTAGTGGCAGGTGAAGGCGGCTGTAACGGTCGCGCAATAATCTCGTTCAGGGCGACCTGAATACCAGGGAGTAAAGCGACGCGGGACTGCACAGAAATAATAGTAGCGGTCAGAGCCCGGAAATCTCTTCTAAGCCCACTAACAGCCTCATCTAGAGCATGCAGGTGCTGAACTATGGTGTTGGGGGAAGGTGGAGCAGACGGTCGAACAGGTGGGGAACGGGGCTACCGAGCACGGCTACCATAGACAAGTGGTGCCACTACGGGGTGTGGGTGTAGTGTTGTGCTCACTAAAAGACGCTCAGGCTCTGTGGAAGGCTGAGACGTAGGAATTCTCTCAGAAGTGTGAGCAGCAGTGGAAGCTGAGACGGTGACAGAGGGCGAGGAGGACAGAGAGGTCGCTGACACAGAAATGGGAACAGACGTCACGACACTCTCAGTGAAGACAGCGACAGCAGAGACGGAAGTGTCGACGAGTGGGAAGGCCATGAAGTCAACAGGAAATTACTCCCCAGGGGTCGAGAAATATAGAGTGGATAGGGTATCGGCTGCGACAACAAAGGAGGGCTCGCCGCTCTCAACAAAAGTGGTGGGGGCACTCTCAAAACTCACAGTAGAAATGGGATCGATGGCCAGCGGCACAGAGGTGGTGGTGGAGGTGGACTCAGCTAGTGTGCTCCCGACACTGACAGAAGTGTGGACAGAGGTGTTGGAAGGTGCAGACAAATCGGGTGCAGGCTGAGGGATCAGGATCTCGGGGTTCATAGGTGGAAGGAGGGGCTCCTGCTGAGCACCCTCAGGCTCTAGCATATACGCAGCTGGGATGAGGAGGTCCATCTCTGGTCTACACACTCCTCCTACGGGTCTAATATGGGTCCGAGCGGGGCTCGAATGCATCATGTAATCTGTGCCAAATGTACCGTGCAACCAAACCCAGTGGTGCTGACCATGAGGATGCAACATCCTCATCTGGGCTATAACATCAATGGAAAGAGAAGTGGGGCCCGGAGGTCGTAGCAAACCAGCTGGGAGGTTTACTCTGCACATGGGAGCCAGAAGAGTAATCAGACCGCCGCAACAGATATGTGTCCTAGATCCAACAGAGATAATGATGCGGTCTAAGTACCAACTAGCTATGTCAATATCAATGGCAGGGAGTAAGACGTCACCACCTGCCTCGTAGGCTCTCGCTCTGGTGATCACATAGAGCATGTAGAGCTCGAACGTAGACAGAGTCCTAGGCTCATACCTCGCTAAAAAGTGGTCGCCATGAGTTGCTGAGCAATGTAGAGGCAAGGGTGGACTATATAGGAGGACTTGGCCTGGCTAGGGCCAAAGGCTAAAGGTGATCCCGTGATAAGTGTCCAGAAGGCGTGAGTATCGAATGACGACGGGGGGATGTGCATGGGACTATAAGCACGAGAGGGGTCTGGGATTGGGGGCCACTGAAATTAGGCTCAGAGCATATCGAGGGTAACCTTGCACTCACGATCCATCAATCGGATGAGCAACTCCCCGGTGTCCTACGAATGGAACTAAAGACCTATAGTGTCGGATGGATGTAAGTGTCTACCGACACCGATAAAAAGTCATGCCACCCCACGTTATCATACAACTGGAGTATGCCCTCAAATGCCCCTAGGCGCTCAAAGTCTGCAATGTGTGAGAACCTAGAGGGTACGATCGAACGATGGGAGAGCCTCTCGAATCGGACGCGCTGCGCGTCGTCTCGGAAGGTGATTCCCATCGTGTCGAAAGCAGGGGGCAGGCTGTGTCGGAGGTGGTGGAATGGGTGTGGTAGGAGGCAAAAGTGTGGGTGGTGGCGAGCTAGGTGGCGGGGAGTCCGTACTAGTGGAATAGGGTCCAGGATCGCTGGTCCTCTTCTGCTTGGAAGCGGGCGCCCGCGAGCGTGACCTAGTGCACGGTGGCATGTGAGCCGCGAGACATGCCTACCCAAATGCGAAGTGCTATAATAAAGGAGCAAATGTACCCAAATACGATCTGAGTGCAAGATATGGACGCGTGTGATGAAACGCCTCCTCCGAGAAGCTCCAAATCGTCCCTTGATTCTCCCCCATGCTTGCCTGAAACACAAATTGACAAATTAGCAATGAATATCAATATATATATAAGGGGTAAAATCAAGAGTAATAGATGTATATAGATATTTATTTCGATTTGGGGCTGAGTGGGGCTTACGAAATGGAGAAATGGAGAAAAGGGGGAAAATTGGGTGAAATGGGGGATGATCGGCGGCTAAGGGGGCTACGCCGGCGGCGGTCGTACGGTGGGGGCAGCGGCACAAGGATGCCGACTCGGGCACATAGTCCGTGCTACTTGGGTGATGGGAGAGGGTGGTTCGGGTGAGTGGGGAGAAGCTCGGGCGGCAGCGAAACGAATTGGGAAATTTTTGGGAATTTGGGGATTTGAGCCGCGTGATTTCGAATTTATAGCCACTCGGCCGAGTGGCTTAGTTTTAAAAATTTTCGAAATATCTAGTAAAAGTTCCTACTCAGCCAAGCAGCGCTTCCCACTCGGTCGAGCAGACAATGGCTACTCAGCCAGTGGCAAGGCCACTCAGTGTTTTTCAAGTGCTGAAAGTGTCTGATTCACTCGGTCGAGTGACAAAGTCACTCAGCCGAGTGGCATCAAAATGACATAGAGTGTTTTTTTGAATCATCCCTGATCAGTACTCTATTCGACCGAGTAGAGTTTTCACTAGGCCGAGTAAAAATTTCACTCGGCCGAAAAATTTCACTCGGCCGAGTAAAAATTTCACTCGGCCGAGTGGGCTGCTAATTTCAACTCCAACTCTCTGTTTTTTTTCTCAACTTTCTGATTTTCTTCTCCCCGTCAGTTTCTTCCTTCTCCTGATGCCTGAGCACATCCCTGGAGCGCTCTCATTTGCCATGGTTGTCCTCCATTCAAATAGTTCCTTATTCTTCGTCTCCTGCAGTGAAAAATATTGCCAGTTATCGGGACTTTCTTCGATTCTTTACTCTAAACACTAACAAAGATCTAAAACAAAAATAAAAGAAAAAAACTAAGATAAAACTAAGATAGAAACTTCGGGTTGCATCTCGACAAGCACTCATTTAGGGTCTTGAGCTCGACCTCTTAAGATACGCGTTTATAGCTCTATGTTTGGCGCATGTGAGATCCACGCGTCAAATTTGCCGGGAAGGCCGCTTGGATTTAGTTATTGGTATTCATTAGAGTTCTTCGACTCTCCTTCATCATGGACAGTAGTTGGGGATGAGTCCCCCAAGCTTGAGCTTTTATCATCCTTTTTCTTGGCCGACGGCAATAATTTCTTGTCCGGCGGAGCTTTCTTCATGTTCTTTGCCGTAGAGAACTTGCATAGCTCTCTAATCTTGACGACATCAGAGTCGTCTTTCTCTTCGTCTATAAGAGGGTCCGGTGGGTCTCCCATCATATCGCCATCTATAGATGATTGGCCCTCTTCAAGGCCGTCATCATGCATGGTGCCAATAGCATATGGCATGGCATCGTCTATCACCTTGTAGAGGAGGTACTCGTAATCCATGTCTTCCGGTCAAGGCATATGCTTCATTGCTTTCGGAATGTGGAGCTCGACTTCAATATTGCCGATGTCTAAGGACAAGGTCCCTTCCCTCACGTCAACTATCACACCGGTGGTGGCCAAGAAGGGGCGTTCAAGAATCAGCGACGTATCGCTATCCTCCTTAATATCCATTACCACGAAGTCGCACGGCAAGCAAATTCCACCCGGTACTTGTAATGGTATGTTTTCTGTAATCCCCACCGGCCTAGTGATCCGACCGTCCGCGAGTTGTATCTTCATATCCGTCGCCTTTAGGTCGGTCCCCGTATTCAATTTCTTAAACATAGTGAGAGACATGAGGCTCACGCTTGCTCCCAAGTCTAGCAAAGCTTTTTGTAGTTGGACTCCTCTAAGCGTGCAAGGAATTCGGAAACTTCCGGGATCCTTGAACTTTGTCGGCGCTTTCTCCTTCCGGGTAAACCACGTACCTTGCTCAGCGAGCATGATCTTTTCCTTTCGCTTCTTTCCCGTAATCAGGTCTTTTAGGAACTTAGCAAAAGATGGGATTTCGACAATTGCATCTAAGAAATTAATATTCAAGCTCACTCCTCACAACTACTCCAGAAATTTGGCGAGCCGCTTCTCAATATTTGCCTTTGCCAACCGTTGTGGAAAGGGTACCGATGGCATATAAGTACGCTCCTCTCGTGGCTTCTCAATTTCAGATTTTTCTCCGTCATTTGGCTCTTTTGGGCCCTCCTCTTCATTGACCGGCTCCTTCTCATCCGAAATTTCTTCCATCGGCTCCTTGGTTTGAATCATGGCGGGGGTAGTGTCCTTCCTGCCCCTAGTAGTTACCGCCACTACCGCATTGATGTGGCCGGTATTGCTCTGTGGGTTTTGTTCCGGTTGAGCCGGCAATTGTTGAGTGTTCTTATTGAGCAATGCTAGTTTCTCCAATAATTATGCCACGACAATGTTGAGGAAGTTTTGTTGGGCCATCAACCTTGCATTGATCTTCTTTTGTTCGACCATAACCTCTTCAACCATTGCTTCATGATCCGACCTCGGCGGTCCTTGTGGTGGATTAGGTGCCCTCCATCCTTGATTGTACCCCGGGGATCTATAGGGCCCCGCTTGTTGCCTCGGTGGATAGCTTTGTTGTTGGGTTACCCTTTATTGATATTGTGGTTGTTGTGGAGGCCGGGCTTTGGTTGTTGCGGTGGTGGATTCAAGGCTCCATCATTGTTGGCATATGAAAACCCCGGGAGATTCCTCGTAGCCGGGTTTGCCTAATAACTGGTGATTCCTGCAACATATTGAACTTGCCCCATAGCTCCATCTCCTTGCTCCCCTCCAACAAACATGACATGTGCTTGATCTTGCCAATCGCTTATGTTTCCTCCCGGTGTAGAAACGGTGGGGGATCCATATGGTTCACTAATCAACTTTTCCAATCTCTCTACGACTTTATGAAGAGAATCAAATTTTGTAGAGAGCTCCACCACAGCCTTCACTTCATAAATACTTGCCGGCTTCAAGGATGACAAAGAATGTCCCCTCCCATCGGCCCACTGTTGATTATTCGAGGCCATCTCCTCAAGTAATGCCGTAGCATCATCCGGTGTCTTCGACAAGCTAGCTCCATTGGCGATTGCATCAATTATTTGCTTGGTGCTTGGTTGCAATCCGTTATAAAATCTATGCACAAGCTACCATGGCTCAATACTATGATGGGGGCATTGGTGTTGGAGATCCTTGAAATGGTCCCATGCCTCATATAGAGTTTCCTGAGGTCCTTGCTTGAAGGACATGAGTGTGCTTCTTATCTTGATAGTCTTGGATGGCGGATAGAATTTGTTGACAAATGTGCTTACCAGCACATCCCAAGTAGTAAAGATCCCCTTAGCTTGTGTCCTCAACCAATACAATGCCTTGTCTCGAAGAGTAAACGGGAAGAGACGCAGTCGAATAGCGTCAGCCGGTACGCCAGGCCTCTGGAAAGTAGCACATTTAGACAAGAACAACTGTAGATGGTAGTGTGGGTTTTCTTGGGAGTTCCCATGAAATGGATCTTGTTGCATCAACACCACAAGTCCCGTTTTAAGCTCAAAATTCTTGTCGGCCGCCAACTCCGGCATCACAATAGATGAGGTATTGGAAGTGGTCTTGGGCCGTAGCCTATCTTGGATGGAGACAAACCTAGCCATACGCGTAGCTAGCTCCTCTGGTGTTTCCGGCGTGGCCATATGATTTCCCTCTATAGCAAGTCTCCTCTCATCTTTAAGCCTTCGTGTTGTATGCTAGATCTCAGGATCAAATAATATGTCTTCTTGATGTGCCTTCGATCTCGTGTACATGCACAGAAAAATAGAGTCATGCTAGAATTGTTAGCACGATAGAGGAATAAAAGGGTAAAATAATAAAAATAAAAACGAAATAGCTAAGTAAAGAAAATAAAATATCGTCACCTCTCCGGCAACGTCGCCAAAAACTTAATCACTCCGGGAAATACACCTGGAAAACAATTGTAGTTTAACCGCAAGCGCATGGTGTAGTGGCGCGTGGGTATCGAACACAGGGATGACAATTGACATCACTCTACCTTGATCACCTAGCTATAGATGATAGAATGGAATGGTTTGGATAATAATGGTGTCACGGTCGTTCGAATAACAAATAGAATTCAATATAATAAAAGTGTCTAGGGATAGGAAATCCCAACTACGGACCGTCATTTATTCTTGTAGATCATGAATCTCAATGTTGCAAGGCTTGAATTAAGGTGAACTAGTCGCAACTGAATGTAGAACCAAGCTCATGCTCTCGCGCTATTACCGGTCTATAGCAACCTAGATTAGAGCACACTCTCGTGCAAACCCTAACCTAAGCTACTAGCATGAAGATCGACATCATCGTCCAATCGCACCTCGAGCCCACTCTCATGTAAACTTGAGCTACGATCTAGGTTATGATAGTTCGTATTCGTCCAATCTCTTGCAAATGGATATGAGTATAGATTTAGAATAAAAATCCTAGCTTTGGTCCAATCTCTTTGATCACTCCGTATTTTATACCTTTTTTCTGCATGTTTGCATGCCATTTAGATCGCTCAAATCGTGTTTTTCACGTTTATTTGGCAATATTGCGATGCTTTTCACGATTTGTTGTTTTTGTCATATTTCAGGAGATTTGGAGCGATTTGGAGTGATTCTGAGATACACCCACCCCGGAGTGTCAGCGACGACTCTCTTGGGCGGTATTTTGCTGTTGTAGAGGAGTGGAAGGAGAAAGAACGTCGTAGGAGCGACGAGGAGGCGAAGATATGAAGTTTGGGCATTTTTAGCACTTCACTCGGCCGAGTGAAGGAGTCACTCGGCCGACCATAGGAAGCCCGCTCGGCCGGCCAGATCGGACACTCAACAGAGCAATATCAACGTGCACTCGGCCGAGCATCACCATTGCACTCGGCCGAGCACCGAGTCACCCATCGCCCGAGTGGAGCCAAGACGATGGCAACAAAAGAGACCGAACTCTCTGTTTTTTCCGTCTGTCAGTCCTGTAGTGCCCTGTGGTAGCTACTGCACACGTACTAGAGGGGGGTGAATAGTACTTAAAATAATCAAGATAGTTATTCCTAATTATTGTGCAAGAAACAAACGACAATGCGGAATTAAACAACTATCAACAAGAATTAAAACATACGTAAACAAACAATATTACTGGGTTCGGATCCACCCAAGTCTCCCCGACTTGTTCCCGGTGATCCTACGTCCCAACCACCCGGATCCCCTCCGGATACTTGAGTTAGCAACCCTAACTCAAGATTTCCACTAAACCCACTTGCGAAAACTCCACAAGTGCAATCGACCTACAATCGATTCCCGTGAATCCCACAACCCGGGATCACACAAACTCTCACAACCGAGAGTGTACAACAATTGAATGAATTGAAATGAAATAAACTCTTACCGTACAAAATCCTATGCATTGAGTAAACTTACCAAATTAGGGCAATGATGGATTTTGAGGAAGAGGATGTCACCAAACCGAATCTCCACCAATAAGATCAGCGATCAAAGGCTATGATGGAGGATGGTGACTTTGGATCAAGCTCTAGGCTTGGAAGGCTCACAATGGAGAGAATCTCTCTTGAGGAAATGGCTCAAAGAGTTGAGGGAGAGATTCTTGTGAGGAAGAGAAAGCTTTTAGAATGGAGTTGAATAGCTTCTCTTAGGTTTCTTCAAATCTCTAAAATGGCAGCCTTGAAACTTATGAAAGACCCCCTCCAACTATATATAGGATAGAGGAGAGAGGGAGAGAAAAACGTTTCAAGAAAAGCTCCAACGGCTCTATTCTGAACCAAACTAGTCGGTCAAAGAAGGATCACTGACCGACTAGTTCATCAACTAGTCGGTCGGTGATACAACGTAGACCGACTAACGATAGAACAGCCAAGAAGTCGAAGTACAGGCAAAGACAACTAGTCGGTCTAAGAAGACTTGCCGACCGACTAGCTTTACAACTAGTCGGTCGGTGAATGATCTTTGACCGACTAACGTCGAAATAGAATAGGTAGACTTCAAGTTGACTTAGTCGGTTTAAGAACAAATGCTGACCGACTAGTTTCTCAACTAGTCGGTCGGTAAACGTTCTTTGACCGACTAACTCGAAACAGTAGCTCAGGCTGAAAATGACTGTACACAACTAGTCGGTCTGAGAAGGACTCCTGACCGACTAGATCGTCATCTAGTCGGTCGGTGACTCTTCTTTGACCGACTAACTGTAGACAGGGAAAGAGCTGAATATAGAGAAGGCAAACTAGTCGGTTCATGTAGAGTTGCCGACCGACTAGATCGTCATCTAGTCGGTTGGTGACTCTTCTTGAACCAACTAACATGCACTCGAAGCCGAGGGAAGAAGCGATAGGCTTCGGGAAAGTTTCTAATGGCTTCTATGAATATCCTAGCTCTAAGATATGAGCGAAATGAAGATTATAAAGTAAGTCCTACTCAAGGCTTAACATTCTAATCTATGAAGCTAGAAGACTATAAAATAAACATTACGAGCCGTCTTCAAAGCTTCAATCTTCATTCCTCTTGACTTCCATATTGCTCCTTGAGCTTCAACGAAGCTCCAGGCACACGATCACGCGTATTGAGAAGTCTTGAGAAGTCGTTGTTGATGAACGTGGTATTTTGGCGACGATCTCCATAACTGCGCTCACAAATAAGTTAGTATACATTATTTATGTTTGCTCATCATCCAAAACCAAATCCGGGGAATCAGATCACAACATTCTCCCCCTTTTTGGTGATGACAAACCAATCATAAATAATAATCAATAATAATGATTCAATTGAAATTTACTTACTCCCCCTGCATTGATGACACGTTAGTTCCATATTCAATAATATTCATATGCATCAAGCAGCGAGGGAGATATAAAATATGAATCCTACTATTGCACATATAGGATCTAAATCCATTTTATATCTTTACTCCCCCTGAATCTAACACATCAAATTAGATTCATGGTAAATTCCTTTGAATTATTAATTAGCACATTGTCATTATTATATCTCTCCCCCTTTGGCATTAGCAAAAAGAGCGGGAGGAGACAAAATCAATGGCTAAAAAATAACGCATGGGAGTCGAAGAATACGACCAAGGTCCAAAATAACACCAAAGCAAAATATTAATTACAAAATACCGAATAAAAGCAAAGCGTGTCAAGGAGACCAAAGTCGAAAATCGGAAACCGAAATCATCAAACCATAGGCGAAACTCGAAATACCAAATCATCTAGCCATAGGCGATACTCGAAAACCGAAATCATAAAATCATCGGCGAAAATCGGAAAACGAAATCACCAAGCCATAGGCGAAAATCGAAATACGAAATCATCAAGCCACAGGCGAAAAACGAAATCCGAAATCATCAAAACTCAATCGATTTCACTTATTGAGTTTTTGGAACATACTCTCCAAAATCAATAGAATGCATGGAAAACAATTCTATGTTTCCATAGAAAGAATTCTATTAAATCCATCATCGTCGAACGACGAAATCAACATCAGAGACAAAAATAATCCGATGTGCATACCAAATGTAGCATGCAAGATTGTTATGCCAAAAATAGATAGAACATCATATAACCATGGCATACACTAATCTAGCATACCAAATGAAGCAAAAAAATACCAATCGTAATATATTCTACCAATGGATACTGTTACGCCTATTTGACCGAGACCCATAAAGCACGAGCCCAAGAGCCCGACTACTGGTCAAAAGCCCATCGGCGTCCTCAAAGCCCATTCGACAAAGGCCCTACAAGGGACCTTCTCGAACGTCGATCCGACCCGGCCCCAATAACCCGTTGGTCGCTCGCCCACTCCTGTGAAAACCACTCCCCCGGACGCGCGACCACTAAATAGCGATAATGGGGAGGTGCTGGCATGGCGGAGAGAGCGGCGGCGAGGGGGGACTGATGGGGCACGATCAATGGCGGGTGTGGGACGTGGGCCGGAGGCAATCAAGCGGGAGCTCTATAAAAGGGCCAGGAAGACGACGAAGAAAGGGACCGCATCTCAGGTAACAAAACCTAAGGTACTCCATCAACGACCTCGTTCCCCCAATTCATCTCTTTCCTCCCCCGCTCGCGCCGAGAGACGCCGTTACGATCTCCTTACGAGTCGGACCGTCTCCGCCGGGCCTCCTTTCTCAGATCTCTATCTGACTTAGGCATCGAAGGGGATTTGGCCGGAACCAAGGTCCGGCCCCCTGACGAGCGTTCTCGTCTGCGCAGGTGGACAGCAGATCAACGGGCCGAGGCTACCCCTCGCCTCTCTCCGACCACTCGATCAACCGGACAGTGAGGCTTCCCCTCACCGTCAGCCTGCCGTGGCCGAGCACGTCCAGCCGAGGCCGAGCGTCCTAATCGGGTCCGAGACTCTCCCTCGCCACCCGTCGGCCGTGCATCTAACCGGGCGACTGAGGCTACCCCTCGTCCCCCTGCCAGCCGAGGCCGAGCACACCCGTCCGAGACCGAGCGTCTCAACCAGGGCCGAGGCTTCCCCTCGCCCCTTCTGCACCGATTCGAAGCCCCCGAGGGACCCAAAGCGGGCCCCTTGACCACGTTGACCGGGCTCTTCACGGTCAACGCTTTGTAGTGAGAAAACACCCTGAAACATCTGGCGCCGTCTGTGGGAACCGAAGATCATCCCACGAAGCAGAAAACCACACCAACAATGGCACGAGCCAGCAATGGAAGGAAGCGCATGACCCCCATCCCGGAGGAGGAGAATGGCGCATCCAATGGCAACCCCGAGGACACGAACGTCGACGGCCACCTCGCCCACTCAATCGAAGAGACCGGCGGCTCAGAACTAGCCACACAGGGACAGCTCCGTGCCCTGGCTCAGGAGACCAACACGAGCCTCCAGACGTTGGTCGCGATAGTACAGCAGCTTGTCGGCCCCGCACCGTCCGACGGGGGCGCGTTGAACGATAGCCACCGATGGGCGGGGGGTCCCCCGCACTTACGGTCCGCGGTGGTCGACGACCACGGGACCCGGAAACCGAACGCAGAGCGTCGGTTCACGTGGTCCGGCTCCCGTCAGGCGAGGTCACGTGCCTCCTCGCCCTATCGTGAAAGGAGCCGGAGAGAGACTGAAGGGACGAACGGCGAATCGATGACGGCATCGTCTCGTCGATCACGGTCGTCCCACCGCAGGAGAAGCGAACGACACCACTCAAGAGACCGATCACGGCGGAGCAGGAGCTCCCGCAGGAGGAGTCGGGAGCGTCGGGTCAGCCCGACCCCCAGCGTGGCGAAGGCTGCGGAGCCGGCCCCACCGGCGCCGGTGCTACCTCCACCCCCGCTCGAGCCGGAAACAGGCAAATACCGCATCCCTGGAGGCATCCACGGGGACCGGTGTCCCTTATCGCGGAGAATAACCGACGCCCGGGTCCCCTCTCGATTCAGTATCCCGGTGCTGGGAAAGTACGACGGAATAGGAGACCCGGCACACCACGTGATGGATTACGAGGGGGACATGGCCTTCCAGGGAGCTGACGATGACCTGCTCTGCCGGGGCTTCTATTCAACTCTCAGGGGAGCGGCGAGGATCTGGTACCACAGCCTGCCCAGCCGCTCCATCGACAGTTTCGAGCAACTCGCCCAGTTGTTCTGCAAGCAGTTCATGGCGGGGAGGCTGATCAAACCTGGTCCTAAACATCTGTTCAACATAGTGCAAGGCCCGGCCGAGCCACTCCGACAGTTCATGCGCCGCTTCAATGCGGAAAGGCTGAACGTGAACAACCCGCCCGACCTGGTGGTCCAGACGGCTCTTAAGAAAGGGCTTCGCCACAGGGGCCTCAAGAAGTCTCTACACACCGACCCCCCAAAGGACCTCCCCGGGATCATGGCGAGGGCCGAACGCTTCATGCTGACCGAGGAGGCCTTGGCCGAGGATGCGGGAAAAACCGCTCGAGGGACCAAGCGTGGCGACGGCGGACGAGCTAGCCCCGAAGGATACCGGACCGAGAAGAGGCAGAGGAACAGGCAGCGGGGAGAAAGCGCGAGGGACACCACCCCAGATGCCATTCTCGCCCAAGTACAGAAGGAAGAGCGAGCTGATCGCCCCCCACCGAAGGCTAAAAGAGGCGGGAAGAACCGGGAGAAGTACTGCAAGTACCATAAAGACGATGGCCATGACACGGAGGACTGCTGGCATCTAAAGAAAGACATTGAGAAGCTGATGAGCCGAGGGCACGCCAGGAATCAGGCCGACGAGCCGGCCTACGGAGAAGGGACCTCCACGCAGCCAGACAAGGGGAAGAAGATCAACACCCTCCAAGGCCCCCTCCGCATCATAGAGTAAGCAGGCAACGTCTCTCCCCCTGGTGGCAGCCTAATATGAAGAAGTTATCTAGTTTTACATCCCTCTGCTTAAGCTTCATTTCCCTTTTTCCGTTTCCTCCAAATGTACCGGTCCGACAGGACTCATGAGAGTACAAACGCATTCTTTTTATTGTCTTTACTGAAAATCCCTACGGAGTCGACATGTCGCCAATAACGCAAAAGGCCAGGGACCACCGCCTCACTGGAGGAGTAAGAGGAGCTTTGCCCTCGCCGACCGTCTCCGGCACTCATAAGTCTGGGGGCAATTCCCCCAGCAGACGCGGATGCTGACCAGTCCTAAGCCGAGGAGCTTTGCCCTCGTCGACCGACTCCAGTGCTCATAAGTCTGGGGGCAATTCTCCCAGCAGACGCGGATGCCAACTGGTCCTAAGCCGGGGAGCTTTGCCCTCGCCGACCGATTCCAGTGCTCCTAAGTCTGGGGGCAATTCCCCCAGCAGGCACGGACGCCGACCGGTCCTAAGCCGAGGAGCTTTGCCCTCGCCGACCGACTCCAGTGCTCATAAGTCTGGGGGCAATTCCCCCAGCAGGCACGGACGCCGACCGGTCCTAAGCCGAGGAGCTTTGCCCTTGCCGACCGACTCCAGAGCTCATAAGTCTGGGGGCGATTCCCCCAGCAGGCACGAACGCCAACCGGTCCTAAGCCGAGGAGCTTTGCCTTCGCCGACCGAATCTAGTGCTCATAAGTCTGGGGCAATTCCCCCAGCAGGCACGGACGCCGACCGGTCCTAAGCCGAGGAGTTCTGCCCTCGCTGACCGACCCCTGCGCTCATAAGTCGGGGGAGAATCCCCAACGCCAGTTTCGTCCACTCCCAAGCCAAGAACAAGGCGACAACGCAAAGCACACAAGAAATCCAAGTAAGTCGATTTCGTTTATAATAGTTAACCCGAGTACAAAAATGTGTCTTATTTACAGGGGATCAAGGCGAAGGAAACACCTTACAAACAATCTACCCACGACAAATGACAGAGTTCATCACCAACAAAAGCTAGATCGACACCGACAAAGCAGAATTGGTTGACGAAAGACCCAGAGTAGGTGACCCAAGCTAACGGCCATGCAACCAGCAATTGTTGGCCGCGGGGCCGAAGGAGATGGCCAGGGATCCATTTCAAGTAGACTGGCCCAATGCGAAGCGGATGCTTAAAAATTTTGGGGATAAGGCCAGGAGGGACGGCTCAGGGGGCCCGGGCTCGAGAGGACACATCCTCGGGCACTTCGCCCTGCTCGGAGCGAGGGGACTCGGCTGGCGGAGGGGCTTCCCGAACGCGCTCCGCACAGTCCCGGAAGGAAGACTGGACGACTTCGACGATCCGGGGGGCGATGATGTCTACATACTTACCGAAGGCCTCCCGGAGAACCTCGAAGATCTTCTTCCCCAGGGTCTCGACGACGCCTTTCTCCACCTCCTCCGCGAGCCGCGCCACCTGGCGCCGATCAGAGAACTCCCTCTGAAGTTCCTCCCTCTCCAGGCGGAACGACTCCGCCGCTTCCTCAGCCGACTGACGAGCATCCCCCAGCTTTCCCTCGAGGTCACCCACTTGTCCCTCCAACGCAGCCACACGGAGGGTGAGGCGCCGAGACTCCATCTGGGCCTCCATCATGGCCACCTCGGCCGCCCCGGCCCGCTCCTGAGCCCTCATGGAGGACTCCTCCAGCTCCCTCAAGCGAACGGCTCGGCACTGCAACTCCACAGCGAGCGCTGAACCCTGAAAAGACGAGACATGGGCTAAGAAGAGGATAAAGAGAAAGAGAGGATAGCAAGATAACCGAACCTGTTGAAGGATCCAGACCAAGGAATCCGACATCTTGTCGGCCGGGATCTTCTTGAGGAGGCTGCGGTCCCGGGGAGGGACGGAGACCTCAGTAACCTGCTGGGCCACGGCTCGGTCAGCAAACATCGAACTCCCAGGGACGACGATCGAAGCCAAGTCGCTCGCCAACAAGGCCCCGACCCCTGGTGATACGGGCGAAGACGCTGCGAGGGGGGTAGCTGGCAAAGCTATCGAAGGATCCTCGGCGGTCGCTACGGGAAGCGCCGAACCTGCCGGACCGGAGGGATCTACGTCCTCCTTCCTCTTCTTTCCACCGTGGGGCTCCGAAGGCGCCGGAGGGGAACGCTTCCGCCTCGCACCGTCCTCGCCCCCCGGAAGGGGATCGCCAGAAGAAGAGGCGGGAGGCACGGCCACCACCTTACCCACGGAAGGCTCGGATCGGCGCACTTCCTCCTCGACGGTCCTCCGAGGCGCCCTTCCCGGGGTACTACCTCGGCTCCGAGCGGCTCCACGACGGATCAGCTCGTCGACGTCACGAACGAATTTGCGACCGGCCATCCCTGCAAAGGAGACCGAAATCAGGATGAGTCATAGGGCGATCCGGGGATGAAAAAGCGACCTACCCGGAGACCACAAGACGGCCTTCAGGAGTAGATCGTCAAGCAAAGACCAGATGGACTTCATTTCCAAAGGAAGATCCAACAGAAGCGCAGCGACTGCCCGGTCGGCATCTGAGAGAACTAACGACGGGCGAGGATGGACAGAACTACCCCAGCTTGTTAGAATCTGGGCCTCACCCAAGAAGACCACGAAAACTTAATCCAAGTTCCAGTCCCCTGACCAGCAGGGTAACCCGATCAGGCATTCCCTCCTCGAGCGAGCTCGGAGTAGCAGCCATGACCCTGGACCGACCGTCCGGACCTGGTAAAAGTGGAAGAGAAGGGGAAGAGTCGGCTCCAGACCACGGGTACAGCAGAGCGTTACGAAGCCCGTCAGTACCGCGATCGAACACGGGGCGAACTGACATAGGGACACTGTGAAATGTTCCATGACCTGGATGAAGAAGGGATGGAGCAGGAAGCGAAGACCCAGGCGGAACATCTCGACGTAGACGCCGACCTCATTGCCCCTCGGAAGGCAAACCCGCTCGTCGACAAATGGAACCCGAACCTCGTATGGGAAGCAGAGATATCTCTCCCGGATCTCCGCGGCCACCGAAGGAGGGGTCCTAGACGGCGTACGGAGGACAACCGGGGGCACATTAAGCCGTACGGCAGCCGACACCACGTCATCACGGGCGAAGAATGGAAAAAGTTTCTCCTTTCCCTTATCATGAAGAGAACGACTCCCGGCGGGGGAACCTGATCCCCCTAGCCGGAGCTCACCCCGCCCGGACTCCGAAGGATCCCTTGCCCTTTGACCAGAACCGCCTATCCTAAGGGCAGCCATAAGATGAAAGCGAGAGAGGAATTACCTTTTTTTCGACTGGTCTGGAAAAGCAAGGAAGCGAAGGCGACAGGAAACTCCGAGTTGTGGAAAGCTTTGAATACCGGGAGAAGCAAGAGAGAAGTGGAGATCAACGCGGCTGAGGATTTTATATACTGGGCGCAAGGGTGAATTCGAAGCGGCTGACAAGAACGCGTGGCGGGCTTCGAATAACTGGCGGCGTTTCGAAACCAGCGCCAGTCGAAGTCCAATCGATCCGCCTCATGATGACCCGCATTTATGGCCTCGCCTCGATTGAAGCGCCGCTCGGAATCCCAGGAAACACAACGGGCGATCTGAGCGAGCCGGGGCTGATCGACCCCACCAATGGCAGCTCACGAACCCTTCGGCTTCTCGAACTTAAGGCGACTCCGCGAACGGCGGATAGGCTTGCCGCTACACGTGGCAGCATCCGAAGGCCGACGGCGCTTCGGGACCCGCGCCTTAAAAGTGTCGAACGGGCCAACTCGTGATGACGACTAATAAATGAGTCGGCATCGACTGGCGAGCTCGTCAAAAACGGCAGAGGTCACATCGGTCGAGCCGAACCGGCCGAGGCCGATCAACCCAACCGATGGGGGCAATTGTTACGCCTATTTGACCGAGACCCATAAAGCACGAGCCCAAGAGCCCGACTACTGGTCAAAAGCCCATCGGCGTCCTCAAAGCCCATTCGACAAAGGCCCTACAAGGGACTTTCTCGAACGTCGATCCGACCCGGCCCCAATAACCCGTTGGTCGCTCGCCCACTCCTGCGAAAACCACTCCCCCGGACGCGCGACCACTAAATAGCGATAATGGGGAGGTGCTGGCATGGCGGAGAGAGCGGCGGCGAGGGGGGACTGATGGGGCACGATCAATGTCGGGCGTGGGACGTGGGCCGGAGGCAATCAAGCGGGAGCTCTATAAAAGGGCCAGGAAGACGACGAAGAAAGGGACCGCATCTCAGGTAACAAAACCTAAGGTACTCCATCAACGACCTCGTTCCCCCAATTCATCTCTTTCCTCTCCCGCTCGTGCCGAGAGACGCCGTTACGATCTCCTTACGAGTCGGACCGTCTCCGCCGGGCCTCCTTTCTCAGATCTCTATCTGACTTAGGCATCGGAGGGGATTTGGCCGGAACCAAGGTCCGGCCCCCTGACGAGCGTTCTCGTCTGCGTAGGTGGACAGCAGATCAACGGGCCGAGGCTACCCCTCGCCTCTCTCCGACCACTCGATCAACCGGACAGTGAGGCTTCCCCTCACCGTCAGTCTGCCGTGGCCGAGCACGTCCAGCCGAGGCCGAGCGTCCTAATCAGGTCCGAGACTCTCCCTCGCCACCCGTCGGCCGTGCATCTACCCGGGCGACTGAGGCTACCCCTCGTCCCCCTGCCAGCCGAGGCCGAGCACACCCGTCCGAGACCAAGCGTCTCAACCAGGGCCGAGGCTTCCCCTCGCCCCTTCTGCACCGATTCGAAGCCCCCGAGGGACCCAAAGCGGGCCCCTTGACCACGTTGACCGGGCTCTTCACGGTCAACGCTTTGTAGTGAGAAAACACCCTGAAACAGATACCAATATGAATCAAAAGTATGAACATACTTACAACATTAAGCTCCCCCTACTTTGGTGCATCACTCAAGCACCATCAACTCCAATCGAATGAAAATCCTTGCAAATCACGGAGTTGGTAGGGTTGGTATCTCATGGTGGATTTAACCTAGAGAATATCATTTTGGTATCCAAAAATCTTTTTGGATCCTATGGGTTAGGCAATAAATTTAGCTAACTAAATTCAAATTTAATGTAACCCATACAAACCACAATTACTTTGGTACCCATAAAATGAAATTAAACTAATGGTACCAAGCAATGAAGGGTCAAAGGGAACTAACCCTTCGGAAACCAAGTCCAAGAGGAACTTGATTTCCCAACATAATCATCATTCAAGATAACATCATTAATAAACTATTTCACATACAAATTCTTATTATGCATGCTTGTGTTCTTCGGACCCCAAATGGTGTAAGTCTTGGGAGTCCTAATCCTATTGGGAACATGCATATGTTGTTGGTTTCTATGTGATGCATGTCGTGGGTAAGCATATGGAATTCGATGCAATGGTGCATGATGATAATTATTCATATGAGAATGAGGATGAACATATGAATGTGGAGGAACACGTGCATGAGTGTGTCTCACATGGTGTGCACGTGCTCGTGGGTGCGGAGCATAAAAATCATCATTTGTGCTAACATGTGGGGTAGGATGTGTGTTCCTACGTGGCATGGTATACATGTAAGCATGACCCTTCTTTGGATGTCCACCCAAAGTGGGTTTCTTTCCAAATGGGGGCGTATTCCTAGCGGAAGCACCATTGGTAGAAGATCTACCCATGACGTGTTTACTTCCACTAGTAGAAGCATCGGAAGATGGCCTAACAAAGGTGGCGGACGATTTGGATGACCCTCCCAACTTATACCCCAAACCAATGTGATGATTGGCCGGAAGTAATTCATTTAGGATATCATCCAACTTGCCCTTACCTTTGTTGAATTCATGAATTCGGCCTAATGTGCTCTCATGCTTCTCGGTGAGAGAATGCAAAGAAGCATCCAAAGTGGACACTTGCGATGCGAGTGCACAAACACGTGACTTGAGATTTTTATTCTCAATACTCAAAGTTGAGATTTGAGACGTCAAATCCGCTATCACATGTTCATCCGAATCCTCGATATGAACATGCTCAAGTTGAGACTTGAGATTTTCAATCTCATTTCTCAACCCATCAACAACGGTGTCGTTGTTGACGATGAAAGGCTTAGGCGAGTTTTTAAGACTATCTAATTCATTTTTAGTCTTCATAAACTTAGTAGCCATATTAGAAAACTTATTCCATAATTGTTCATTGGCTATTCTAAGTTCATCATTGGTTACCTCTTCGCCTTCATCCTCGCTTCCATCCTCGCTTTCATCGGAGGAAGTCTCTTCATCACGATCCTCTTTTCCCATGAAGCACGTGTGTGCATTCTCCACTCTTTCATCGTCCGACTCTCCACTTGAGGAGTCGGAGTCGGTGAAAGTGCCGACAAGCCCTTTCTTGTGCTTTCTTGACTTGTCGTGCTTGGATCCCTTCCATTTTCCCTTGTGTTTGTAGAGAGGACAATCCGGCTTGATATGTCCTGGCTTATTGCATTTGTAACACACGGGAGTAGAAACATTAGTCGAAATAAATTTAGATTTACAATTCAACTTACCTTATCGGAAGAATCGGAGGAACTTCTTTGCCATATCGGCCAAAGCTTCCATGTCCAACTCATCGTCCGATTCTTCTTCCGATTCCTCATCATCGGTAGATGGAGCGGCCTTGTATGCAATCGCCTTTTTCTTAGGCTCGTCTTGCTTCAAGTACGACTTCATCTTTTCTTTCATCATGAGCTTGCTATCCTTGCGTACCTCGTATGACATCAAGGTACCCATTAGTTGAGTAACCGTATAAGTTTTCATGTCATTACCTTCCTCGATGGTGAAGGTACGCTTCTCCCAACAAGAAGGAAGTCCATCGATTATCTTCGAGACTTTCTCCTTTTGGGTGTAGGTCTTCCCAAGAGCTTCCAACTCGTTTGTGATGTCGACGAATCGAGCATAATACTCTTTCATCTTTTCACCCTGCAGCATATGAAATAATTCGTAATCTTTGTTCACGACAACGAGTTTAGAATCTCTTACCCGACTCGTCCCTTCATGTAATATGAGGAGGGAGTTCCAAATTTGATATGCACTCTTACATGTGCATATCTTATTGAAGTCCTCGGGCTCCAATGCGTATTGCAAGGCGTTCATTGCCTTGGCATTACTTACCTCCGCGGAGACCTCCGCGGGAGTCCACTTTGCGAAATCTTGTTCGGAGGGCTCAACGTACTCATTCATCGTGGCTCTCCAAAGTGAAGCTCTCCGGAGGAACGTTTCCATTCGGCATTTCCAGTACCCGTAGTTGGTACCGTTGAAGGAAGGAGGCCTAGATGAAGATTGCCCTTCTAAAACTGAGGATGCTCCTTGACGATCCTTGAAGACGTTGTAGTCGTTGTTCGTCATAGCTTTAACCTTGTAGCTTTAACCTTGGCTCTGATACCAATTGTAGTGCCCTGTGGTAGCTACTGCACACGTACTAGAGGGGGGGTGAATAGTACTTAAAATAATCAAGATAGTTATTCCTAATTATTGTGCAAGAAACAAACGACAATGCGGAATTAAACAACTATCAACAAGAATTAAAACATACGCAAACAAACAATATTACTGGGTTCGGATCCACCCAAGTCTCCCCGACTTGTTCCCGATGATCCTACGTCCCAACCACCCGGATCCCCTCCGGATACTTGAGTTAGCAACCCTAACTCAAGATTTCCACTAAACCCACTTGTGGAAACTCCACAAGTGCAATCGACCTACAATCGATTCCCGTGAATCCCACAACCCGGGATCACACAAACTCTCACAACCGAGAGTGTACAACAATTCAATGAAATGAAATGAAATAAACTCTTACCGTACAAAATCCTATGCCTTGAGTAAACTTACCAAATTAGGGCAATGATGGATTTTGAGGAAGAGGATGTCACCAAACCGAATCTCCACCAATAAGATCAGCGATCAAAGGCTATGATGGAGGATGGTGACTTTGGATCAAGCTCTAGGCTTGGAAGGCTCACAATGGAGAGAATCTCTCTTGAGGAAATGGCTCAAAGAGTTGAGGGAGAGATTCTTGTGAGGAAGAGAAAGCTTTTAGAATGGAGTTGAATAGATTCTCTTAGGTTTCTTCAAATCTCTAAAATGGCAGCCTTGAAACTTATGAAAGACCCCCTCCAACTATATATAGGATAGAGGAGAGAGGGAGAGAAAAACGTTTCAAGAAAAGCTCCAACGGCTCTATTCTGAACCAAACTTGTCGGTCAAAGAAGGATCACTGACCGACTAGTTCATCAACTAGTCGGTCGGTGATACAACGTAGACCGACTAACGATAGAACAGCCAAGAAGTCGAAGTACAGGCAAAGACAACTAGTCAGTCTAAGAAGACTTGCCGACCGACTAGTTTTACAACTAGTCGGTCGATGAATGATCTTTGACCGACTAACGTCGAAATAGAATAGGTAGACTTCAAGTTGACTTAGTCGGTTTAAGAACAAATGCTGACCGACTAGTTTCTCAACTAGTCGGTCGGTAAACATTCTTTGACCGACTAACTCGAAACAGTAGCTCAAGCTGAAAATGACTGTACACAACTAGTCGGTCTGAGAAGGACTCCTGACCGACTAGATCGTCATCTCGTCGTCGGTGACTCTTCTTTGACCGACTAACTGTAGACAGGGAAAGGGCTGAATATAGAGAAGGCAAACTAGTCGGTTCATGTAGAGTTGCCGACCGACTAGATCGTCATCTAGTCGGTTGGTGACTCTTCTTGAACCAACTAGCATGCACTCGAAGCCGAGGGAAGAAGCGATAGGCTTCGGGAAAGTTTCTAATGGCTTCTATGAATATCCTAGCTCTAAGATATGAGCGAAATGAAGATTATAAAGTAAGTCCTACTCAAGGCTTAACATTCTAATCTATGAAGCTAGAAGACTATAAAATAAACCTTACGAGCCGTCTTCAAAGCTTCAATCTTCATTCCTCTTGACTTCCATATTGCTCCTTGAGCTTCAACGAAGCTCCAGGCACACGATCACGCGTATTGAGAAGTCTTGAGAAGTCGCTGTTGATGAACGTGGTATTTTGGCGACGATCTCCATAACTGCGCTAACAAATAAGTTAGTATACATTATTTATGTTTGCTCATCATCCAAAACCAAATCCGGGGAATCAGATCACAACAAGTCCCGATGACTGACTCGGCCGAGTGGAGAAAGACGGTCCACCCGAGTGACAACCGACGTCCGCCCGAGTGACGAAAGACCGTCCGCCTGAGTGATCTCCGAGAAGATGACCCCCGAGACCCCCAACTCTCTGTTTTTGTACAAGGTTCGTCACTCGACCGAGTGACATTTGTCACTCGGCCGAGTGAGCCGCGCTGCCTGTAAAGAAAACTGCGGATTTGAGGCTGCGCAGGGGCATTTTCGTCAGGGTTTTTTGGTCGATTTTGGGTGGTATTTAACCCCAGTTTTTAACCTAGTTTATGGGAGCTTTTTCAGAACTTTTTGTAGATTTTTAGATTAACTTTTTAGGGATTAGATTTAGCTTTAAGGGAGGAGAGAAAAGTGAGATTTTGTTGGATGCTATCTTGTTCTTCATTGGTTTGTATTTCTCTCCCTCAAAAACTCAATTTTTGTTGATATTTTGAATATTGCTATGAATTCCATTGATTTTATTTGTGAATTTCTATTGCATTCTATTATGAATTGTGAGTAGTTCATCGTCTTAGGGCGTAGGGATGAACCCTACAGCCCAATTTCGAAATTGTGATGAATTGGTGAAACTATTGCTAGGATTGATTAGGGTTAGTTTGGGATTGCTATAATACGAATAGCTAGGGATTCATATCGATTGGGATTTGCAAGAGATTAGATCCCAATCCGATAGGAAGCCCTAGATATTCGAATTGGGTTGCAATTGAATTCCTCCGGAATCGGTTTGCAAGAGATTGGACCGAAACTAGGGTTTTTCGATTGCAATTCTATACCAATACCCGTTTGCAAGAGATTGGATGGGTAAGAACTATCCCAACCTTGGTCGTAGCTCGAGTTTGCACGAGAGTGGGCTCGAGATACGATTGAACGATGATGTTGTTCTTCACGCTAGTTTGCCTAGGCTAGGGTTTGCCAGAGATTGGACCCTACCCTAGGTTGGCTATAGACCGGCAATAGCGCGAGAGCGTGAGCTTGGTTCCACATTTAGTTGCAACTAGTTCACCCAAATTTCAAGTCTAGCAATTGTGAAACCTACGAGTCACGATGATGAGATACGGCAAGTAGCGGGGATTTCCTATCCCCTAAGCTTCTTTATTAATTTGTTAATTCCTTTATACATTTAAACGACTGTGACCGCACATTGCGAACATTCTCCCGACTTCCCCTATAGCCAGGTGATTCGAAGAAGACACTGTTATTAGGCCTCCCTGTGTTCGATACCCGCTCGTCGCTACACCATGCGCTTGCGGTAAGACTACGATCGTCGCCGCTCCGGGACGTGTATCCGGGTCGCGATCAAGTTTTTGGCGCCGTTGCCGGGGAGGCAATAGTGTTTGATTCCTATAACCTAGCTATTTTTCTTTTTGTTCTATTATTTCTATTTTTATTTTACCCTTCCGTTGTGCTAACTATTTCTTTGAAACTCTATTTTCCCTTGCATGTACACGAGATCCTCGGCGAACCCCGAAGAGATACTATACGATCCGGAGATCGAGCGTACATTAAGGAGGATCCGAGCGGAGAGGAGACCCGATACGGAAAGAAATTTTATGACCCATCCTTAGACCCCAGAAGAATTAGCGGCGCGAATGGCGAGGATTATTTCCATAAGAGATAGGCTTCGGCCTAAGACTTCTTTCACGACCTCGTCCATAGCCATGCCGGAGTTGGCGACCGACAAGAATTTTGATTTGAAGACCGGATTGGTGGTCCTTATGCAACAAGATTATTTTCATGGGAACTCCCATGAAAACCCTCATTACCACATCCAGCTCTTCCTATCAAAGTGCGCCACCTTCCAAATGCCGGGCGTCTCTGTGGATGCTATCAGACTGCGCCTCTTCCCTTTCACACTAAAGGACAAGGCATTATATTGCTTGAGGACGCAAGCTGAAGGAATCTTCACCACTTGGGATGAGTTGGCGAGTGCCTTCGTCGACAAATTTTACCCGCCCTCCAAGACGGTGAAGATTAGAAGTGCTCTCATGTCCTTCAAGCAAGGACCTCAAGAGACTCTCTACGAAGCATTAGAGCGCTTCAAGGACTTGCAACATCAGTGCCCTCATCATAGCATTGAGGATTGGGAGCTTGTCCATAGCTTTTACAATGGACTCCAGCCGAGGGAGAAGCAGATTATTGATGCCACGGCAAATGGAGCCATTTTTTCGAAGACTCCCAATGAAGCTACGGCCTTGCTTGAGGAGATGGCCTCGAACAACCAACAATGGGGGGACGAGCGAGGACATTCTTCATCCTCCTTGAAGCCCACAAGTATCTATGAGGCCAAGGCCGTGGCAAAGCTTTCTAGCAAGTTTGATTCTCTCCACAAGGTTGTGGAGAGATGGGAGAAATTCATTACGGAGCCTCAAGGAGCCCCTTCTACATCCATGCCGACAAATCATATGAGCGATTGGCAAGACCAATCCCAATCCATATATGTAGGTGGAGAGCAAGGAGAAGGAGCTTTGGAGCAAGTTCAATACGTCGCGGGGAATTCTGGATATTGGGCCAATCCGGCCACTAGAAACCATCCGGGTTTCTCATATGCTAATAATGATGGAGCATTGAACCCCCCCCGCCACAACAACCTCCTCAAGCTCGAGCTCCACCACCACCACAACCGAATTATCCACAAAGGGGCCACCGCAACAAAATTTCCCACCGAGGCAACAAGTGGGACCTTATAGGCCGCCCGGGGTACAATCAAGGGTGGAGAAATCCCAACCCACCGCAAGCTCAACAACGCTCAGATTTTGAAGCAAAGGTGGATGAGTTTATGGCAGAACAATGAAAAATCAATGCCACATTGAAGGCAGGACAAGATTCTCTCGCCACCGTCGTAGCTCAAATTGGGGAGCAACTTGCGTTGCTCAATAAAAACAATCAACAATTGCCGGCTCAACCCGAGCCGAATCCACGGGGCAACACCGACCATATTAATGCGGTCGTTGTGGTTACTACAAGAGGAGGGAAGGATACCACTCCCCCCATGACTCAAGTCAAGGAGTCCGTGGTGGAGATTCTACAAGAAAGTGAGCCGGCAATTGAAGTTAAGAAAGAAAAGGAGTTGCGAGGAGAAGTGAAATCTAGAACGGAGGAGCTTATCGATGAGCGCTGATTTATGCCACCGGTGCCCTTCCCTCAACGGCTAGCTAGAGCCAAGATGGAGAAACGGCTAGCCAAGTTCCTCGAGTATTTGAGAGGGGTGAGCCTCAATATCCCCTTCCTCGACGCTTTAGTGGAAATCCCATCTTATGCCAAGTTCTTAAAAGACTTGATCTCGGGAAGGAAGTGGAAGGAGAAGATAATGCTAGCAGAGGAAGGGACTTGGTTCACAAAAAGGGAAAAGGAGCCCGCCAAGCTTAAAGATCCAGGGAGTTTCCGGATTCCTTGCACTCTAGGCGGCGTCCCCCTACAAAAGGCATTAGTAGACTTGGGGGCTAGTGTTTGCCTCATGCCCCTCTCCATGTTCCGGAGGTTGAATACCGGCACGGATTTGAAGCCTACCGACATGCGGATTCAACTAGCAGACTGGAGGATTACAAGACCGGTTGGGATAGCGGAGGACATCCCACTCCAAGTTCCGGGGGGCATATGTTTGCCAGGCGATTTCGTGATAATGGACATCAAGGAGGAGGGCGATACATCACTCATACTCGGACGCCCATTCCTCGCCACCGCCGGTGTCATCGTCGATGTGCGGGAGGGGACCCTTACCTTGAACGTCGGCAACATCGAAGTGGAGCTTCATATACCGAAGGCAATGAAGCACATGCCGTATCACAAAGAACTAGATTACATGGACCTCCTTGATGAGGTCATTGAAGAGGTGATCCCCCATTCCATCGGCGCACCCCACGAAGATAGCTCCGAAGAAGGCCTAGATTTGGCCGAGGAAGAGAAGATGGAGAACTCCCCGATATCTCCATGGAAATTGATGATGGAGACGCTGATGTCGCTAGGATACGGGAGCTCTACAAGCTCTCGAAGTTGAGGACTCCGAAGAAAGCTCCACCGATACGAAGATCGGTGTCACTGGCGAAGAGGAAGACCGGAGCAAGCTCTAGCTTGGGGGAGCCACCCCCCAACATTGCCCATGAAGAAGGGGCACTGAGGAAGACCACACCTCACCATGATCCAAATCCGAGTGGTCTTCCAAGCAAGTTCGACGGGTGCATCTCGTATGCACCCAACATCAAGCGTTAATTGAAAATCAATAGGGGTCGAGCTCAAGACCTAAAACGAGCGCTTGTCGGGAAGCAACCCGACGGTTATCACGTTTTCTATTTTTGGTTTTTATTTTTTGTTTTAGACTTTATTAGTGTTTTTGAGTCGTTCGCCCGAAATTTTTTGACAACGGGTCCTATTTTCTTTGGCAGGAGAGGAGAACAGGATATCTATCGTATGGAGGATGACTAAGGCGAAGAAGAGCACTCCAGGAACGCGCTCAAGGATTATGAGAAGGAAGAAATCAACTGGAGGAAGAAAAACAGAGATTAGAGCCAAAACAGAGCCAAACAGCAGAAAACAGGGCCTCACTCGGCCGAGTACCATATCCACTCAGCCGAGCAATCAACATCGTCCGCCTGAGTGGCGCACCAACGAGGGAAGTCTGCTGCACCCAACTCTCTGTTCTTTTTTCAATTTCAGTATGAATTGCCACTCGGTCGAATATATATCTTCACTCGGCCGAGTGAAACTGATACGCTTCTAGGGAGAAAATTGCCAAGTAGCTTGTGCCACTCGGCCGAATGGACTTCTTCCACTAGGCCGAGGGTGGCAAATCCACTCGGCCGAGTCGTAAGTGGAGGGAGAAATTTTATAAACATTTTCGTTACGATCACCGGTCGAGTGACTTAGTCACTCGGCTGAGTCGTAACTTCACTTATATAAGCGAACGGGCTCGGCGCGGAATTCGAAACGCCCAAATTCCTTTCGTGCCCGAGCCCAATCGTTCCCTCGCTCGCTGCGACCACCCCCTCGCCCGAACGCCGCTCGACCGCCGGCGGCCGAGCGCCGACCGCCGACCGCCGACCGCCCCGACCGCCAGCGACTTCCTCGCCGTCGGCCGACCTCCGGTAACCCCAATTTCGCCCGTTTTCTCCATTTTCTCCTATTTTTTGATGATCCGTGCACCTATCGAGCCCCTACCCCAAATTAATTTCATTATCTATCTATTATACCCCTAACCCCCCATGTATTTTGAATTTTACACGCTGATATCGTTGTTTGATGTGTAGGCAATCTTGGGGAGTTTAAGGGAGCTTAGGGGAGCTTCCAGGGCACGCTTTTGACCTTGAGGAGTAGGCGTCTTCGCACGCACCCGCTGTTTTGCTCTCACGGGGTGTTCAGGTACCATCGTTCCATTTATTTTAGCACGCCGCACGTTTTACTTGCTGGGTGAGCACTCGGGGCGCACATACCGCCCCGTACACGGCCACGCACTCGGGGAGCTTCCGCCAAGCGGAAGCGGCCGGATGATCCCGGCCCCTCCCACGAGATGGAGGACTCTCCCCCGCCTACACCACCTCACCCCACACAGCCACAGCCTGCCGATCCAGTCCACCCACAGCCACTTCCAGCCGAGCCCTGACGTGTGTTTATATTTCATATATTTAGGCGCGTTTTCTTCCGTGTTTTTCCATATTTACCGCCGTATTTTATTTTTTTTCTCGTGTTTTCTTGTATTTTCTTGTTTTCTTTCACTTTTCTGTATTTTCCGTGTTTTGCAAGAGTTTGCTGGCATTTGGGACGTAAAACGATGATATCATGTGTCCCCGGAGCAACGGGAGGAGTCACGTGTGATTCAGGTGGTCAAACGACGAAGAAACCCCCGCATTGCGCTGTGATTTTGTGAAGCGGCTCACCCGACCGGTTGACTTATCAACCGATCGGGTGATATCGTTTTCTATAAATAGACCCCTAGGTTTCCCAGATTCGGGAGTTGGTTATTTTTTACTGTTTTCTTCATTTTGTGACGGCTGTAATTTCCCAGTTTTTGTAAGTTTTCGGATCTTTGTAAAACTTTAGTATTATCTTAATTGCTTTACTACCTTCGCATTCCTATTGTCTGATTATGATTTTAACGGTTCATTTTCGTTTAGATCGCTTTTTAATGAATATTTGTGAGTAGTTCCCAAATCTGGGATTTTGGCGGAAACCCCTTCGGGGGCTCTTCCCGATGCATCCATAGGGTTAGGAAATCGATAGGGATTAGGAATCTAACGGTTACGCGGGGTGTTTTATTGTCATCGGCGGTAAAAAGACCGCCTTTGACCGTTGGGCCAAGGGGGAATAAACTTGGCGGTTGACTCCCTAGCCATAGCTCACGCTCTTAGCGTAGACGCCGAATCCTAGCGCGCGGGAGTGGCAGGATGAGATGTTGGGAGTTATCGTTACGAGCTTAGTGCTCTCGGAGTCGATCAGTGTTAACGGACACGGGAGTGACCACTGATCGAACCCGGGAAGTCCGGCGTATCATCCTGGGCACCGACCGGAATATCGGGCCCATGGGATGCCGGTACCAATTTTAGAGGCAACGTCTCACCATTAGACCCTAATTCCGATCACCATCCTACCCGTAGGCGGTATCGGCGAGAGTCGCTCGTTGGGGTGGAAACCAATGTCCCGGGTTTTATTTTCTTTTTGTCTATACCCTGAATTCCTTTACCGTGACAACCCATCATTCGATCTGGGCTAGCTCGCCCACGGGGTGATTTCGGTCCTCTTTGACAAAGCACATCCTAGCCTACCTGTGTTCGACCCCCAAGCCACACTACAACACCGTGTGCTTGCGGTTACAAATATCTAAACCCTCACGCGGGTCCCCCGGCCATTTGCGGCTCGCAAACCGGGGGCACGTCAAGTTTATGACGCCGCTGCCGGGGAGGCAACGTGCTTGTTATTTTAGGATCTCATGAACCCTAGTGTATAGCTCTTATCCCTAACTCGCGATAATTTTCGCATTCTTCTTTTTTCTTTTTCTTTTCTCATTTTAATTTTTATTTCTTATCTTATCTGTTTCTTTCCCACTTGTCGCTTCACGGGTATTTGTTGTTTTTCATGCGCAAGAGTTCAAGAAGTCTCGACGACTTGATCCCCGTTGACCCAGAGATAAACGCCACCCTTAGGCGTTTGGCCGCCGAGAAGCGAAGAAGAGAGGATCCTGAAGCCATGGGGGAGAACACCCCACCTCACAAGTCCCTGCTGGAGTACTCGATGCCTTCCATCGAGTCCACGTCCGCCATCCGTCCTCCAGCTATTACGGCCTAAAGCTTCGAGCTTAAGCCATCTTTGGTGACGTGGATCCAGCAGGATTAGTTTTTGGGTGCACCCATAGAGAGCCTGATCGAGCATCTAGACTCCTTCTTGGAGAAATATGACACCTTCCGGATTAACGGTGTCACAACTGAGGCGATCCGACTGAAGCTGTTCCCCTTCTCCTTGCGAGATAAGGCCAAGCTATGGCTTAGGGGGAAGGACCCCAACACATTCAACACCTGGGAGAAGCTCTCCAATGCTTTTCTGACGAAGTTCTTTCCTCCGGGGAAGACCATGAAGCTGAGGAGTGAGATCTCCTCCTTCTCTCAGGCCAGCCACGAGTCCTTGCATGAGGCTTGGACAAGATACAAGGAGATGCACAGAAGATGTCCCCACCATGAGCTCCCCAAGTGGCAGATTATAAATCTGTTTTATAATGGGCTGAGGGACGATTTAAAGTCTTCCATGGACGCCACGGCTGGAGGGTCCTTCATGTCAAGAAGCGAAGAAGATGCCGGGTAAATTCTGGAAAATATGGCATCCAACAATGAACGGTGGTGTGACAAGAGAGCCACACCAAGGTCTGGGGGCATCCATAGAGTGGAAGACGTCGACAAATTGTCAAGCAAGTTTGACTTGCTGTTAACCCAGATCTCCGAATTGATGGTAGGCACCGGTGGCGCCGGTTCACAACAGATTGCTGCGGTAGAATTCGAAGTTTTTGGAGAGTTCGACGGTGGTGACATCTCACCACCGTTGGATCAGGCGAGCGCATTGTTTTACAATCCTACGGGGAATGCGCCATTTCCACCACGAACCAACTCAAACCCAGCCTACTCTCCCAACAACCGGAATCATCCGAACCTCAGCTACCGGCCACCTTACCAACAGCTGGCTCAGCAACAACAGCAGACTTATCAGCCGGCTAGGCCCCAGCAGTAGTTTCAGCAACAGCAATTTCAGCAGCAACAACCACCACCACAGTATCAACAATATGCCCCTAGGAATCAGCAACCCGCCAGCAGCAATACGTCCAACAGAGGGCCATTTCTCCGGTTGAGTCCCTCTTGACTCAATACATAGCCAACCAGGAGAAAATTAATCTGAAGCGGGAGATGGGACAAAGAGTGCTCACTGATCAGGTGACCCAGCTGGGGTTGCAAGTGGCGAACCTTCAGAGACTGCAGAATTTATTACCGCCACAGCCTGAGGTGAATCCTAGGGGGGTAAATCAGACCTTGGCGCTCACACATGAGCATGAGAACGTGTCCGCCATCGTCTTGAGAAGCGGAACACAAATTCCCACTAGAGCGCCGCCCAAAGAACCGGAAGCACCACTGGCCGTTGAGCGGCCAATTGAAAAGGTTAATGACGACGGTGCCCCGTCGCCAAAATTTGTGGCTCCGGAGGGAACCCCCGAAGAAGAGAAGAAGAAAGAAGAAGGGAATTTGAAGGTATTCAAGCCCGTTGTGCCTTTCCCACAACGGCTTGCCAAGGCAAAAATCGATGAGAAGTATGGCAAATTCTTTGCCATGGTGAAAGATATGAGTTTACAAATCCCCTTCCTCGAGGCCATAGAGACGATCCCCTCCTATGATAAATTCTTGAAAGACTTGGTGACACGGGGATCTAGGAAAGAAAAGGTCGTGTTAACGGCGGAGTGCAGCGCTCTCATTCAGCGTGCAAATCCGCCCAAGCTCAAGGACCCCGGAAGTTTCTCCATCCCTTGCACTATTGGGGAAGTGCAAATCCAGAGGGCGCTCGTCTATCTTAGTGCGAGCGTCAGCTTAATGCCCCTATCATTGTACAAGAGAATAGGGATGGGATATTTAGAGCCCACCGGCATGACATTGCAACTTGCTGACCGTTCGGTCAAGTATCCGGTGGGAGTAGTGGACGACCTCCCCGTCGATGTGAAAGGGGTGCATGTACCAGTTGATTTTGTGGTGATGGACATGCCGGAAGACAAGCATACACCAATTATTCTTAGAAGACCCTTTATGGCAACCGCCGGAGTGTTGATAGACGTAAAGAATGGGAAGCTTTCACTGAATGTGGGCCAAGAAAGAGTCGAATTTGACTTAGGCTTGTCAATGAAGCATCCAAACCCCCCGGACAATCCTAGTATCAATGTGCTGGAGAATGAAGAAGATAGAGCTGTTGAAACGAGTGACTGGGAAGTGCTCTCGAGGAATCCCCCCCCCGCCCCCCCCCCCCCCCCCCCCCCCCCCCCCCCCCCCCGATAGCTTGGGGCACCTTGGAGAGCAAGTTGGCTCCCCTAAGAATGAAGTGGCTAATGAGGCGGTCGCGCGACATGTGATCCCTCCCGGGTTTCCTAAGTCTCCTCCCACGAGGAGAAAAGGAAAAGAACCCATGGACCTCACCGGTGATGAGGTCCGGATCCTGAAAAAGATGGCGGTGGACGCCAATTTGAGGGAGAAGCCCTCGGATCCTGTCAACAATGGGAGGGTAGTCGAGCAAATTTTTTTACAACCGCCGACTACACAGACAGCCACAACCTCTGGAGCTGAAGAGATGCCGGATTTTGGGCATCACCCGTACCGCCCACCATGAAAATCACCAACGGGCGTCGAGCTAAACGACGTTAAACAAAAGCACTTCATGGGAGGCAACCCATGTCCTAAACTTTTGTTTCGCTTTTTAGGACTTTTTCTTAACTTTAGTTTATCTATTTTTCTAAATAAATCCAGCCGGAAGAACTCCCGTCGTGAAACTTAGGCGATTTTTGGGTTTTTGCAGAAAACAAGGCCTCAACCGATCGGGTGAGTTCCCACCCGATCGGTTGGGATGTATCAGCTTACGGCCGTGTCTGTCGCCAAATGAACCGACCAGGTGGAGAATGATGAGACCGGGTGATATAACCGGGTGACCTGGGGGAACTCTCGGAAAAATTTCAGTATTAACGAACCGACCGGGTGATAATATGCCAGACCGGTTGAAGGACCGGGTGAAAAACTCTGAGTTTTCGGGAAAATCTGTGGAGCGGCGAACCGATCGGTTGAGTTCTCAACGATCGGGTCGCCTGTAGCGTTTCTTCAACATCAAATTTTCGACCTAGGGTCAACCGATCGGGTGAAAACTCACCCGATCGGTTCGACTTAAACCCTATAAATACCCCCGACCCACCCCCTCACAAACCCTCGCCCGATCTCGCCGTTTCTCCGTCGTTTCGCCTTCCTCCAAGCACCCGATTGCCAAAATCCCTCTCCCACAACCTCAAATCCTCCATTAGTCTCTCTCTCCACCCCCCCTCGCATTTCTCCATCTCTTCCTCTCTATCCCTCTCCTATTTCCTATTTTCTAGCCCTAATTCTCAACACCCACATCCACCATCGAATTTTTTGCTGAAGAAGAGTGCCGCGGCTCCACACTTCTCCCATTACACGGCATTGGGTCACTACAAGCGGGGAACTCTAATTGCTGCGGGGTAACTTCGTTCCACCTCTCGAATCTCAATTTTTACCCTAATATTTGAATTGCTTGGTTTTCGTGTGTGTGCACTTTAATAGTATTTTGCACCCATTTGCATCATCCACACACACATGGCCCGGGAGAGTGATAAAGGAAAAGCTATCTTGCGTGAGGAGGAACCGTCTCGTAAGAGACGTAAACAAACACGTCCTCTTCACCGCACACGTGAGCTTACACTTGCCCCTCCCGCACCTATCATTCCCCCTGTGGACCCCATGTTGGGCCCGCATGGATACATATTTAGGAACCAAGAGCAGAAAGACTTCTACCAAGACTTGACACTCGGGGGGCATTTATCAACCTAGTTTGCCCACACCCAATAACTCGTCGACCTCGGTGTATTCACCGAAGTCGAGACTCTTTTTGCTAATCTAGGTTGGTTGGCCTTCCTTAATGCATCTGCGGTATCTTACCCGTCACTCACCCTAGAATTCCTTTCCTCCCTCGTTTGTGAGTCGAGGTCGACTGTCACTTTTTGGGTGCGTAACCAAACCATCCGCACAAACCTAGACACCATCTGCGATATATTTGGTTTCCCTATTCTAGGGAATGACGCTATCCGTCACTACGGATATCCCCCGGAATTTGACGTCGATAATTTCTGGTTCCGCCTCACCATACTCCGCCGCTATCCCCGGGGTAAGGCCAAGGCCTCCTCCATCATCCATCCCATATTTCATCTGGCCCATAGGATCATATCATCTGCATTTTTCCCGCGCGATGAGTCAGGCACCGTGACTATCCCCGATCTTTTTATTCTCTGGGCCATGACTTTCCCCTTTGTTCGTGATGATGATGGAGTTAGTTTCAGAGCCCCGGTTGTCCCTGTCCATGCTGGCGATTGGCTTGTTTACAATCTTCTCGAGATTAGCAGGGTCGGGAAGGGCAAAATCTGCTGTGGGGGCATTATCACTATCATTGTTTCTTACCCCCCGTTCAATATCCATTTCCCCCGTGGTCTTCCCATCGCCGCAGGACCCTCACGTCTAGATCTTGACGTCCTGCGACAAATTCACGTGATTAAGCCCCGCCCCGACGGTCGTTTCGAATTCAATTACGGCCACCCCCCTCGCCCCTACACTATTCTCCCCAACTCCGCTCGCATGATTGTGGCTATCATGGTGGATTGGACTTTTCCGCCCGACCCTGAGTTCTTTGAGGGGTTGCACCTTCCTTTCCTTCCCCCTGACGCACATAGACCTCCTTCCCATGCCACCCACTTAGGCGAGCAGGATATTCCTGCGTCCCGGGGAGATATGGGGGCTGGCCCGAGTCGCCCTGTTTCTGTTCCTGACTCCATCACTTCTGAGCACCTCTTAGCGGCCATTTCTGGCCTTGTCTCCTGTGCCGGCATGACCACCGCCGTCGGCACCACTTCCACCTTACCTGTCGGCACCACTTCTGCCTCACATCAGTCCACATCCTTTGGTCGTCACCAGCTCTCTGCCCGTCTTGGTCTTGAAAGGGAGGTCGCTGCCCTCCGTGATCTCGCCATGTCCTCTGCCTCCTCGGACCCATCACCGTCCTCCTTTCTCACTCACCCACGTTTCCTCGCACTTGAGAGGAACGTGGCCGCCATTCTTCGCCTTCTCACTCACATCCACGGTCCACCTCCACCATCACCACCTCGACGATCTTCTCCTCCACCCTCCCACACATCCCCACATCCATCACCTCCCCCACCACATTCTTCTCCTCCCTCATCTATTCCCATCCCGGTATCCACTTCCCCCCTCTAGACCACTTCCATCGCACCCACACTACCTCCTCCCTCCTCCTCCATCACTTCATATGTGCGTCGGAGGAAATTGCTGGTGCGCTCCAAATCTCTCCCACCACCACCCACTACCGTCACCATCACATCTTCTCCCCCCATTTCTATTCCTTTCACCACCGCCTTGATCGCCGTCCTACCACCACCACCCACCTCCACCGACACTCCTCCCATCGTTCACACCACCGCTGCACCTATTCCTCCACCTCTTTCCCCACTTCTCCGCACACCCCCCGCCTCCCCCGACCACCCAGCCACACCCTCTTCCGAGGAGGGCGATGATTCGCCTTCTCCTGATTTTTGATTTCACTTTGTTTTTTTGACCCCCCCTCGCATATTTCTGCACTTTCACGCTCATATTTCATTGCTAGCATTGTCATGTCTAGCTTGGGGGACGTCTATTTTGGTGTGTTGTCGTGTTTTGTTTTTTCTTCTTTTTGTGTGTGTGCTTGTTTTTCCCCTTTTGAGTGTCGTGTCGTGTGCTTTTTGTCGTGTCGTGTGGTTTTATTTCGTTTTTCGCGTCGTGTGGGTTGATTTTGATTTTTCTTTATTTTTCAGTTTTGTATCTGTGTTTTCTTCGTTTTTCATTTCTTTTTGTGTTGGTGCATATTCCCCCCCCATTCTCATTGCCCTCCCGTTCTCACTCTTATTGCATTGAGGGCAATGCAAGATTCAGCTTGGGGGAGTCGCACTTTGTGCGTCATTTGAGTCTTTTCTTTTTCGTTTTTGTGTCGTTTTCATCGTGTTTTTCTTTTTCTTTTCTTCTTTTTATCTCTTTCTCCTAGATATGAACCCTATGATGAATCGCCAAAAAAATCACACACACCTAGCACCTAGCATCACATTCACTAACCCTAGGATTTCGAGTCCTCTTGCATTTCACGCATCGTGGGTCCACTTAGCTTTTTTGTGAGTCGTGTGTCGTGCCTAACCGTGTGGTGTGCTTCTACTTTGTGATTTTACTTTATATACCTGTCCAGGAATGACCCCTAGATTATCATGCTTCGATTTGAATATGCGGTATTTATTTCCCCTGTCTGCTTCTGCATGCTATATGTATATATCGTGTACTTCATTTCTCATGTGTCGGGATTCCACAATTAAGGACTAGGATAACCCATTTAGCCTACGCTCTGATTAGCAAGAAATATCTCCTTTGCCCAAGTGTTTAGAATCCGATTTCATTTTTATTTTACTTGGTGCAAATCCCCTCGTCGTGTACCGTTCTCCCACTTGGGAGCGTACACATGTATATATCCCAATACCCAAAAATCAAAAAAAAAGGAGAAAAGAAAAGAAAAGAAAAAAAAGGAAGAAAAATTTTGTATAGCCCAAAATAAAAAAAATAAAAATAAATACAAATACCAAAACCCCAAAAATTTCAAGTGTGAATATTTTTCCTATCTATCGAGAATAAAGGGAAGGCGAGAATTTGCACCGAGTGTTCTTCTCCACATCATCTCAACCCCCATCGTTTTTGAAAACACTTGGCTTAGGAACTTTTTAGCTATTATCTAGGCTTTAGTGTGGTGATTTGCTTAACCATTGTTGTGGAGTCCCCGACGCATGATATGTTTCGATTCTCTCTCTATTCTCATGCATGCTTGAACTACATATATTCACCGCCTTATTCAATTCGAATTGATATTTGGGTCATTTCCTGGGTTTGCGTATATCGAGCTTTATTGCACATCGTAGATAGCGACACCGACTGCTAGCGCACGGCCACACTCACTCGCGCTTCACCGCGTGGGCCCACGTCACTTATTTGGACTCGTATTCCTTGGTTTAGTGATGTGATTTGGCGTTTGCTTGCTTGGTGTGTCGTTTTTGATTTTGTTGGCCCTGACGGGCGATCTAGGATAAAGAGTTTTCTTTTTCTCTCTTTCTCTCTATTTTTCCCTTCGAGCTCCTACTCTCACTCGTCTTCCTCGAGGACGAGGAAGAGTTCTGCTTGGGGGATTTTGCCGTGCGTTTATATTTCATATATTTACGCACGTTTTCTTCCGTGTTTTTCCGTTTTTTTCTGTATTTATCGCCGACTTTTATTTGTTTTCTCGTGTTTTCTAGTATTTTCTTGTTTTCTTTCACTTTTCTGTATTTTCCATGTTTTGCAAGAGTTTGCTGGCATTTGGGACGTAAAACGATGATATCATGTGTCCCCGGAGCAACGGGAGGAGTCACGCGTGATTCAGGTGGTCAAACGACGAAGATTGCATCTTTCAGCCCCTCACCCAGTCGGTTGGTCATCTCCAACCGATCGGGTGATGCACGCGTGTATCACCCGGACGCAGCTTGGAGCTCACGAGAAGTCGCCCGGTCGGTTCAGGGACCGGGTCAAAAGCTCAAAGTCTCTGGAAATTCGAAGCTGATTCCCAACTGATCGGGTGACCTTCACCCGATCGGTTCACCTGTAGCTGAATTTCAACAGCCAAAACTCGGAGCTCCAACCGATCTCCTCACCCGGTCCGCTCCAAGATCAAACCGGTCAGCACCAAGATCCAACCGACCGCACCAAGTTCCAACCGACCGGTTCATACTGACCGGGTGAAACCCCCGCATTGCGCTGTGATTTTATGAAGCGGCTCACCCGACCGGTTGACTTATCAACCGATCGGGTGATGTCGTTTTCTATAAATAGACCCCTAGGTTTCCCAGATTCGGGAGTTGGTTATTTTTTACTGTTTTCTTCATTTTGTGACGGCTGTAATTTCCCAGTTTTTGTAAGTTTTCGGATCTTTGTAAAACTTTAGTATTATCTTAATTGCTTTACTACCATTGCATTCCTATTGTCTGATTATGATTTTAACGGTTCATTTTCATTTAGATCGCTTTTTAATGAATATTTGTGAGTAGTTCCCAAATCTGGGATTTTGGCGGAAACCCCTTCAGTGGCTCTTCCCGATGCATCCATAGGGTTAGGAAATCGATAGGGATTAGGAATCTACCGGTTATGCGGGGTGTTTTATTGTCATCGGCGGGAAAAAGACCGCCTTTGACCGTTGGGCCAAGGGGGAATAAACTTGGCGGTTGAATCCCTAGCCATAGCTCACGCCCTTAGCGTAGACGCCAAATCCTAACGCGCGGGAGCGGCAGGATGAGACGTTGGGAGTTATCATTGCGAGCTTAGTGCTCCCAGAGTCGATCAGTGTTAATGGATACGGGAGTGCCCACTAATCGAACCCGGAAAGTCCGGCGTATCATCCTGGGCACCGACCGGAATATCGGGCCCATGGGATGCCGGGTACCACTTTTAGAGGCAACGTCTCACCATTAGACCCTAGTTCCGATCACCATCCTACCCGTAGGCGGTAACGGCGAGAGTCGCTCGTTGGGGTGGAAACCAAAGTCCCGGGTTTTATTTTCTTATTGTCTATACCATGCATTCCTTTACCGTGACAACCCATCATTCGATCTGGGCTAGCTCGCCCACGGGGTGATTTCGGTCCTCTTTGACACAAGCACATCCTAGCCTCCATGTGTTCGACCCCCAAGCCACACTACAATACCGTGTGCTTGCAGTTATAAATATCTAAACCCTCACGCGGGTCCCCCAGCCATTTGCCGCTCGCAAACTGGGGGCACGTCAAGCCCCCACACCCACAGCCACCACCGGCTCCTATCGTCGGGCCGCTGGGTATTACGTTCCGAGACGACGTACATCGCGTCGCTTTTGAGCGTATCGCCCAGCGCTCGATAGTGCCCTCCAGGTTCGCACACCTTGCTGACCTAGACCTCCTGGGGGTACTTGAGGCGATGCTCACGTTGTACGACAACGTGGGTTGGGGAGATTTTCTTTCCGTGTCGGCGGACACCTACGTCCGTCCGACACTCGAGGTGCTCAGCTCGATCACCCGGACCGCTGAGGGATACTCCTTCCGGCTTATGGATCGTGAGTGTCAGATCACTCTCGATATGCTTAGGGCATTCTTTCAGTGGCCCGCTGTCCCCACACCCAACCGAGCCTACGCCCCCACACACATCCCTCCCCCATCCTTCGATTCACACGCCTTCTGGGCCAGGATCACAGGTTTACCTCAGGCCTTTGACCCTAGTAGGGCCAAGGCCTCGGCCATAGTCCATCCCTGCCTCTGCATAGCACAGCGCCTTATGGCGACCACCTTTCTAGCGAGGTACGAGCCTGGGACGATGTCGACGCCTGAGCTCTATATGCTCTACGCCATGACTCGCCCCAGAGTTCTTGATAGGGATGGCATTACGTTGGTCCCCACCGTTGAGATTGACGTCGCTAGCTTGTTTTTGGACCGCATCATCGTATCGGTAGGCACTCGCTCCCCGATATGTTGCGGCGGCCTGATCACCCTGCTAGCCCTGATGACCGGCGAGGACCTTCCGGCTGACCTGCGACGAGTCCCGGGCCCCACTGCACTATCGATAGACGTCATGGCCCGGATGAAGATGCTTCGTCCGCACGGCCAGCGGCACTGGGTTTGGTTCCACGGTCCGTACGGTGCTGACTACATGATCCTTCCGAGCCTCGCTCGAACACACATAGGACCAGCACACGACGACTGGCTTCCGGCGATGGATCTCTTGATCCCCACCGCCTACGTGCTAGAGGCCGAGGGAGCTGAGCCTGCACCACCTGCACACCCTGCACCGCCAGCTGACCCTGTGTTCCCTCAGCCTGAGCCTGCACTTTCTGCCGCTCCCGACACTTCTGTCCCCACTTCTGCCAGTGTTGGGAGTACACTTGCTGAGCCTACGCCCACCACGTCTACCACTACACCACCACTGATGTGCCCTTGTCAGTTGAGCCACTCACCTCTCTGCTACCCAAGCGTCCACCCACCATACTTGAGAGCGGCGAGCCTTCTTTCGCTGCTGTCGTGGAGACCATGGCCAGTATGATCTCCGCTGGGGTTTCACCTTTTGGACCCTACACTTCCTCCCCAGCAGTTGACCCTTCTGTCTCCACCGTAGCTGTCCTTTCTGAGAGTGTCGTGACGTTTGTCTCCACGTCTGTGTCACTGGCCTCTCTTGCCGCCTCGTCACCAATTTTGTCTTTCACTCCCACTGCTGCTGCTTCCACCTCACACCAGCCTACGTCCCAGCCTTGCACTGAGGCTGGGCATCCACTAGTGAGCACAGCACCCTTACCACCCATGCCTGCTGTCCCGATCACCTACACCGCCCGTATTAGACAGCCCCGACTAGCTCAGCCTAGACCTGTCCGTCCCTCCGCTCCACCACCCCCTGACGCCTTAGTTCAGAGCGTTCGCGCTCTTGAGGGGGCGTTGAGTGGACTCCGGGGCGATTTTAGGGCTTTGTCTTCCATAGTCACCGCCATGCAGCACCGCCTCGAGCTACTTCCCGGCATTCACTTTTGCCTGACACAGATCCTCGAGCGATTGCCACGACCACCACCCACCCAGCAGACTGTTCCACGTCCACCACCACCACCCCCTCACCTCCACCTCAGGACGGAGATGGCGCATCACCACCAGCTTAGGCACACCCTTGATGCCACCGATTTTTTGTCGTTACGCTGCCCATTATCTGCTTGGTCCTGATGATATTTTTTGACCACCCCCCTCCTCCCATCACTATTTTTGTCCACATTTTGATCATATCATTCTGTATCCTTTTTCGGGAGTAAGTGAGTGTATTTTTGGTGACACACACATATCTAGATCACTCTTATCCTTGCATGCATCACATTCGCATCATATTTTTGATTTTGTTATTTTTGTTTCTTTTATCATGCATGCATACCCACCCCCCCTCCCATTACACGTCTCTCGGTGTGCCACACTTCGCACATTGAGGACACTGTGCACTTTAGCTTGGGGGAGTGAGTTCTCACGCTTTTTGCTTTTGTCACCTTTTATTTTTTGTTTTTCTCACGTTTTTCCACTTTCGCACCCATTTTTCATCGCTTTTTCATTTTTTTACCATGCATCACGTTTTTCTTATTTTTCTTGTGTGTTGCATTGTAAATAGTTTTATTTTCGTTTATCTTTATTCCTTTCATCTTTTGCTAGAGATGACTTTTCTGTGATGATGATGACGTGGTGTTAGCTTTTCTCTATATGCATGCTATACTTGTCATGTCATAGCCTCTTATTTCTGATATCATATGCTATGTTCTGCGTTGCATTTAGAAATAGTAACCCACTCTCTTTTGCTGTATGAAAATGGATGAAATTATATTATTAGCTGATGTCTGATAATTCATATGTATGCTATCGTAGAAAACACACCAAGATTCATGCATTGATGCTTATATCTGGAGTACTGCTTTCCTTTCTCTCATATCACTTCTATATGCATGATTTGTACGTTTCACTTCAGGTTGATTGAATTGTTGCTAGCAATGATAAATCTGGATTAGTTTACTTTTTGAGATTAAACTGAGTAGATTATATTACCCTGCTGAAGTTGTCGTGCACGTCCCAGAGAGTGAACTGAGAGATACATTTATTTCTTTCTCCACATATCTTGAACATTATTTCTCTATTTTAAATTCATTGGTGAATCTCCCCTTAGCGATTCTTTTATTGGCATTCCCCCGTTATTAAAATCACATGCTCCAAATTCCCCAAAATCCAAAGAAAAAAATACTTGTATATCCTTCTCTTTGATTTTGGATCATTGTGTATATTTGCTATTGAAAAAAAAAGCCCACTCTCATATATGCTATTGAAAAAAAAGGGAAAAAGAAAAAAAAGGAAAAGATTTGATAATAAGAAAAGAAAAGAGAAAAGTAGTTCGAAAACGATCCCATCTCATATACTTTGTCTCTTTCTTCCCTCTTTTGTTATATTTTTGACTTTTGGAGCTTCATAAAAATGGGGACGTAAATATCGTTTTATATATGCCACCACGCTTATAGATAAGCTTGGGGGAGAGAATCCAATGATGTGTGAGAGAGTGACTACTTGACAATGCATGACAACCTAGGCTAAGTAATATTTTACACTCGGTGAGATTGCTAAAATTTCACGAAATCCAGAAATCTACGCTTAGCATTCATTTCATGAAAACCGCACTTTTTCCATTCTTACTACTCTATCGTGTGATATCTCTTATACTCCTTATAGAAAGCATTCAATTGAAAACTGTGTGATCTACGGTATTGTATACCGCTTTAGATGCTTCAGACGATGTTAATCTTAGAATTATTCCATTTTTCATGCTATATTGGTATTCTTGGGTTTTCTATTTCAAATGCATCATTATACTATGGTATCAAAATAAAAGTCTTTGACATGTGTTTTATATTCGATGCATGCTATATGAGTAAGCAAACCCCACGTCCTGAGAAAAATGATCTAGCAACTTCCCTCTTCGTTTTCTATTTTTTTTTTCGTTTTCCGTTTTCCACCATTCCGCTGTTTTCTTTATCTTTATCCACCGGGTTCGCTTTTTACTTATCTTCCTCGAGGACGAGTAAGAGGTAAGCTTGGGGGATTTTGATCACTCCGTATTTTACACCTTTTTTCTGCATGTTTGCATGCCATTTAGATCGCTCAAATCATGTTTTTCACGTTTATTCGGCAATATTGCGATGCTTTTTACGATTTGTTGTTTTTATCGTATTTCAGGAGATTTGGAGCTATTTGGAGTGATTCTGAGATACACCCACTCCGGAGTGTCAGCGACGACTCTCTTGGGGGGTATTTTGCTGTTGGAGAGGAGTGGAAGGAGAAAGAACGTCGTAGGAGCGACGAGGAGGCGAAAATATGAAGTTTGGGCATTTTTAGCACTTCACTCGGCCGAGTGAAGGAGTCACTCGGCCGACAATAGGAAGCCCGCTCGGCCGGCCAGATCGGACACGTAACAGAGCAATATCAACGTGCACTCCGCCGAGCATCACCATTGCACTCGACCGAGCACCGAGTCACCCATCGCCCGAGTGGAGCCAAGACGACGGCAACAAAAGAGACCGAACTTTCTGTTCTTTTCGTCTGTCAGTCCCGATGACTGACTCGGCCGAGTGGAGAAAGACAGTCCGCCCGAGTGACAACCGACGTCCGCCCGAGTGACGAAAGACCGTCCGCCCGAGTGACCTCCGAGGAGACGACCCCTGAGACCCCCAACTCTCTGTTTTTGTACAGGGTTCGTCACTCGGCCGAGTGACATTTGTCACTCGGCCGAGTGAGCCGCGCTGCCTGTAGCGAAACTGTGGATTTGAGGCTGCGCAGGGGCATTTTCGTCAGGGTTTTTTGGGCGATTTTGGGGGGTATTTAACCCCAATTTTTAACCTAGTTTAGGGGAGCTTTTTTAGAAATTTTTGCAGCTTTTTAGATTAACTTTTTAGGGATTAGATTTAGCTTTAAGGGAGGAGAGAAAAGTGAGATTTTGTTGGATGCTATCTTGTTCTTCATTGGTTTGTATTTCTCTCCCTCAAAAACTCAATTTTTGTTGATATTTTGAATATTGCTATGAATTCCATTGATTTTATTTGTGAATTTCTATTGCAGTCTATTATGAATTGTGAGTAGTTCATCGTCTTAGGACGTAGGGATGAACACTACGAGCCCAATTTCGAAATTGTGATGAATTGGTGAAACTATTGCTAGGATTGATTAGGGTTAGTTTGGGATTGCTATAATACGAATAGCTAGGGATTCATATCGATTGGGATTTGCAAGAGATTGGATCCCAATCCGATAGGAAGCCCTAGATATTCGAATTGGGTTGCAATTGAATTCCTCCGGAATCGGTTTTCAAGAGATTGGACCGAAACTAGGGTTTTTCGATTGCAATTCTATACCAATACCCATTTGCAAGAGATTGGATGGGTAGGAACTATCCCAACCTTGGTCGTAGCTCGAGTTTGCACGAGAGTGGGCTCGAGATACGATTGAACGATGATGTTTTTCTGCACGCTAGTTTGCCTAGGCTAGGGTTTGCAAGAGATTGGACCCTACCCTAGGTTGGCTATAGACCGGCAATAGCGCGAGAGCGTGAGCTTGGTTCCACATTTAGTTGCAACTAGTTCACCCAAATTTCAAGTCTAGCAATTGTGAAACCTACGAGTCACGATGATGAGATACGGCAAGTAGCGGGGATTCCCTATCCCCTAAGCGTCTTTATTAATTTGTTAATTCTTTTATACATTTAAACGACTGTGACCGCACATTGCGAACATTCTCCCGACTTCCCCTATAGCCAGGTGATTCGAAGAAGACACTGTTATTAGGCCTCCCTGTGTTCGATACCCGCTCACCACTACACCGTGCGCTTGCGGTAAGACTACGATCGTCGCCGCTCCGGGACGGGTATCCGGGGCGCGATCACTCTTGCAAACCAAATCTAGAGAATCTCGATTATAAACCTAAATCGAATATCTAGGCCTTCCCATCGATTAGAATCCAATCTCTTGCAAACCCCAATCGAAGAAAATTCCTATCTATTCGTAATAAATCAATCACAACCTAACCGTTATCAACCCTAGCAACAATTCAATTCATTCATCACAATTCAAAGATCAGGTCCGTAGGATTCATCTCCATGTCCTAGAACAACAGAACTACTAACAATTCATCATAGTAATCTTAGAAATAACAAATAAATCATAGCACAATTCATTGTAGAGAGAAAAAAATTCATAAAAACTAGAATTTTAGACAAAAAGATCAATCCAAATTGCGCGTCTTTGATCTACAGCAGAGAATTATAATAGAATAGCCGTCAAAAAAATATTCAAGTCTATCCTAAAACTAGGAATAAAACTAGGTTTAAATACAAGTCAAATTCGTCCAGAAATTCCTGACAGAATTGCCCCTGGCGCAGCCCAAAAAATCAAATTTGTGTAGCAGTTGGACTGCGTCACTCGGCCGAGTAGAGCATGTCACTCGGCCGAGTAGAGCATGTCACTCGGCCGAGTGACAGAACAAATAAAAAACAGAAGATCGGGGATTTTTGGGGGTCTGTCACCCTGTCAGACTCGGCCGAGTGGACTTGTTCACTCGGTCGAGTGGGCTTTCTCACTCGGCCGAGTGGGTCTTCTCCAAATTCTAGTAAGTCGGATGATTTTTGGGAGAAAATTCCTGTCAGACTCGGGCGAGTGGGCTTCTTCACTCGCCCGAGTGAGATTTCTCACTCGTCCGAGTGCACTTTGACTCAACGTGCTCATGTATCCGTTTCACTCGGCCGAGCACGTTCATTCACTCGGCTGAGTAAGTTGTCTGCTTGGCCGAGTTTGCTGCTTCTGTGGTCTTTTCTTCTCCTCCTCGCTCCCTCGTAGATTCTATCGCACTTCTTCCTTTTTCGCTCATCCTTATCGCTGCTAGCTCCTCAATAAAGCCGTGGGCGATGCTCCGGTGCGCGTGAAAGTCTCTTGATTTCATTTTCGCTCCAGATCGCTCCATATTTCCTGAATTCGACTAAAACACGAAATAGTGAAAAGCAACGCGATATCGTCGAGTAACCATGAAAAACGCAATATGGGCGATCGAAATGACATAAAAACATGCAGAACAAAGGTGTAAAATAAGCAGCGATCAAAATCCCCCAAGCTTACCTCTTACTCGTCCTCGAGGAAGATGAGTAAAAGGCAAACCCGGCGGGTAAAAATAAAGAAAAAGGAGATAGAAGATAGAAAAGAAAACGAAGAGAGAGGTGCTAGATCATTTTCTCAGGACGTGGAGCTGCTTACACATATAGCATTCGATGAATAAAAACATGCCAAAGACTTTTATCTCCATATCATGATCATATAAAGATGCATTCGGTATAGAAACCCAAGAATATCAACATGATATGAAACATGAAATCATTCTAGAATTAGCATCGTCTGAAGCATTTAAAGAAATATACATAATCATAGATCGCACACTTTTCAATTGATCGCCTTTAATTTGGAGTATAGGAGGTATCACACAATATGAAGCAATAAGAATAGAAAGGAATTGTATTCATGAAATGCAAGCCAAATTTCAATTCATGGACTTCGTAGTACTCCTAGTAATCTCCCTGAGTATAGAAAATTACCTAGCTTGGGTCGTCATGCACAGAAAAGTAGTCACTCTCACACACATCATTAGTTCCTCTCCCCCAAGCTTATCTATAAGCGTGGTGGCATCAAATTAAACAATACAACTTTTCCCCATTTTTGAAGCTCCAAAAAAATAAAAATAAAAGAGGGAAGAAAGAGAGAAAGAAATGAAATGGGATCATGTATGAACTTCTTTTTGTTTTTGTTTTTCTCTTTTTTCTTCTTTTTCGTAAAGAACATATACAATACAGATCCCAAATCAAAAGATAGAAAGATATGCCTGTATTTTTTTCTTTTTGATTTTGCAGAATGGAGCTTGGATTTTATAACAAGGGGAAGATGCCAATATAAGATTCGCTAAAGGAGATTCACCAATGATTTAAAAGTATAGAAATGACGTTCAAGAAATGTGGAGAAAGAAAAATATGTAACGATCAGTTCACTCTTTAGAATGTGCAAGACAACTTCAACAGGGCAATGAATCTACTCAGTTTGATTTCATAAAGTAAACTAATTCAGTTATATCAAAATGGCATACATTTAATCAACCTGAAAGTAAGCATACAATTTTCATGCAGTAAGAAGTGATAACAGATAACAAAGCAGTACTCCAAATTTAAACAATCAATGCGTGAATCTTGGTGTGTTTTCTATGAAGAGTATACCATATAAATCATCAGACTCAGCTAATGGTAGAATTTCATTCACATTATATAATGAAGGTGCGGGTTACTATTCTCGAATGCATAGCAAAGCATAGCATATAATATCTGAAATAAAAGCAATGACATGACAAGATAATATGCATATAGAGGTAAGCTAATTCCACATCGTCATCATCACAGAAAATTCATCTCTAGCAAAAAGGACAAAAGAAATAAGGATAAAGGAAAAATAAGAACTATTGTACATATGCAGCACACACAAAAAATAAGAAAACGTGATACATGAGAAAAAACGAAAAAGTGGGTGAAAATAAGTGTAAAATAAAGAAAGGTGGAAAATTGAAAATAAAAATGAAGAAAAATGAAAAGTGCGTGAGACACTCACTCCCCCCAAGCTAAACTGCACAGTGTCCTCAATGTGCTAAGTGTGGCACAATGAGAGATATGATATGGGTGGGGTGGGGTGGGTGAGGATGCATGCATGATCAAGTGGGAAAAATAAAGGAAAATGAAATGGATATCCATATGAAGCGTACAGAGATCAAGAGTGTGCAAAATAACTGTCCCAGAAATACCTCCTCTCTACCAAGATAATATAGACAAATATGAGCAAAAAGTGACCAAAATGTGTGGGGAGGAGGTGTGCAAAAATCAGCATAAGAGATAATATCGATCACGGCAGCGGTGAAAGTATGAGGCATCAAGTGTGTGCCTAAGCGGGTGGTGGAGCACCCGCACCTTCTTGTGGTGGAGGGTGGTGGAGGTTGCTGTGATGTGGGACGAGTAGTGGCAGGTGAAGGCGGCTGTAACGGTCGCGCAATAATCTGGTTCAGGGCGACCTGAATACCAGGGAGTAAAGCGACGCGGGACTGCACAGAACTAACGGTAGCGGCCAGAGCCCGGAAATCTACTCTGAGACCACTAACAGCCCCCTCTAGAGCATCCAGGTGCTGAACTAAGTTGTCAGGGGAAGGTGGTGTAGAGGGTCGATCAGGTGGGGAACGGGGCTACCGAGCACGGCTACCGTAGACAAGTTGTACCACTACAAAGTGTGGGTGTAGTGTTGTGCTCACTAAAAGATACTCAGGCTCTGTGGAAGGCTGAGACGCAGGAATGCTCTCAGAGGTGTGAGCAGCGGCAGAAGCTTAGACGGTGACAGAGGGCGAGGAGGACAGAGAGGTCGCTGACACAGAATTGGGGACAGACGTCATAACACTCTCAGTGAAGACAGCGACAGCAGAGACAGAAGTGCCGACGAGTGGGGAGGCCATGAAATCAACAGGAAATGACTCCCGAGGGGTCGAGAAATATAGAGTGGATAGGGTATCGGCTGCGACAACAAAGGAGGGCTCGCCGCTCTCAACAAAAGTGGTGGGGGCACTCTCAAAACTCACAGCAGAAATGGGATCGATGGCCAGCGTCACAGAGGTGGTGGTGGAGGTGGACTCAGCTAGTGTGCTCCCAGCACTGACAGAAGTGTGGACAGAGGTGTTGGGAGGTGCAGAAAAATCGGGTGCTGGCTGAGGGATCGGGATCTCGGGGTCCAGAGGTGGAAGGAGGGGCTCCTGCTGAGCACCCTCAGGCTCTAGAACATACGCAGCTGGGATGAGGAGGTCCATCTCTGGTCTCCACACCCTTTCTGCGGGTCTAATATGGGTCCGAGCGGGGCTCGAATGCACCATGTAATCTGCACCAAACGGACCGTGTAGCCAAACCCAGTGGTGCTGACCATGAGGACGTAACATCCTCATCCGGGCTATAACATCAATGGAAAGAGAAGTTGGGCCCGGGGGTCGTAGCAAACCAGCTGGAGGTCTACTCTGCACATGGGAGCCAGAAGAGTAATCAGACCGTCGCAACAGATAGGCGTCCTAGCACCGACAGAGATAATGATGTGGTCTAAGTACCAACTAGCTATGTCAATATCAATGGCGGGGAGTTAGACGTCACCACCAGCCTCGTAGGCTCTTGCTCTGGTCATCGCATAGAGCATGTAAAGCTCGGACGTAGACATAGTCCCAGGCTCATACCTCGATAAAAAGTGGTCCCCATGAGGCGTTGAGCAATGTGGAGGCAAGGGTGGACTGTAGACGAGGCCTTGGCCCGGCTAGGGTCAAAGGCTAAAGGTGATCATGTGATAAGTCCAGAAGGCGTGAGTATCGAATGACGACGGGGGGATGTGCATGGGACTATAAGCGCGAGAGGGGTCCGGGATTAGGGGACACTGAAAGTAGGCTCGGAGCATGTCGAGGGTAACCTCGCACTCACGATCCATCAATCAAAATGAGCAACCCCCCCGGTGTCCAATGAATGGAACTAAGGACCTCTAGTGTCGGACGGATGTAAGTGTCTGCCGACACCGACAAAAAGTCATGCCACCCCATGTTGTCATACAACTGGAGTAGGACCTCAAATACCCCTAGGCGCTCAAAGTCTGTAATGTGCACGAACCTAGAGGGTACGATCGAACGATGGGAGAGCCTCTCGAATTGGACGCGTTGTGCATCGTCTCGGAAGGTGATTCCCATCGTGTCGAAAGCAATGGCGGGCTGTGTCGGAGGTGGTGGAATGGGTGCGGTAGGAGGCAAAAGTGTGGGTGGTGGCAGGCTAGGTGGCAGGGACTCTGACCTAGTGGAAGAGGGTCCAGGATCGCTGGTCCTCTTCCGCTTGGAAGCGGGCGCCCGCGAGCGTGACCTTGTGCGGGGCGGCATGTGAACTGCGAGACGTGCCTACCCAAATGCGAAGTGCTATAATAAAGGAGAGAATGTACCCGAACACGATATGAGTGCAAGATATGGACGCGTGCGGAGAAACGCCCCCTCCGAGAAGCTCCAAATCGTCCCTTGATTCTCCCCTAAGCTTGTCTAAAACACAAATGGACAAATTAGCAATGAATATCAATATATATGGGGTAAAATCAAGATTAATAGATGTATATAGATATTAATTTCGATTTGGGGCTGAGTGGGGCATACAAAATGGAGAAATGGAGAAAAGGGGGAAAACTGGGCGAAATGGGGATGATTGGCGGCTAAGGAGGCTGCGACGGTGGCGGTCGCATGGCGGGGGTAGCAGCACAGGGATGCCGACTCGGTCATATGGTCCATGCTACTTATACGATGGGAGAGGGTGCTTCAGGCGAGTGGGGAGAAGCTCGGGCGGCAGCGAAACGAATTGGGAAATTTTTGGGAATTTGGGGATTTGAGCCACGCGATTTCGAATTTATAGTATTAGTCACTCGGTTGAGTGGCGTGCCCTCTCGGCCGTGTGGCTCAGTTTTAAAAATTTTCGAAATATCTAGTAAAAGTTCAAACTCGGCTGAGCAGCGCTTCCCACTCGGCCGCGTAGACAATGGCTACTCGGCCAGTGGTAAGGCCACTCAGTGTTTTTCAAGTGCTGAAAGTGTCTGATTCACTCGGTCGAGTGACAAAGCCACTCGGCCGAGTGGCATAGAAATGACATAGAGTGGTTTTTCGAATCTTCCCTGATCAGTACTCTATTCGGCCGAGTAGAGTCTTCACTGGACCGAGTAAAAATTTCACTCGGCCGAGTGGGCTGCTAATTTCAGCTCCAACTCTCTGTTTTTTTTTTCCACTTTCTGATTTTCTTCTCCCCGTCAGTTTCTTCCTTCTCTTGACGCCTGAGCGCATCCCTGGAGCGCTTTCCTTTGCTTTGTTCGTCCTCCATTCAAATGGTTCCTTATTCTCCATCTCCTACAGTGAAAAATATTACCCGTTGTCAGGATTTTCTTCGATTCTTGACTCTAAACACTAACAAAGATCTAAAACAAAAATAAAAGGAAAAAATCAAGATAAAAATAAGATTGAACCGTCGGGTTGCCTTCCAATAAGGCTCGTTTAAGGTATTGAGCTCGACCTCTTAAGATACGTATTTATTGCTCTATGTTTGGCGCATGTGAGATGCGCGGGTCAAATTTGCCAGGAAGGCCGATTAGATTTAGTTTTTGGTATTCATTGGCATTCTTCGGCTCCCCTTCATCATGGGTAGTAGTTGGGGATGAGTCCCCTAAGCTTGAGCTTTTATCATCCTTTTTCTTGGCCGGCAGCGATAATTTCTTGTCCGACGGAGCTTTCTTCATGTTCTTTGCCGTAGAGAGCTTGCATAGCTCTCTAATCTTGATGACATCAGAGTCGTCTTTCTCCTCTTCTGTAAGAGGGTCCGGCAGGTCTCCCATCATATCGCCATCTATGGAGGATTGGCACTCTTCGAGGCCGTCATCATGCATGGCGCCAATAGCATTTGGCATGGTATCGTCTATCACCTTGTCAAGGAGGTACATGTAATCCACGTCTTCCGGCCAAGGCATATGCTTCATTGCCTTCGGAATGTGGAGCTCAACTTTAATATTGTCGATGTTTAAGGACAAGGTCCCTTCCCTCACGTCAACTATCACACCGGCGGTGGCCAAGAAGGGGCATCCAAGAATCAGCGACGTATCGCTATCCTCGTTAATATCCATTACCACGAAGTCGTACGACAAGCAAATTCCGCTCGGTACTTATAATGGTATGTTTTCTGCAATCCCCACCGGCCTAGTGAACCGACCGTCCGTGAGTTGTATCTTCATGTCCGTCGCCTTTAGGTCGGTCCACGTATTCAATTTCTTAAACAACGTTAGGGGCATGAGGCTCATGCTTGCTCCCAAGTCTACCAAAGCTTTTTGTAGTGGGACTCCTCCAAGCGTGCAAGGAATTCAGAAACTTCCGGGATCCCTGAACTTTGTCGGCGCTTTCTCCTTCCGGGTAAACCACGTACCTGCTCGGTGAGCATGATCTTTTTCTTTCGCTTCTTTCCCACAATCAGGTCTTTTAGGAACTTAGCATAAGATAGGATTTCGACAATTGCATCTAAGAAAGGAATATTCAAGCTCACTCCTCGCAAATAGTCCAGAAATTTGGCGAGCCGCTTCTCAATCTTTGCCTTTGCCAACCGTTGTGGAAAGGGTACTAGTGGCATATAAGTACGCTCCTCTAGTGGCTTCTCAATTTCAGATTTTTCACCGTCATTTGGCTCTTTTGAGCCCTCCTCTTCATAGAACGGCTCCTTGTCATCCAAAATTTCTTCCCTCTGCTCCTTGGTTTGAATCATGGCGGGGGTAGTGTCCTTCCCGTCCCTAGTAGTTACCGCCACTACCACATTGATGTGGCCGGTATTGCTCCGTGGGTTTTGTTCCGGTTGAGCCGGCAATTGTTGAGTGTTCTTATTGAGCAATGCTAGTTTCTCCGATAATTATGCCACGACAGTGTTGAGGGAGTCTTGTTGGGCCGTCAATCTTGCATTGATCTTCTTTTGTTCGGCCATAAATTCTTCAACCCTTGCTTCATGATCCGACCTCGGCGGTCCTTATGGTGGATTAGGTGCCCTCCATCCTTGATTGTACCCCGGGGATCTATAGGGCCCCGCTTGTTGCCTCGGTGGATAGCTTTGTTGTTGGGTTGCCCTTTATTGATATTGTGGTTGTTATGGAGGCCGGGCTTTGGTTGTTGCGGTGGTGGGTTCAAGGCTCCATCATTGTTGGCGTATGAAAACCCCGGGTGATTCCTCGTAGCCGGGTTTGCCCAATAACCGGTGCTTCCCGCAACATATTGAACTTGCTCTATAGCTCAGTCTCCTTGCTCCCCTCCAACAAACATAACATGGGCTTGATCTTGCCAATCGATCATGTTTCCTCCCGATGTAGAAACGGTGGGGGCTCCAAGTGGTTCACTAATCAACTTTTCTAATCTCTCTACGACTTTACGAAGAGAATCAAATTTTGTAAAGAGCTCTGCCACAGCCTTCACTTCATAAATACTTGCCGGCTTCAAGGATGACAAAGATTGTTCCCTCTCGTTGGCCCACTGTGGATTATTCGAGGCCATCTCCTCAAGTAATGTCGTAGTATCAACCGGTGTCTTCGACAAGATAGCTCCATTGGCGGTTGCATCAATTATTTGCTTGGTGCTTGGTTGCAATCCGTTATAAAATCTATGCACAAGCTCCCATGGCTCAATGCTATGATGGGGGCATTAGTATTGGAGATCCTTGAAATGCTCACATGCCTCATATAGAGTTTCCTGAGGTCCTTGCTTGAAGGACATGAGCGCGCTTCTTATCTTGATAGTCTTGGATGGCGGATAGAATTTGTTGACAAATGCGCTTGCCAGCTCATCTCAAGTAGTACAGATCCCCTCAACTTGCATCCTCAACAAATATAATGCCTTGTCTCGAAGATTAAACGGGAAGAGGTACAGTCGAATAGCGTCAGCCGGCACGCCAGGCCTCTGGAAAGTAGCACATTTAGACAAGAACAACTATAGATGGTAGTGTGGGTTTTCTTGGAAGTTCCCATGAAATGGGTCTTGTTGCATCAACACCACAAGTCCTGTTTTAAGCTCAAAGTTCTTGTCGACCGCCAACTCTGGCATCACAATAGATGAGGTAGTGGAAGTGGTCTTGGGCCGTAGCCTATCTTGGATGGAGACAAGCCTAGCCATACGCGTAGCTAGCTCCTCTGGTGTTTTCGGCGCGGCCATATGATTTCCCTCTATAGCTAGTCTCCTCTCAGCTCTAAGCCTTCGTGCCTTACGCTCGATCTCAAGATCAAATAATATGTCTTCTTGGTGTGCCTTCGATCTCGTGTACATGCACAGAAAAAGAGAGTCTTGATAGAATTGTTAGCACGATAGAGGAATAAAAGGGTAAAATAATAAAAATAAAAAATAAATAGCTATGTAAAGAAAATAAAATACAGTCACCTCCCGGCAACGGCGCCAAAAACTTGATCACTCCCGGATATACACCTGGAAAACAATTGTAGTTTAACCGCAAGCGCACGGTGTAGTAGCGAGCGGGTATCGAACACATGGAGGACAATTGACAGTCCTCTACCTTGATCACTAACTATAGATGATAGAATGGAATGGTTTGGATAATAATGGTGTCACGGTCATTCGAATAACAAATAGAATTCAATATATTAAAAGTGTCTAGGGATAGGAAATCCCCACTACGGACCGTCACTTATTCTTGTGGATCATGAATCTCAATGCTGCAAGGCTTGAATTAAGGTGAACTAGTCGCAACTGAATGTAGAACCAAGCTCACGCTCTCGCGCTATTTCCGGTCTATAGCAACCTAGATTAGAGCACACTCTCGTGCAAACCCTAACCTAAGCTACTAACATGAAGATCGACATCATCGTCCAATCGCACCTCGAGCCCACTCTCGTGCAAACTCGAGCTACGATCTAGGTTATGATAGTCCGTATTCGTCCAATCTCTTGCAAACGAATATGATTATAGATTTATAATAAAAATCCTAGCTTTGGTCCAATCTCTTGCAAACCCAATCTAGAGAATATTGATTACAAATCTAAATAAAATATCTAGGCCTTCCCATCGATTAGAATCCAATCTCTTGCAAACCCCAATCGAAGGAAATTCCTAGCTATTCGTAATAAATCAATCACAACCTAACCGTTATTAATCCTAGCAACAATTCAATTCATTCATCACAATTCAAAGATCGGGTCTATAGGGTTCATCCCCATGTCCTAGAACAACGGAACTGCTCACAATTCATCATAGTAATCTCAGAAATAACAAATAGGATCATAGCACAAATCATTGTAGAGAGAAAACAATTCATAAAAACTAGAATTTTAGACAAAAAGAACAAACCAAATTGCGCGTCTTTGATCTCTAGCTGAGAATTATAATAGAATAGCTGTTAAAAAAATATTCAAGTCTCTCCTAAAACTAGGAATAAAACTAGGTTTAAATACAAGTCAAATTCGTCCAGAAATTCCTGACAGAATTGCCCCTGGCGCAGCCAAAAAACCTAATTCGCGTAGCAGTCGGACTGCGTCACTCGGCCGAGTGACAGACCCAATAAAAAATAGAGAATCGGGGATTTTTGGTGGTCTGTCACCCTGTAAGACTCGGCCGAGTGGACTAGTTCACTCGGTCGAGTGGGCTTTCTCACTCGGCCGAGTGGGTCTTCTCCAAATTCCAGTAAGTTAGATGATTTTTGGGAGAAAATCCCTGTCAGACTCGGGCGAATGGGCTTCTTCACTCGACCGAGTGAGATTTCTCCCTCGTTCGAGTGCACTTTGACTCAACGTGCTCCAGTATCCATTTCACTCGGCCGAGCACATTCCTTCACTCGGTCAATTGAGCTGTCTACTCGGCCGAGTGAGCTGCTCCTGTGGTCTTTTCTTCTCCTCCTCGCTTCCTCGTCGATTGTATCACACTTCTTCCTCTTTCGCTCATCCTCTATCACTGCTAGCTCCTCAATAAAACTGTGGGCGATGCTTCGGTGCGCGTGAAAGTCCCTTGATTCATTTTCGCTCCAGATCGCTCCATATTTCCTGAAATTCGACAAAAACAAGAAATAGTGAAAAGCAAATCGTTATCGTCGAATAATTGTGAAAAATGCAATATGGGCGATCGAAATGACATGAAAACATGCAGAAAAAAGATATAAAATAAGGATCGATCAATAGCAAAGAACAGTAAACGACAAATAAGAGATGAGAAATTACTTAGCTTAATGAGGATCTGATACAAAATCACCAAAGAGTTGGTCGATGGTGTAGCCTAATGTTCAGTCGTCCCTTTGCTCTCGCAATCGGGACGGTGGTCGAATTTCGTATTACTGCAAGCGCACGATGTAAACAGTGGTGAACGAGTATCGTATCCATAGGGAGGCGGTTGTCACACTACCTATCTATTCCTAGGTTGGTTTAGTCTTCGAATATGTTTTATTTAGGTGGAGATGGGCTATGGAGAGTCGTAATGGCGATGGATGTGGAATGCAAGGGTGTCACTTGGCAAGACACATCGAGACACAAAAGAAAACACATAAAACAAAGAGAAAAAAATCAAGGGAAGTATCAGTAGTATATCGGGAATCCCCGATAGGGCTCTCAGGCTTGGGTAATAGGCTAATGGGCCTCTCGTCAAATGACGAACGTAGGTAGGAGTGTCGCATCCAGAGATGTGAACGAGCACTTGACTTTCATTGTCATGCTCATCTAATGCTTCCCCCATGTAGAGTCGTGCTTTTGTAGTCGGCTCTGCATGGGGACATGTGAATTACGCTCGACACTTGGTTCCCGAACCATGGATCTGTATCCACTCTCGTGAACTACGAACAGGGTACCATTCTACGGCTGGTTCGGGTAGTCGGGCTACTTTCATAGTCATGACAAGCAGATCATGGGTTAGTAATCACCCCTAACATGCAAGTCACTTTCATGATCCTGAGCCACAGGAGATGACCACTAAACCCCAATCAGATTCTTCAGGATCGTCCCTAGAACTTGGAGCTACTTTCGCCATCCTCCAATCCTCGGGCTAATCTCCCCTAAACCCTTGCCCAAACCACCGTAGAGAAATCCTAGATTCGTTCAACTAAAGTTAACCCATCATCTAAACCCAGAATCCTAGGGTTCTTCCCTAATCCTAGCAATAGATCTACTCAATCATGGGGAGAGATACGAAAACAATGGAAATCAACATTACAAAGAAAAACAATCAAAGATTAAACACCAAAAACAATTAAGAGACAACAAAGAAGATTCAATCAAGAGAAATGCTTAGATAATAAGGATTCAATACAAAAATTAGCAAGGAGGGGGGCAATGCATAGCCTAACCTCCGAAAGATAGTCTCAACCCTCCAAACCTATCTCTCCCAACCAAAGAGGAGATGCCCTAAAAATGGATGATCAATTCACATATATAGCCCACCAAAAACCCCCCAAAATAACCCTAAATTATGTTGGACCCATGCTTGCTGTCAAGGTAGCTCGAGCTGGATGTGCCAACCCGCTCGATCTAGCATATGCATTGTTTGACCGAGCACAGATTCCAGCATAGATTTTTCAACTTGCAGAAATTTCCTAGGGCACATCCGACCTCCGATTATTGCGTTCTTGGTGGCGGTGGAATAGTTATGAAGTCTAATAGCTGGAAAAAAAATATGAGAACAATAGTGTAACATCCTTGGTGATAGCATAACTTCAAAGAGTGAAGAGTTGTACTGAAATCTGCACTTTTGGCCATTTCTACTCCGCTCGACTGAGCGGCTTGGGTCGCTCGGTTGAGTATGCCCTAGCGCTCAGCCAAGTGCCTCTTGAGGCATCAGATCTTTGCGTTGGTGGAATCAATGTCGCTCGGTGGAATATGATGCCGATCGGTCGTGCGGAAACTCACTCGACCGAGCGAATTAAAAGCCAAACTTCCACAGAGTTGCAAGAAATTTCATAAAAGTCCTCTGACAGCAAGCTCGGGCGAGCGCCTGGTTGCTCGATCGAGCAAACTAAGCTGCTCAACCAAGTGACCCCTTGCGACTTCGCTTCTCGTATTGGAGTTATAGCTCGATCGAGCGTGTGAAGCACTCGACCGAGCGATCTGGCAACCTATGGCTCCTCCTTCTCTTCTCCTTTCTTTCTTTGCTAATTTTCTTTCTCTCTTCTCTTTCTCTCTTCTCTCCTTCATTACTCTCCAGCGGCTTTGAGTCGTCAAATATGGCACCGTCGGTGCTCCGACATCGATGTTCATGCCCTCCTCTCCAATATACCCCGAATTGCTCGATATTCCCTGAAATGCAACCAAACGATCTTAAAGTCAAATAGTTCTAGTTATTAGCATAAAAAATTTAAAATCGGGACTTAAGAAACCATTTTAACTTGTAAAATGTAGATAAAATGTGGAATATTATGACACATCAAAATCTCCCAAGTTTACCTCTTACTCGTTCTCGATGAAGACTAGTAAGAAGTGAACCCATGAGAGGAATACAATGGACGGGTGAGGCGATGGCATGTGATGGAGCTAAGGGGCTTATTCTCAAAACACAGTAATTATATGAACCCAAGGATACAAGAATGCGTGAACACACACAAGAACGATTAGAACATTATTTCACGCAAAATACTTAAGTCTCGCTCAAATGAATATATTGTGGATTTCAATAAATGCAATGAACTTAATAATCAATGGAATGAGAATAGAGCTACACCCTATCATTGTTTATCAAGAAATATACTAAGTCCATAAAAATGGATCCAATGCTTACAACTCATTCTCTAAGTAGTATAAATATGTGATGATCAAAAAGTTTCAAGAATGCATGATGTTTTGTTAAGCTTCACGAAATGAGTTAGTAAATTCAATTAATGTAAGGCGTCACCACACTATGTGTCATGCCCCGCTTCCCATAAACACGGAGGCGAAGCGTGACTAAGGCCCGCTTAGGTCGGGGCTGAGAGCCCAGACCCAATAAGCGTCTGTAGTATTCCATAGTGAAAGTACAGGTCCCTGCATGTTAGTACGAAATAACAAAATTACTGAAAGAACATTTCATTTTATTCCAAAATTTATCATCAAGGTACTGAGAGTCTAAAATGCCGGAAACGGCTACAACTGCAGAAAGGAAACTAATGGTGCAAGCACCCATCCTAGACGAGAAAGTAAGAGTGCAACGCACCCAACCAAACTGAGATGAATAACACTGGATCAGCAACGAGGGATCTCTAGCTCTGGTCGTCCTCTGGATCGTACTCCGGATCAGCGTCCTCCGGCTCCAAGTCTACTGGCAGGTCTGCCTCGTCAACGTACTCTGGCTCCACACCTGACGTACAGCACCAAAAGAAGGAAACTGTACGTCAGGCAAAGTCTACACAAACGGTCAGACTCTACTGCAAGTGTATCAACTATTAACAATGATTTACTGGTTGTTTTAGCATGCTGGGTTTATAACTGAGTAACAAAAAGTAGCGTAGCAGGAAAAGTAAGCGTAGCAAGCAGTAGACATAGCGTGTGCTACCGACTACGGGACTAACCTACAGGTGTCAAGACAAATCGGGACATGACGGAACAAGACGGGACAAGACGGGACAAGACAAGTAAGACACGAAAGGGTTCATGCCTTACGGTTCGAGGGCGGCCAGACCCTCTCCCCGTGCGCACGCTCAACCCTACCCCAAACCCAAGAACTCAGGACAAGAATTACAGGGATCATTTTCGCTAGGGAAATATCTGAAACGCCCGTAGGCCTTTGTGTAACAGGGATCACTTCCACGGAGGAAAGCATCCGAAACGCCCGAAGCCTTTTAGGTAACAGGGATCACTTCCGCAGGGTAAAGCATCCGAAACGCCCGTAGGCTTTTAGGTAACAGGGATCACTTCCGCGGGGGAAAGCATCCGAAACGCCCGTAGGCTTTTAGGTAACAGGGATCACTTCCGCGGGGGGGAAGCATCCGAAACGCCCGTAGGCTTTTTGTGTAACAGGACACGACATGACAAGTGTAGGGAGTTGTTATTATAGGGTGTCCACACGCACGCACACACAAGATAGTCCTATAATGTCAGCAGTTTATTGTTGTCAGGCTCAGACTTCTTTGTCTAGTCTGAGCCGTCACAGGTCGTCCCGGACGCTATCATTTCGCGTCCGGTTCTCAGCACTCACAGTCTAACAGTTCTACAATTTTAAGGCTAAGGCACGGTCAAAACGCAAGTGAGTACACTTGCCTGGAACGGCGAGCACGTCGTCAGTCGGGGGTGTCTCGTCCAGTCATCGCGTCCGCGGTAGTCCGTCTGAAAAGGGATCACGACGACGGTGTCAAGTCGTGATTTTCGTCAAATCCTATTTAGGTTCATTTCTAAGTTAGGCATGGCTACCCTAACTGTCACAAGTCAAAAGTGTCCGATCAGCCTATCCGACGATTCTATCCTATGTGCACAGTTCAAAAAGTCTGATCGTCGATTCTATTGTTCACAAGATTTTAAAGGAGCAGAAAATAAATTTAGTGAGTTTAGTTGCCGATTTTAGTTAGGTTTTCAGTTTTGGCTACGGGTGGGTTGTGCTACGAGTTTGGTAAAACTAACCTCTTCCGGAGTCTGGGGTAGAGCGGACGTAGTGTCTGAACGGTAAAAGATCTGCGTCACCTACGGCGTCTCGGCTACGGGTAGCATAGCGGGACACGTCCGGGGAGCGGACGAAGCAAGGTCAGCGAGTGCGATCAATCCAACGGAAAATCGGCGAGTTAGGGTCATGGGGAGGCTACGGATAGATCTCGATCGTGCACGTGGCCTGGGGGCTCCGTGCGATGGCCGCAGGCGGCACAGCGAGAGGCGAGGGGCGGCCGTGAGCGAGGGGAAGCCGCAAGGGAAATGGCGCTGAGGGGGTCGCGGCTGTCACAGCGGCGCAGCAGGCGGGAAAAGGAGACACGCGGCGGGGTTCAGCCCTGCGCAGCACTGCAGGGGTCTGAGACGGAGAGGCGACAGCGGGGAGGTGCGGCGGCGCGGGGAACTCGCGAGGGCGAAGGTACGATCGCGGTCAGCGTCGGACTGGGCCGATCGGGGCGATCGGGCTCGGCAGCGCGGCGCCGAGCGGCTGAGAGCAAGAGAGAGAGGGGTGAGAGACGACGCGGGGTCGCCGTGGGGGCGAGGTGCCGGCGTCGGGAGCTCGGTTGCAGCGATGCGAGGGAAATCGCGATGGCGGGGGAGGCGGATCGCGGCGACGTCGTGCGCTAGGGGCCGAGGAGGCGACGCGACGGCGGATTCGCGCGCACTGGAGGCCGCGGTGGCATGAGATAAGAGAATCGCGTGCGCTGGGAGCCGTGGCAGCACTTGATCGGAGAGAGGGAGAGAGAGATCGGATGGGAGAGGGGGATTTTATGGTCGGCGGCGCGAGGGACGGTCGCCGCCGTGGGAGAGAGAGAGAGAAAAGAGATCGGGGATTTAGGGGGAGGCCGGCGGCTCCAAGAACGTGAAGGGTTTGGATTTTAGGGTTAGGGTTAATTTTAGGGTTAGGGTTATAATAGGGTTTTATTTGATAAAGAGCTCTAAGTTTAAATCTTAAGTGGGCAAAGGGGAGAGATAAGAGGGGTGCAGATTGGGGTAAGCCTAGGGATAAATAGAGGGCCAGATTTGGAAAGATTTAAAACGTTTTAAAAAGAATATTTGGCCAGATTTGTTTAACAGATTTGAATTTGAAAAGATCAGGGGCACATCAACGGTCCAGATTTCTCCGAGCGATAATTCTCAATCCGGGCGTCAGAAAAATAATCTGAAAATACCTTGGCGATCGTGGAGACGAGATGCACAGATCTACGTAGTCCAATCGTGCGTAACTCCTACCAAAAATTAACATAAAATTCGGGACGGTGTTTTGAGCCAAATGACTAAAACGTCCCTATCAATTCAACGTCGTTTTGCGAGAAAACGAGCCGTGAAAAGATGTTCCCAAAAATTACTATAAAATTCTACTCGCCTAAATGATCTCAACGGCACAACACATCGCATAGATCAGAAACCGGAAATAGCCAAGAAAATATGTGCACGCTAAAGCACGTGCACACTAAAGCACGTTCACGCCGAAAATTTAATAAGGTCGGAAAGCGACCGTTACATTCTACCCCACTAAAATAAAGATTCTGTCATCGGAATCGACAACACTAATCAGCAAACAAAAATGGGAAACGCTTCATCATCTCCTCCTCGCGCTCCCAAGTGGACTCTCCAGGTGATCCGTGACGCCACATCACTCTCACCAGGTCGACTATCTTATTCCTCAACTGTTTCTGTCGACGGTCCAAGATCTGCACATGCTGCTGGTCATATGTCAGATCCGGGCGAACTGTAATCTCTGAGAAATCGACCGTGTGCGATGGATCACTGACGTACCGACGTAGCTGAGATACGTGAAAAACGTCGTGAACTCCCTCCAAAGATGGTGGAAGAGCAAGGCAGTAGGCCACTGCTCCCACACGCTCTAGCACATCAAACAGTCCAATATACCTTGGGCTCAGCTTTCCCTTCTTCCCAAAACGAATAACTCCGCGATTTGGAGAAATCTTCAGGAAGACGTGATCTCCAGGCTGGAACTCCAAGGGTCTCCTCTTGGCATCTGCCCAATGCTTGAAGCGATCATGTGCAACTCTAAGCTTCTCCCTGATGTCTCTCATGACATCCACAGCTTCCACTATCATCTCTGGACCTAACAGCTCCCGATCTCCGATGTCATCCCAGCTCAGTGGCGAACGAAATTTCCTTCCATATAGGGCAGCAAACGGCGCCATGCCAATGCTCGCCTGGTAGCTGTTGTTATATGAAAACTCCACCAAGTGGAGATGGTCCTCCCAGGAGCCCTTCAAATCGAGCGTACAAGCTCGCAGCATATCCTCCAGGATCTGTATAGTCCTCTCGGACTGGCCGTCGGTCTGCGGGTGGGACGCCGTGCTGAAGCTCAGACTCGTACCCAAATTCTCCTACAGACTCTTCCAGAACTGAGATGTGAACCTCGTATCTCTGTCCGACACGATGCTCACGGGGACTCCATTTAAGCGTACAATCTCCTGCACGTACACGGTCTACATCACTACTAATTCAAGAGGAAATTAAAAAAGAGAAGTAAGTAAAGAAATTTTACCTCCAGATATTTCCTCGCCAAGGCTTCCGTAGACTGGCCCACTCGGCATGGGATAAAGTGTGCAGACTTGGTCAATCGATCCACGATCACCCAAACTGCGTCATTCTGCCTCGGGGTCCGAGGTAAACCAGTCATGAAGTCCATCGTAATATGCTGCCACTTCCACTCCGGAATAGGAAGCGGTTGCAGCAATCCGGCAGTACGATGGTGCTCAGCCTTCACCTGTTGGCATATCAGACACTTGGCAACGCTCCGTGCCACGCTCCGCTTCATTCCAATCCACCAATAATTCAGACGAAGGTCCTTATACATCTTGGTGCCTCCAGGATGTATAGAATATGGCGAGCTATGAGCCTTGCTCAACAGCTCCTCACGAACATCACCCACAGGTACACAGAGTCTACTGCCGTACCGCAGTGAACCATCCTTATGAATCACGAACTCCGTCCGAAGTCCAGCTTCAACCTGCCTCCTGATCCTTTGCAGCTTCGGATCTCCTGCCTGTGCTGCCTTGATCCGATCCACGATCGTGGACTGAATCTGCAAATTCATGAAGGAATGAACCACACCAGGTAGGACAACCTCCAAATCCATCTCTCTCAGCTCCTGCTGAATCCTCCAGTCGGCAGTATGCATCATCGCAGTAGGAAGTCTACTCAAGGCATCAGGCACTACGTTCACCTTCCCCGGATGATACTGCAAGTCTATCTCCTAGTTAGCCATGAGCTCCAACCATCGTATCTGACGCATGTTGAGCTCCTTCTGCGTGAAGATGTACGTCAAGCTCTTGTGATCGGTGAAAATCCTCACACTCTCACCTAGCAAGAAGTGTCTCCAAATCTTCAGTGCAAAGATCACTGCTGCCAACTCAAGATCGTGCGTCGGGTAATTCTTCTCATGAGCCCTCAACTGACGAGAAGCATACGCGACCACGTGGCCATGCTGATGCAAGACGCATCCTAGGCCCTTCCCTGATGCATCACAATAAACTTCGAAGCCTCCGCTTCGATCCGACACTGCCAACACCAGTGCTGTGGTCAACCTCGGCTTCAAGATACTGAAGGCCTCCTCACAAGCATCTGACCAAAGAAACTCCACATCCTTCCTAGTCAGCTTCGTCATCGGCTCCGCAATCTTCGAGAAATCCTTGATGAACCGCCGATAATAGCCTGCTAAACCAAGAAAGCTCCTGATGTCAGACGCTGACTGCGGAGTCGGCCAATCTCTGACTGCTCTGACCTTCTCCGGATCTACAGATATGCCATCACCAGACACCACGTGTCCCAGGAAGGCGACTCTGTCCAGCCAGAACTCGCACTTACTATACTTGGCGTAAAGCTTGTGTCGCCTCAGCGTCTCCAGCACTGTCCTCAGAAGACAGCTGTGCTCCTCCTCAGACTTCGAATAAATCAAGATGTCATCAATGAAAATGACGACAAACTTATCCAGTAAATCATAGAATATCAAGTTCATCAAATTCATGAACACAGCTGGAGCATTGGTCACGCCAAACGGCATGACCACGAACTCATAATGCCCGTATTTCGTCCGGAATGCTGTCTTCTGAACATCGTCCTTCTTCACCTTCAACTGGTGGTATCCACTCCTCAAGTCCAACTTCGAGAAGACTCTCGAACCTCCAAGCTGGTCAAAGATATCGTCGATGCGCGGCAGCAGATACTTATTCTTCACGGTGACAGCATTCAGTCCTCGATAGTCCACGCACATCCTGCGGGACCCATCCTTCTTCTTCACGAGTAAAACTGGTTCGCCCCATGGCGACACACTAGGGTGGATGAAACCCTTCTGTAGCAACTCATCTAACTGCTTCCGCAGCTCCTCGAGCTCAGCGGGAGCCATACGGTACGGCACCTTCGATATCGGTTACGCTCCCGGTATAAGATCAATACCAAACTCTAAGGCTCGGTCGGGTGGAAAACCTAAGATATCCTCTGGGAAGATGTCATCGAAGTCTCGGACGACTGTTGGTCGCTCGATCTCCATCTCCATCGGCATAGCTGCAACAATCGGCACTACCGGCGTGGTCCGATATCTGATGGGTCCAAGCGACTCATCTCTGCTGCGGAACTCGAACTCTGGATGGCCTGGAATCCGGAACACCACCCTTTTGCTATGACAATCGATTGAGGCGTGGAAATCTCCCAACCAATCGATGCCAAGAACAACATCGAAATGTGGCAGGTCGTGGATAATGAAATCTGCAAAGAGCTCGTGTCCACTTACCACCAAAGAAATCGATCTACATCCCGAGTTCACTGTCACCACCCCGTTCCCTGTGGTGATGTCCCAACACTTAGGAAGTGTATGGGTGGGAATGGAGTGTCTTGTTACAAATCTCTGAGATAAGATGCACATGGATGCACCGGAGTCGAACAAGGCCAAGGCCGGGTGAGAAGACACTAGAATGGTGGCTAAGATATTAAAAGAAACTTCGGTCAAACCAAGCTACTCTAACAAACAAGTCAAACAAGCAAGAATAATAATTAAAAGCTAAACTATGAAATGAAAGACTAGAATCAAGGAGTTACCTGCAATAACTCCATCCAGCTCCTCAGTCTCCAAAACCGTCATGGTGTAAGCCGGCCTCTGGGGCTGCGCTGCTCTCTGAAACATCTGCCTCTGTAGCACCAAGGGTGGTCACAAACAGTAGGTCCTCTCTGAACTAGAGCATGCGCTCTCATCTGTAGCGGGGTTGGCGCTCCAACTACAGCATGACGGGCTCTCGGACAATCCTTCGCAGCATGCGAGGCATCTCAGCAAACTAGGCACAGTCCCATCTTCTTCCTGCAATCCTTCTGAACGTGTCCTGGCTTCCCGCAATAATGACACGGTCCCTTGCTCGGACTCTAAATGGGTGCTCCAGGCCTCTTAAATGGTACTGTCTGAACTGGCCTCATCGCCGGCCTAGCAGGTGGCCGGTACTGCTCCATAGGATGCTTCCCCTTATCAGCTGGAGGGTCAGGTAGGAGCGAAATAAGCTCATGATTCTTCGCAGCATCCAGCACCACCCTCATAGTCGTGAAACTCGCCGAAGACATAGAAGCCTGAATCTTCGGACGCAGTCCCTGTCGGAAACGATCAGCTCGCTTCTCCTCCTTCTTCACCATATGCGGAGCAAAGCGACTCAGCATCTCAAACTCCGCCTCATACTCCTCGACGGTCATGTTCTCCTCCTTCAGATCTATAAATCTGCTCAGCAGCTCCCTCCTAGTAGTCTTGGTGAAGTACTTCGTCCTGAACATAGATCTGAAGGTCTTCCAATCCACTAGCTTCTCCAGACGCCTCTCCTCAAGGCGCCACCAGTTCCTCGCATTCTCCGTCAGCTGCATCTTCGCTATCTCTACTCGAGTATCGTCTGGAATCTTCGCAGCAACTAACTTCTCCTCTGTGCTCTGGATCCACTCGTCAGCAGCTAGGGGTCCCTCCTTCCCTGAAAATGTCCTCGGCTGGAGCTCGTTGAACTGCTTCACTCCTGGAGCAGCTCGTGGGAGGTGGAGGTGGTGCAACTGGGACATCCTGGGCAGCATGCTGGGACTGCTGAACCAACTAATGCTGCACCTCCAGCATCTCTCTCATCACGCCCAGAAACTGGCGGAACTCTCCGCCCTGGTCTTCCGGAACTCCATCTCCTGAGCTCCCCGATCGGGTAGTACGTCGTCCTGCCATCCTATTGACAGAAAGACACAGATTAGACTCGTACAATTACCAGATGATAATAAAATGAAATTTAATACTTCAATTATTCCGTACTCGCAGGTGAGGGGACCTGTATGGGCCACCACTAAAACCTGTCACGCCCCGCTTCCCAAAAACACGGAGGTGAAGCGTGACTAAAGCCCGCTTAGGCCGGGGCTGAGAGCCCAGACCCAATAAGCGTCTGTAGTATTCCATAGCGAAAGTACAGGTCCCTACATGTTAGTACGAAATAACAAAATTACTGAAAGAACATTTCATTTTATTCCAAAATTTATCATCAAGGTACTGAGAGTCTAAAATGCCGGAAACGGCTACAACTGCAGAAAGGAAACTAATGGTGCAAGCACCCAACCTAGACGAGAAAGTAAGAGTGCAACGCACCCAACCAAACTGAAATGAATAACACTGGATCAGCAACGAGGGATCTCTAGCTCTGGTCGTCCTCTGAATCGTACTCCGGATCAGCGTCCTCCGGCTCCAAGTCTACTGGCAGGTCCACCTCGTCAACGTACTCTGGCTCCACACCTGACGTACAGCACCAAAAGAAGGAAACTGTACGTCAGGCAAAGTCTACACAAATGGTCAGACTCTACTGCAAGTGTATCAACTATTAACAATGATTTACTGGTTGTTTTAGCATGCTGGGTTTAAAACTGAGTAACAAAAAGTAGCGTAGCAGGAAAAGTAAGCGTAGCAAGCAGTAGATGTAGCGTGTGCTACCGACTACGGGACTAACCTACAGGTGTCAAGACAAGTCGGGACATGACGGAACAAGACGGGACAAGACGGGATAAGACAAGTAAGACATGAAAGGGTTCACGCTTTACGGTTCGAGGGCGGCCAGACCCTCTCCCCGTGCGCACGCTCAACCCTACCCCAAACCCAGGTACTCAGGACAAGAATTACAGGGATCATTTCCGCAAGGTTAATATCCGAAACGCCCGTAGGCCTTTGTATAACAGGGATCACTTCCGTGGAGGAAAGCATCCGAAACGCCCGAAGGCTTTTAGGTAACAGGGATCACTTCAGCGGGGGAAAGCATCCGAAACGCCCGTAGGCTTTTAGGTAACAGGGATCACTTCCGCGGGGGAAAGCATCTGAAACGCCCGTAGGCTTTTAGGTAACAGGGATCACTTCCGCGGGGGAAAGCATCCGAAACGCCCGTAGGCTTTTTGTGTAACAGGACACGACATGACAAGTGTAGGGAGTTGTTTTTCTAGGGTGTCCAAACGCACGCACACGCAAGATAGTCCTATGATGTCAGCAGTTTATTGTTGTCAGGCTCAGACTTCGTCGTTAAGTCTGAGCTGTCACAGGTCATCCCGGACGCTATCATTTCGTGTCTGGTTCTCAGCACTCACAGTCTAACAGTTCTACAATTTTAAGGCTAAGGCACGGTCAAAACGCAAGTGAGTACACTTGCCTGGAACGGCGAGCGCGTCGTCAGTCCGGGGCGTCTCGTCCAATCGTCGCGTCCGCGGTAGTCCGTCTGAAAAGGGATCACGGCGACGGTGTCAAGTCGTGATTTTCGTCAAATCCTATTTAGGTTCATTTCTAAGTTAGGCGTGGCTACCCTAACTGTCACAAGTCAAAAGTGTCCGATCAGCCTATCCGACGATTCTATCCTGTGTGCACAGTTCAAAAAGTCCGATCGTCGATTCTATTGTTCACAACATTTTAAAGGAGCAGAAAATAAATTTAGTGAGTTTAGTTGCCGATTTTAGTTAGGTTTTCAGTTTTGGCTACGGGTGGGTTGTGCTACGAGTTTGGGAAAACTAACCTCTTCCGGAGTCTGGGGTAGAGCAGACGTAGTGTCTGAACGGTAGAAGATCTGCGTCACCGACGGCGTCTCAGCTACGGGTAGCGTAGCGGGACACGTCCGGGCAGCGGACGAATCAAGGTCAGCGAGTGCGATCAATCCAACGGTAAATCGACGAGTTAGCGTTGTGGGGAGGCTACGGATAGATCTCGATCGTGCACGCGGCCTGGGGGCTCCGCGCGATGGCCGCAGGCGGCACAACGAGAGGCGAGGGGCGGCCGTGAGCGAGGGGAAGCCGCGGGCGAAATAGCACTGAGGGGGCCGTGGCTGTCACAGCGGCGCAGCAGGCGGGAAAAGGATATGTGCGGCGGGGCTCAGCGCTGCGCGGCACTGCAGGGGTCTGAGACGGAGAGGTGGCCACGGGGAGGCGCAGCGGCGCGGGGAACTCGCGAGGGCGAAGGGGCGATCATGGTCAGCGTCGGACTGGGCCGATCGGGGCGATCGGGCTCGGCGGCGCGGCGCCGAGCGGCTGAGATCGAGAGAGAGGGGGGGAGACGACGCGGGGTCGCCGCGGGGGCGAGGTGCCGGCGTCGGGAGCTCGGTTGCAGCGACGCGAGGGAAATCGCGACGGCGGGGGAGGCGGATCGCAGCGATGTCGTGCGCTAGGGGCCGAGGAGGCGGCGCGACGGCGGATTCGTGCGCGTTGGAGGACGCGGTAGCGCGAGATCGGAGAATCGCGCATGCTGGGGGTCGTGGCAGCACTTGATCGGAGAGAGGGAGAGAGAGATCAGATGTGAGAGGGGGATTTTGTGGTCGGCGGCGCGAGGGACGGTCGCCGCCATGGGAGAGAGAGAGAGAAAAGAGATCGGGGATTTTGGGGGAGGCCGGTGGCTCCAAGAACATGAAGGGTTTGGATTTTAGGGTTAGGGTTATAATAGGGTTTTATTTGATAAAGAGCTCTAAGTTTAAATCTTAAGTGGGCAAAGGGGAGAGATAAGAGGGGTGCAGATTGGGGTAAGCCTAGGGATAAATAGAGGGCCAGATTTGGAAAGATTTAAAACGTTTTAAAAAGAAGATTTGGCCAGATTTGTTTAACAGATTTGAATTTGAAAAGATCAGGGGCAAATCAACGGTCCAGATTTCTCTGAGCGATAATTCTCAATCCGGACGTCAGAAAAATAATCCGAAAATACCGAGACGATCGTGGAGACGAGACGTACAGATCTACGTTGTCCGATCGTGTGTAACTCCTACCAAAAATTAACATAAAATTCGGTACGGCGTTTTGAGCCAAATGACTAAAACGTCCCTATCAATTCAACGTCGTTTTGCGAGAAAACGAGCCGCGAAAAGATGTTCCTAAAAATTACTATAAAATTCTACTCACCCAAACAATCTCAACGGCACAACACATCGCATAGATCAGAAACCGGAAATAGCCAAGAAAATACGTGCAAGCTAAAGCACGTGCACGCAGAAAATTTAATAAGGTCGGAAAGCGACCGTTACACTATGCTTGTTTCATGATTCCTAAAAACTATCAACTTTTCCATGTCCCCATTCCATATAGAAAGCGGGGTAAGGATATGGAATTTTTCGTTGCACAATTGTTTTTGGCCATACATATATATATATATATATATATATATATATATATATATATATATATATATATATATCTATATTATAAAACAGGGATGTTATCATGGGTTTTTGGATAAGAGAATTTGGATAAGAGATATTGGTTATGTGTAATGTTGTTTGTGGATTAGAATATGTGTATTGTTGTATAAGAGATTTTGGATAAGAGAAAATGGATAAGAGATAATGGATAAGAGAATTTGTTTTTGGTTATGTGTAATTGGGTGTGATGGTTATATAGTATAGATTGTATATAGGGTATGATGAGAAATTGAGATAAGAGATATTGGATATAATAAATCATTTTCCTCACTCACATCAAATCCTGTCACAGCTTCTCCTTCAAATCATTTTTTTAAAAAAAATTTGATTTCAAAATTTCCGTTTCCATCTTAACATCAAAATTGTGAGGGAAATTTTGGGCGGGAATGGTTTTTTGATCAAATCACAGACGGCAAGATCAACTCAAAATTTGTGAGGGAAAGGTTTGGGATTTTGCTTTTGAGTTGGAGAGCCAGCCATCTTCTTCTACGCAGCTACTCTCATTTCACCAACGCCATCTTCTTCTACCTCCAACTTCCTCTTCTTCTTCCTTCACAAACGCCAAGAAGCAGCACATCACGAAGATCACCCTCTTCTTCTTCTACCTCCATTATCACGAAGCAGCACATCATCAAGAAGCTTCAACACGGTTTGCTGAGTTTGAGTTTCAGAGCTTGAGAGCTTCATCACTTCCTCTCCTCCTCAACTCTTGGTGAGTTTTGTTGGCAATTGGTGTCCTGTTAATATTCTGTTTTGCATTATGTATTTTGAGAATGGATGAGCTTGGATGATCTTGAATGAGCTTGAATAGGAGAATGGTTGAGCTATCAATGTATTTGAGCTTTCAATGAAGGCTAAAAGCAATGCCAAAATGACAGGAACCAAAAATTCTCAATGTCCTGTTGCAAAATTCTCTATGTTAATTGATTAGCATAACATACGGAATGCCAAAATGACATACGGAATGCCAAATTCTCTATGTCCTGTTCCATTATATTCTCTTCATAGTTCATGTAAATATTTTTTTATATTTACATGCTGTTTATATAGGTGGGCAATTTCTATGCAATATTTTTTTTCATATTCAAAAATAAGGTGAGTATAATTCAAAAATCAAATTTTTTGAATATGAAAATGTAAATATACTCACCATTGCCAATGGCATTATTTTTATGTAAAAATTCAATATTTTACATTGGCAATTGGCACGAAATACAAACAGCATGTAAAAATTCAAAAATTATATTTATTGGCAATTGGCTATATATATTGGCAATATAACACCATGCTGTTTGAATTTTTACTCACCATGCTCACCATGCTGTTTGAATTTTCAAATGGCAATATAGCAATATACATGTGTTTGAATTTTGCAAATGGCAATATAAAGGAGAATGGTTTGCAAATGGCTATATATACTCACCATGCTGTTTGAATTTTCCCAGTGGCTATATATTGCTATATAAAGGAGAATGGTTATACATGGTTATATATAGCTATTTGCAAATGGTTATATGCAAATGGTCAAATGGCAATATAGCAATATACATGTGTACTCACAATAAACCATTAATATAGCAATATACATGTGTACTCACTCAATTCAAACAGCATGGTGAGTATATAACACCATTGCCACGAAATACAAACAGCATGTAAAAATTCAAAAATTATATAGCCATTTGCAAACCAATATTTTTTTGCCAATGGTGAGTATATTTACATGCTGTATATATAATGCCATTGGCTATATCATTGGCATTCAAAAAAATTTGATTTTTGCCAATGGCTATATAATTTTTTTCATATGCAATATATTGTAATTTTTTTCCATAGCAATATACATGTATGGCAAAAATCAGACTCCCATTATATTCTCTTCATATGTATTGCAAACCAATGGCTAAAAACTGGTAAAAACTGAAAATACTAAACTAAATATAGTAGTTGAGTATGCTGTTTTTAGTAGTTTGAAAATAAATTCCAGTTTTTAGTAGTAATTGAGAGATGCTAAAATAAATTCCAGTTTGAAAATTGAGTAGTTGAGTATGCATATGAATAGTTCAGTATTTGTGCTTGAGTATGTTTAACATACTCAACTATTCAGCATTTGAGTAGTTGAGAATCCTGTTTTTAGTATACTCACATTGGTGCTTGAGTATGTTTAACAATATGAATAGTTGAGTATTAGTGTATGCTTGAGTAATCTTAAACATTCCAGGGTGTTTAACAATTTGATAATTTGATAATTTGAATGCCCATAAGTTCATTTGCATTTGAAATGATAATTTGATAATTTGATATTTTCAGATTTTTGCCAATGATTTGAATAATGAAGTCAGAAATTTCTCATGAGTTGATGTGATAATTTGAGAAATCAAGTAGGCATGATTATCAAAATTTGAGAAATCAACTTTGAGGGTTCAATTTGACTGCCAATGATTTTTGCCAAATTATCACAAGTTGAGGGTTCAACATTTGAATGCCAATGATTTTTGCCAATGGGAGTCTGATAATCATGAGAAATTTGATAATTTGAATACTCAAGTCTGAAAATGCCAATGATTGAGAAATTTAATTTGACTACCATTCTTGCCATTAGCCCAAATGTGATGTTTATATATTTGTCCAAATTAGTTCAAATTAGTCAGGGTTCAACTTAGTTCAATTTTTGTCCATGTGATGTTTATATTGCTGAGTCCATTCACAATGAATCATTTATATTGCTGACTCCATTCACAGGAGTGGATTGAGTTTTTACTTGAAATTGCATATGTAATTGACATGCTTCTAATATTTGCTTCACTCATTTTAGGGCTGAATTTATGTGTAATTACACATATAAATTAGGTGTTATGTTTATGTGTAATTGGGTGTTATGTGTAGTTGGATAATAGATCATTCTTACATAAATATAATGGATAACCTGAACTTGCTTATACATGATGAATTGCTTATATAATGGATAACCATAAAAGCAAGTTGCTTGGATAAGAGAATTGGTGGTTATGAATCATTTATATTACTTAAGAATGAGCTTGCTTTTATTGTTATGAATCATTTCTCTGTGTATAGCTTGACAGGATAGAGATGTTTGCAAAAAAAACAAGGACAAAAATTTTAGTCAATTTGAGAATTTGCAACTGTCAGTCCTGTAGTATTTGATGATATTGCAAGTTGAATACATGTTGCAATTTAAAATTTTTGTCAATCATTGTTGATGTTGTATTTGATGTTATGCTCAAGATAGGTGAGAATACAATATTTTTTTATATTGTCCCTGTTATTTGTTTTATTTGACCTGAAATTTCAGAGATTGGTATTTTTTTTGATTGGTTATCATTTTTGAGAATGATTTAATATTGCATTTCATTCTCAAAATTTTGAGAATGAAATTTTGAGAATGAAATTATTCAAATTTTTCAGTCCATTTTTCATTTATGCACTTCTGAATTGAATTTGAGAAGAAATTTTTATGGATCAGGTTATCAATTTGCACTATCAATATCAGGTTTTTGAATGTTAATCTTGAAATAATATGCATATCAGTTTTTTGAATGTTGGGTTTAGCAATTACACACACATTCAAGATAGCTTGCAAGTTTATATTTTTTTGTTGGTTTAAAAATTTCATTCAGGTTTCACTTTTGTTGCAACTGAATGTTGGGTTAAAAAGAATGGATTTTGTAAACTTGCAAGTTCAATTTAATGGGTTTGAATGTTGGGTTTAGCATATTATTTGAATTTTTTTCCTGAAGTTGATAACATTCAAGATAGGTGAGTATTTTGTCTATGAAGTTATAAAATTGTTTATGAGACTTTTGTATATGGTTATGAGATTTCATTTTATATATCTCTGAAATTTTTGTCTTTGAAGTTTATATATTTTGCATGAAAACCAACATTCAAGATAACTTGACATGAGTTTTATGAATTGGTGGTTATGAATCATTTATAATGCTTAAGAATGAGCTTGCTTTTATGGTTATTTAACTGTGTATGTATAGCTTGACAGGAGTTTTATGATATCTTGACATGAGCTTTTATGTTTAAATGGTTAAATGGTTAAATGGTTAACATGACCCAAAATAGTTGAATGGTTAACATGAGCTTGGATGGTTAAATGGTTAACATGACCCAAAATAGTTGAACATGTTTGGATGGTTCTCAATCTTGGATGGTTAAATGGTTAACAGGATTTGATCAATTTCTCAAGCTTGGTTAACAGGATTAAATGGTTCTCAATTTCTTAAGCTTGATTTCTAACATTTTGATCATGTTAACAGGATTAATCAAATTTCTCAAGCTTGATTTCGAACATTTTGAACATGTTAACAGGATTAATCAAATTTCTCAAGCTTGATTAACATGTTTGCTTAAATTTCTCAAGCTTGAGAACCATCTTGAGGATTTGATCAATTTTTTCATGTTTGACAAATTGATGGTTAACAGGATTAAATGGTTAAATTGTTGGTTTCTCAAAAATGATGGTTAAATGGTTAAATGGTTAACAGGTTAGAAATCAAAATGTTCTCAAGCTTGATCAATTTCTCAAGATTTGATTTCTAAAATTGTGAACATGTTTGCAAAATAAATCATGAATTCAAAATAGTTGACAGGACCCAATTCATGTATTCAAAATAAATCCAATGCATCAATTTCTCTGCTTTCAGTGTCCTGTTGAATGTTGAGAGAATTGAGTTTCAAAATGTGGTTTTTTTGTTACTTTGATGTTATGAATAAGCTCTTCATTTTCATGTTGAGAGAATTGAGTTTCAAAGTGTCCTGTTGACTCATGTTAACAGGAAAGTGTCCTCATGAAATTCTGTTGATTATTTTCATTTTCATGTTAAATTCTGTTGATTATTTTACTTTGATGTCATGTTACTTTGATGTCATAACAGGACATTTTGTTAAATTTTGTTACTTTGAAAATTTAATAATGAAGTTAACAAGATTATACCTGCATAAAAGAGAGCTTGAAATGTTGATGATATAAGAAAAATGTTGACCTTGAAATTATCAAATGTTGGTGTTGAAATTGAGATTTCATTTTATATATCTCTGAAATTATCAAATTTCCTGTTTGCTATTGGAAACATTTCAAATTTGCCATTTCAAATGTCCTGGTTGATCATGTTTGCTATTTCAAATTTCCTGTTTGCTATCCATATATGGATGTCCTGTTGATCATGTAAATTTATATAAAACTTTTATATGGCACTCACAATTTTTTCTTTTAATTTACCCTCACATTGCAGCTTTTTCAGCTTCATCATGGCCTCAGCAACTCAACTCTTGGTGTGGGTTTGAGGGCTTCATCCACCTCCTCTTCGCCTCAACCGTTGGTGAGTTTGAGAGAATTGTATTGCAAGCTTATATTGCAAGCTTGAGCTTGAAATCAAAGAGGCATTCAAAAATTTTGGTTTAAATATTTGTCCTGCAATGTTAATTTGTCCTGCAAATATTTAAACCAAAACCAAAGTGTTGAGTTCTTCACATCAAGTTTATATTGCAAGCTTGAGCTTGAATGTTTCAGCTTCATCATGGATTTGAGTTTTTGTTATGGAAAACAGTGATCATTTGAAATTTGAAATTTGAGAATTTGAGAATTTGAAATGGTTCTGTGTATAAAATGATACTTTGAATGCCTATGAGTTCATTTGCATTTGAAATGATACTTTGATAATTTGAGTTCAATGTCAATTTGATTGGAATGCCAATGATTTGCATTATGTATTCAATTATTCTGTTGTTATAATTCTCATTGACAGGACCCAAAAAAATTGTTTTTTTCATATGCTAAATTCTCTACTTTCTCATATGTTTATCACTTCTATATGTTTATCAAAAATAGAGAATTTTGGGTTATCAAAAATGATATAAGGACTGTCAATATTCTATTTCATATGTATTGCAAACCAATGGATAAAAACTGGTAAAATCTGAAATTGCTAAAATAAATATAGGATAGATGCTAAACTAAATTGACTATCCTGAAATGATTTTCATTCAATAAAATGATTTGGTGCAATTGGTTCAATATGTGTAATTTGGTGCAATTGGTTTTGGGTAAGAGTTTGAAATTTAGTCTCACATTATCATTTGGGTAAGAGTTTGAATCCATTTAGATAAAAATGGCAACTGATTTTCATTTAGATAAAAATGCCAAATGTGAAATGCATTGCCATTGCCAAGATTTCAATCAAATCATTTCACAGGACAATGCATTGCCATTGCCAGGATTTCAAATTCATTTCAGAAATCCTGGCAATGACAATGCATTGGCAATGGCAATGCATTCCTGGCAATGCATTGTCATGATTTCAAACAATGAATTTGCCATTGCCAGGATTTCAAACATTGAGAAATGCATTGCCATTGCCAGGATTTCAAATAATGTGATAGTTTGGCAAATTCATTTCAGCAATGCATTGCCATTGCTAGGATTTCAAACAATGTGATAAAAACAAATCATTTCACTTGACAATGCATTGCCAGGATTTCAAACAAAACATTTCAGTCCATTTTTTTCTAAATGAATACACTTCACATTATCATTTGGCCAGGATTATCAATGGCATTGTCCTGCTATTCAAATCAATTTGCCAAGATTCAAACAAATCACATTACCATTAGATGGCAATGCATTTCAAAAAAAACATTTCAAATGATTATCAATGGACAAAAAAACTATGAGCATGTCTGAAATGTTTTTTTGGGTATGAATTTGATGATTTCCTCAATCAGGAAATTTTGTTGATCTGTTTACCTTTGGGTATGTATATGAGTTATTTTGTCTTCCCCAATTCCTCAAATTCATGGCAATGACAGGATTTTTATCAATGACAGGATTGATGATTTTTAGTCCAAAGCAAAAGAAACTAATTTTGGTTAGCAATGATAGGATTGAGGATGATTTTAGGCTTATACATTATCTTGGAAATTTCCTTGGATCACTTCTAATATTAATAATAATTTAGGGATGTTTTTGGATAATACTTGGGGATCCCCAAAAACATCCTCAAATAATAGTTGGAAATTTCCTTGGATCCAAAAACATCCTCAAATAATAATTTGGGGATCCCCAATTATGATTTTAGGCTTATATATTATATATTATCCAAAAACATCCTCAAATAATACACATAACCAAATTTCCTTGGAGAGGAGATACTGGACATGTTAGTTTGCATCAACTGGAAATTTCCAGGACATATGCAAACTGGAAATTTCCTCAATCACATGATATTGTTTGTTTTTGTGTGTTCTTATGTTGTAATTGTCAAAAGTTGATTATCCTGGACTCATACTTACTTAATTTTGGCCATTACTTCCAGAATAGCATGATACAATGAAATTTTTGGTGCTAAATAACATAAGTCCATGTATTTAATCATATAAGTAAATTTCCCTATCATTCCAGTACATATGAGTAAATTGGGTTAAAATGATGAGCTTATTTGGAATTTTTTTGATCAGAATACATTGAAGAGAAAATGATAAGAAAATTGTATTGCTAAGAATACTGCACTATTGAATATTAGTCAAGTTTAAGTTCAATATACTGCATACACTTCAAATTGAGTATTCCATGAAATATTTTTGAATCAATTTCATTTTTTATTACTGTAAAATATATGTGAATGAATTTGATATTCACATATTCATCATTCTCTTCATCATTTTTGAACTCAATTTTGAAGTGGGATGCTAAATTTCAAGTAACTGGATCCTAGCAATATCCTGGGATATGAACAATTGAGTTCAAGATTGGGATATGTGAATTGAATTGAATTGGGAGAGCAATATCCTGTCAAGTAACAATTTTGAATATGTGAATTGAATTGGGATTTTGTATATGAATTGGAATTTTGAATATCAATTTGAATTGTTATATGATATATTCTTAATTTGAATTTTGACTTTGAATTTTAGTTACTTGGACTGGGATATGCTAAAGTTCAAGTAAACTGGATAATACACATTGTAAGCATGTGTAGTATTCTCACCTATGTATAAAATTTCTAGATGTTTTTAAATAATACTTGAGAATATATAAATTTCTGTCCATGTGCTAATGAATTGAGATGTTTGCAAAAAAACACGGACAAAAATTTAGAGAATTGGTTATGAATTGGTTTGAGAGAATTGGTTATGACTTGGTTATGAATTTAGAGAATTGGTTATAAATTTCTTGAATTTTAGTTTGAATTTTAAGTTTGAAGTTTGAACATAAAATCTATATTTTAAGTTTGGACATATATTTTAAGTTTGAATATATGTGATTACAAAAATTTTTGATTTACACTTCAAATTGAGAACTGATAATTTTCATTCATTCCTGTCTTCATTCATCTTCATTCAAATTGAGAACTGATAGTTTGAACATAATCTTCATTCATTCATGTCTTAATTACTGTAACATATATGAGAACTGATATCCTGAATTATCACAGGAGTACTTAAATATAGCCATAACAATGATATCAGGATATTCATAACAGGAGTATACTTAAATATAACAGGAGTACTTAAAAATTCTTCAAATTTAAAACAATGATAGCCATAATAGGACTAATTAAAAAATCTTCAAAAAACAATGAATATCATTGTTATGGCTATCATTGTTATGAATATCCTGATAGCCATAACAATGATAGGCATAACATGAGTACTTAAAAAATCTTCAAATTCAAAAATTGATTGTTATCAGGATATTCTCAAGGATAACCCATTCATTGTCATGTAAATATTCAGGAGTACTTAAAAGTTGTACTGAATGTGAAATTTAGTACATTCAGGAGTACTCTTGAGAATTCCTCAGAAATATGTACTTAAAAATATGTACATTCAGTACATTCAAAAATTTTATGTACATTCAGTTCAAGAGAATATTTGTATTCCTATCTGAATATCTGAATTATGAATTTTTTGTTATGAATTTTTGTTATGAATTTTTGTTGTTGCTCATATGAATTTGGTTATAACCAACATTCATAACCAAAATTCTCTATGTCCTGTTGCATATAGCCAAAATTCTCTATGTTATAACCAAAATTATCTACGTGAATGAATGTCCTGTTGCTTATAAGCAAAATTCTCTATGTTATTACCAACAGGACCAAAATTTTTTTTATCAATTCTCTATGTTAATTGATTAGCATAACATAAGGAATGCCAAAATTGATTAGCATTCCTTATGCTAATCTATGTTATAACCAACAGGACCCAAAATTTTGGTTAAATGACAGGACCCAAAAATAAGGAATGCTAATCAATTTTTTTGTGTCATGTTGCTTAAAATTCTCTATGTTATAAGCAAAATTTTGGGTCCTGTTGGCCAAAATTCTCTATGTTATAACCAAAATTCTCTTTGTTATACCCAAATTCATATGAGCAAATGACTGTCCTGTTGGTTATAACCAAATGCTCATATGAATTTTGGTTAGGACATATGTCAATTCTCTAAGAATTGATTAGCATCTGAATATTAGCATTTGTTATAACCAAAATTCTCTATGTCCTAACCAAATATAACCAAATTCATAACCAAAATTCATAAACAAATATTCATAACCAACATTCATAACCAAATATTCAGATTAGCATTCCTATAACCAAATTCATATTCCTATAACCAAATTCAATTGGGTCCTGTCATATCTGAATACTGCATAATTGATTAGCATTCCTATAACCAAATATTCATAACTAAATATTCATAACCAGATATGCATATAGAGAATTCTGATATTTGAATATGAATATTTGCTATAGAGAATATTTGGTTATGAATATGAATAGCCAATTATTCAGATATTTTGCTCATAACATCTGAATTTTTTTGATCATAACCAACATAGCCAATTCTGACATATAGCCAATTTTTGCTCATAACATGTTGGTTATGAATATCTGATAACAAATATTTTGCTCATATTATCTATGTCCTGATAACATATAGAGAATGTCCTGATAACAAATATTAAATAGCCAATTCTCTCTGTCCTGTTGCTCATATTCAGAATGTTGGTTTGCAAAAAAAACATGGCCACCAATTTCATTTTATATAAACAGATATGCTCATTTCCAAAAAACTTGGCCAAAAAACTTGGCCAAAAAACTTGATATCATGTTAATTTTGTATTATCATGTACCCAATTGAATTTCAAAATGTTAATTTCAAAAATGAAGAGCTTGATTATGTAAATGGGAGTATTTTAATTGAACATATACCATATTCTCAAAATGAACATCTAATATACGCTAATAATGTATTTTAATTGTAATTAGTTTGGGCTTAATTTGGATAGGGCTTTAGCTCAACGCAGTAGGATAGAACGAGAACGTGAACAAGAACAACGTAATATATCTCACGCTCTGCCTTCTGACGGTGTACTTGATATACCTCACATAACACCAGCCATGACAACTTCTCCGGTTGAACAAGAAGATGATGTCTCGGCCTCACGTAACGATATGATTTCCGGACAAGTTCCTGGACCATCTGTCAGGTCATTATCAACCCGACTGTACATAAAACCTTTTCACCAAGCCATGTATTTTAGTAGTGTTTATTTTTGTGTTTAAATTTGGATAGGGCTTTAGCTCAACGCAAAAGGAGAGAACGAGAACATGAACAACGAAACATATCTCACGCTCTGCCTTCTGACGGTGTCCTTGATATACCTCACATAACACTAGCCGTGACAACTTCTCCAGTTGAACAAGAAGATGCTGTCTCGGCCTCGCGTAATGCTATGATTTCTGGGCAAGTTCCTGGACCATCTGTCAGGTAATTATCAACCTGACTGTACATAAAACCTTTTCACCAAGCCATGTATTTTAGTAGTGTTTATTTTTGTGTTTAAATTTGTATAGGGCTTTAGCTCAACGCAAAAGGAGAGAACGAGAACAGGAAGAACGAAACATATCTCACGCTCTGCCTTCTGACGGTGTCCTTGATATACCTCACATAACACCAGCCGTGACAACTTCTCCGGTTGAACAAGAACATGCTGTCTCGGTCTCGCGTAATGATATGATTTCTGGGGAAGTTCTTGGACCATCTGTCAGGTCATTATCAACCCGACTGTACATAAAACCTTTTCACCGAGCCATGTATTTTAGTTGTGTTTATTTTTCTGTTTAAATTTGTATAGGGCTTTAGCTCAACGCAAAAGGAGAGAACGAGAACAGGAACAACGAAACATATCTCATGCTCTGCCTTCTGACGGTGTCCTTGATATACCTCACATAACACCAGCCGTGACAACTTCTCCGGTTGAACAAGAAGATGCTGTCTCGGCCTCGCGTAACGATATGATTTCCGGGCAAGTTTCTGGACCATCTGTCAGGTCATTATCAACCCGACTGTACATAAAACCTTTTCACCAAGCCATTTATTTTAGTAGTGTTTATTTTTCTGTTTAAATTTGTATAGGGCTTTAGCTCAACGCAAAAGGAGAGAACGAGAACATGAACAACGAAATATATCTCATTCTCTGCCTTCTGACGGTGTCCTTGATATACCTCACATAACACCAGCCGTGACAACTTCTCCGGTTGAACAAGAAGATGCTGTCTCAGCCTCGCGTAACGCTATGATCTCCGGGCAAGTTCCTGGACCATCTATCAGGTCATTATCAACCCGACTGTACATAAAACCTTTTCACCATGCCATGTATTTTAGTTGTGTTTATTTTTCTATTTAAATTTGTATAGGGCTTTAGCTCAACGCAAAAGGAGAGAACGAGAACAAATACAAGCAAACACATCTCGATATATGACTCCTACCAGTGTACTCGACATGCCTCAAAGCACATATGCAGTACCAACTTCTCATGTTGAACATGTAGATGAGGTCTCAGCCTCGCACATCTCTACGATATGTGCTGAAGATGATGAACCATCTGCCAGGTTATTATTCATAAGAGCTCCTCTTCTTTAATGTAAATTAATTTTATTTAATTATTATGGTTTTATTTTGGCTAGGTGTTTAGCTCAATGTCACAGGAGAGAACGAGAAAAAGCTCAACGAAACATATCTCGATATATGACTCCTATGTGTATAACTCAAATAACACTTGGATTAACAACTTCTCCAGTTGAACAAGAAGACGCTGGCTCATCCTCGATCTTCCGATGTCGGTCAACTCAGCATGGCTCTGGTCCACCAACTCAGGTTGATTTTGGTCGGCACCATCTTGGATTAATGAACATTCCATGCCCTCATTGTTCAGCCTTACACTGGTTGGATGAACAGTTGTCGAAGTCAACTTTGAGAACACATCTTTTTGGAACATGTTGTTTGCAAGGAAAAGTAAAATTGCCGAAACTTAATGAACCCCCTCCAGCACTTAGAGAATTATATGATGGTGACAGTGAGGCATCAAAATCATTTCGAATGTATACTCGGGAGTATAATGCAGCTAATGCATTTACCAGCCTTGGTGTGACAATGGATCAAAGATTGATTGCTGGCAGAGGCCCGAACATATTTACTATTCATGGGGAATTACGCCATCGAACAGGATCACTTCTGCCCCAACCGGATCAAACAGCAAGTTATTGTCAACTTTACATATATGATCCGGATTCTGCTATGGAGTTTCGAAGTAATAGAAATCCACATTTGAGCAAGGATGTCTTACAAATTATTCAAAATTGTTTATCGGGCATAAATCCATTCATCAAACTATATTGTCAGGCGTATTCTGTTTTATCTCAAGCAGATTCATGTGGTCATGATCTTCCTGTATATCTGCATTACAATTCAAACAAGGATCGTCGCCGTTATAACCTCCCAACCGTAGATGAGATTGCGGTTATTTTACCTGGCGATGGCTATCGACCTTCCGGGATGCGAGATATAGTTTTACATCTTCGAGGAAATCATCAATTAATGCAAATCAATGAGACTCATCCTGCATACTTACCATTACACTACGTCTTATTATTTCCTGATGGTCAGCTTGGATGGGAACCTGAGTTGAAGCAGTGGGATCCAGTTCAAAACATAGCATCAAGTAGACGCCTGACCATGTGTGAGTTTTATAGCTACCGTCTGTTTGAAAGACAGAACGAGTATTCTTCAATTTTGAGAGCGGGAAAGTTATTCCAGGAGTTCATAGTTGATGCTTGGGCAGCAATTGAGCAACATCGTTTGACATTCATCAAACTTAATCAACGAAAACTCCGCTCAGAGCTCTATCAGGGTCTTGCAGATATCGATGCATATGCCAGATGCGACCAAATTGGACAGCGCATGATACTTCCTTCATCTTTCACTGGCAGTGCACGTCACATGTTTGAAATATTTCAAGACTCGATGGCTATCACACGTTATAACCAGCACCCGGATATTTTTCTTACCATGACCGCAAATCCAAAGTGGCCAGAAATTACTTCAGCTCTACTGCCCAATCAAAAGGCTACCGACCGTCCAGATTTAGTCGCACGTGTATTTGAGTTAAAAAGAAAGGCTTTGATGAAGGAGATTGATGGCAATAATGTATTTGGAAAGAAAGTAGCACATGTATTTACAATTGAATTTCAGAAACGGGGTCTTCCACATATGCATGCTCTTTTCTTTCTTCGTGGACCCGATAAGATTCATACATGTGATCAAGTGGATAGAATTGTATGTGCTGAATTTCCTGATCCTGCTCAAGATCCTGCATTATTCGATACTGTGTCAAAATGTATGGTACATGGACCATGTGGTGCTCGGAATCCAAATGCTTCATGCATGGAAAATGGTAAGTGTACTAAGAAATACCCTCGAAATTATGCAGATGCAACAACCTTGGATCGTGATGGATATCCTATTTACCGTCGTCGTAGTAATGGGCATCTATATACTGTAAGGGGGCATCAGGTTGATAACCGCGATGTTGTGCTGCACAACAGGTATCTCTCAAGGCTCTTTAACTGCCACATTAATGTCGAAGTTTGTGCCGGGGTAAGATGTGTGAAGTACATTCATAAGTATATTTATAAAGGTCATGATCGGACCACAATGGTATTGGGCGCAGTAAATGAGATCCAACAATACCTTGATGCAAGATATATTGGACCACCTGAGGCTGCTTGGCGAATATTCGAGCATCCTTTGCATCAAGAGATTCCGTCAGTTCAAAGATTGATACTTCATTTACCAGGGCAACACTGTGTTATTTTTGATCCAGATGAAGATGTAGATGCAATAAGGTCTAGGGCTGAAAATGATAAGACAACTTTGACTGAATTTTTTACATGTTGCGCTTTACATGAGTCTGCACATGATCTCACATATCAAGAATTTCCTCAAAAGTTTGTGTGGCATTCGTCAACAAAGGTCTGGACTCCAAGACAATCTGGATATGCAATTGGCCGAATGTATTTTGCCTCCCCTAATTCTGGTGAGAGATTTTATCTACGGTTGCTACTAACAGTTGTTAAAGGGCCAACATCGTGGGAAAATTTACGCACATTCAATTCTATCGAGTACCCTACATTCAAAGCAACATGTATTGCAAGAGGTCTTCTTGAAGATGATTCCGAGTGGAGACAATGTCTTTCCGAGGCTTCAATTATGAAAACAGGATATCAATTACGAAGACTGTTTTGCATTATTCTTATCGAATGTTTGCCGATCGACCCACTTGCATTATGGAATGAATTTTCAGTGCACATTTGCGATGATCTTCCACATAAATTGCAAACTTTATTTGCAATTTCTTTCCCATCTCAATGCCAACTTGAAGATTATGGATTATTCCTTATCAATGAATTGCTTCAGGAGTACGGTAAGTGTCTATCTGACTTCCCACCAATGCCACTTCCTGCTGGAGATTGGAATGCAATTGTTGGCAATAGATTGTTGTATGAACATCAGGAACTTATAAATAAGGCTAAACAAATGGATGCTCAAAAAGACATTGATTGCCTCAATGATGCACAACGCCATGCTTACTCGGCAATTACTTCATCTGTATTTGAAAATAAAGGTACTACATTCTTCTTGAGCGGCGGTGCTGGAACTGGAAAGACTTTTTTGTACAATGCACTTGCAACAATGTTGCGGAGTCTTGGACATATAGTTATCACCGTCGCGTCATCCGGTATTGCATCATTGCTGCTTAGCGGAGGCCGGACTGCACATTCCACATTTCGTATCCCGTTAGATGTGCATGATACTTCAATTTGTAATTTTAGCAAGCAATCCATGCAAGCTCAATTATTCAGAAAAGCAAAACTTATAATATGGGATGAAGTACCTATGCAACATCGGCACTGTGTTGAGGCAGTGGATCGATCATTACAAGATATTTGTGATAACCCCAGAGCATTTGGTGGTATTACTGTTGTTCTTGGTGGGGATTTCCGACAAATCTTGCCCGTCATACCAAAGGGGGTTCGAGAAGAAATTGTTGGTGCCTCATTGAGACGATCTGTATTATGGTGCTCTGTACAAGTTTTGATCTTGGATCAAAATATGCGGTTAAATAACTCATCAGTTGAGAATGCAAATTTTGCAAAATTCATTTTGGAGGTATTTTATTTCATGCCTAATTTAATTTTACTTACTATTTTTATCTTAGCCATTCCTTAACTTAAATTTTATCTATATAATGTATTAGGTTGGCACAAATCCTACAGAGGTGGTAGAACTTCCTTCTCACATATTCAGGTGCAAGGATTTAAACGAGTTATTACTTCGAATTTATCCGCAGCTTGATATTGAGGGTGCAGTGACTCCGGCATACCTGACTGAACGAATAATTCTTTCTGCACGGAATGATGATGTTGCTTTTATAAATGCTGCTGCATTACACATTTTTCCGGGACAAAAGATTACATATCTAGCTGCAGACAGCCTGTCTGAAAATGATGAAACAGACCCAACCATTATAAATCGATTTCCAACTGAGTACATAAACTCTTTGGATCTTCCTGGGTTGCCACAATTTAAACTTGATCTTAAGGTGGGTTGTCCTATTATTTTATTACGAAATATTGCACCAAAAGATGGGCTCTGCAATGGCACTCGATTGATGGTTGTCAGATGTGCATCACGTGTCATTGAAGCTCAAATTTTAAATGGGGATAAAGCCGGTAGTTTTGTGTTTATTCCAAGAATATCTTTGTCACCTTCGGCTACAACATTACCATTTCATATGACAAGACGGCAGTTTCCTGTCCGTGTAACTTATGCCATGACAATTAATAAAGCTCAGGGACAATCTGTAAAGTTTGTTGGAGTGGATTTGCGGACCCCAGTTTTCAGTCATGGACATCTTTATGTGGCACTTTCACGGTGCACATCTTTTGATCGTGTATGTGTCCTTCTTCCGGCCGATTCAAATAAAACATTAAACATCGTTTATCCAGATGTTTTGCTATGAATTCCACTATATGATTAATATTGTAAGTTAGTAGTTTAATTTTTTTGTAAATATTTCTATTTATTTTATTCATTTAGTCATTCTTTAAAAAAATTATTTATCGACTGTTGTCTACCATACAGGTACACCATTATCATATAACCACTAGCTGCATAATGTGGATTGGCGTCACTATATATGGCGATGTAAGAAATTTTTAACTTAAGTAAAAAATCATTTTTGCCTTATTATTTGTTTCAATTTGAATCTTTAAATATGAATGGTTAGCTAAAATATTTGTTTGTATTTTTATATACAGGTTGATGCAGATTTGTTTAAAACTGTAAGTCTTTAATCATAACTTTTTATTCTTTTATTTCATTTCATTTCATTTGATTTCTTAATATTTTTTGTTCTTATAGGTTGTGTTACTTGCTGCCAATAATATAGCTGTCAAGTTGCGTGATTATAAAAGAATTTGGTGGGACAAGGTATGCTGATCAATAAATAAGTTATCATTTTCATATTAAGACTTTTTAAGTTAGTAAATTATTATTATTATTATTATTAACAGCAAGAAGCAAAAAGAATTGTAGATGCACAGGTGACAGGGAATATTGATGCACCTGAAAAATGTGTTATGGAGGTAATGTAAAAAACTATTAGAATTTTATTCCCACACTATCATTTTCATTGAATATCAACATAATATCGTTTGTGTTATAGAATTGGAAGTTAGTTCTTAAGGAGCTTGATTGGGTCCGTAAAGCACGTCCACATATGCTCCCCCCGCATAAGGTAAAAGCCTTTTAAGTTTAAATATTAATGTTATCACATATTTCTTTATTTCTCTAACCAATTTACGTTTGTAATTACCTAGGTTATTGTGCATCCAGATGACACACGCTGTTGGATTGAGATTGACACGCATTCCTTTTATATTGTAATGCAGAGGAAGTTTCCTGTTGAACCATGATGGATTGCGTATTAACAGCGTTGATGTAACAGATGTATTTTTGATGTAACAAATGTAAATATTATTATGGTGTTACTTGGCTTAGACTAAGAGAACTGGATCTATATTACTTTTGTGTAACATTATTAAGGTGTTACTTTTTGATGTTAGAAATGTAAAGTTCAATAGTTGCTTGCATGGTTTTTTACTTCACCAATTTCAATTGTTTTCATGGTTGGATGTGATTGGGGGGAACGTGGTGACATGGCTAATACACATAATTTGATCAATGCTGCTAACTTTCGCACTCCTAGGTTTTGGTGACATGGCTAATTTTTACGTCCTTCTCTATTTTTATGTTTGTTCATGTATCTTAATATTGTAACATGTGTTTTAGCTCCCATCTTTATAGAATAGATGTCTAAAAAATGGGGGGAAATGCAACTAACTTTACAAAAAAATTTATAAACGAAATACATATTGGGGGACAAACATTTTTGCCAGTAATTAAAATTTTTTTGAGTAATTAAGCAATGTGAGAACTAAAATCTCTTGAGGTGACCTAAATTTTGGGGAACTAAGACTTTGATTGGGGAACTAAGATTTTGAGGGGGTATTTCTAAAACGAATCATATACACAATTTCAGGGGAACTAAGATTTTGAGAGGGGAATATCTACAATGAATCGTGCCCACATTTTCGGGGGAACTAAGATTTTGAGGGGGGGGAATATCTACAATGAATCGTGCCCACATTTTCGGGGGAACTATGATTTTTAGGGGGGAATATCTACAATGAATCGTGCCCACATTTTCGGGGGAACTAAGATTTTGAGTGGGAAATATCTAAATTGAACCGTGCCCTCGGGCACGGGTTATAGACTAGTATATATATATATATATATATATATATATATGTCTTACTTTATATACACGAAATAACTCAATAGATACAAGAGGCAGCCAATGCATCCCAGACCAGACAGTCTTAGGGCATTGGGTAACGAAGAACCTCTTGGGCCTTTTTTCAGGATATTTGTTTGATTTTTGTATTATTGGGATTTTTGCAAATTCACGTAAACGCGATGGAATGCAAAACATGATCAAGATCATTTATTGGCTATTCACAACAGAAAAAGAAAAAGCATAGAATCTAGACATAGCTCGGTTTCAGGAATTCTAATCATCACTTCTTTGGTTGTCGTAGGGTTATCATATCTCTTTTGAATTACTAAACATCCATGAAGCAATAGAATTATCAATCAAATCACGCAAGAGTCAAATGATTTGCAGATTTGATTCATTTATTTTTAGCTTAACTGTTTCAAGAATATGGTTGTGAAACTATGGATTCTACAATGAAAAAGTATATTAACAATGATCTAATCAAGGGATTAAACTCTAATCTAACAGATATCAGAGTTCATAAAAATCCACGATATTCCATGAAAAATGAATCATATGAGACATAAACAGAGAGGTGAACATGGTCCATCTGATAATTTTAAAGTGTGTTTCACGAAGAAGCAAAGTGTGTGCACGGTGCACTCTCATAAGCTTAAACGTCACATTGTCCTCAATGTGTGTGTGAGATGAATAGAGGAAAACGACAAAATAGGGGGGCTACACAACAAAATAATCTCTCTCACCCTCCCCAAGCTAAATCTGATGGTGCCTGATGTGGACAGATGGGTATAAAAAATGGGGAGAGAGGCACAGTAAGCATTATAATATAAGGGTAGGCAGTTAAATCATGGAATTGGATGGGGTGCAATGGATGATTGAGCAACCATCATATTGGGTGAATTTATTAAACTAGGAAAGTATAAAACTCCTATACGGTCCTCTTGCTATCGAGAGGTTTCTTGATTATTCAAAGCATAAAAATTTACACTACAGCTACACTACTGGATTGATACCGTCTGTAGCAAAAGGCGGATCCAGTATCTTTGTGGGTGTAGGCAGCAGCTCCAACTGCACCTTCTGTGGCTCTGCCAGATGCATGTCTCCATGGACTCCATCAGATTCCAACAATGCTTTGCTCCCAGCATCTCTCCAAGGGCTCTGCCTGTACCCTGAAAGAGATAAGCCGCATCAATCTAATATGGATAATTTTTCTCCATAATAAAAGTTTTCCAAAGAAGGTCATCAAATGAAATATGTAAGATAAAAAACGGTTGACAACACTTCCCTAAAAATGTATCTCTGCTCTCGTGTACCACGTAGGCAATTCTCGTCGTTCGTTTTGGGTTCTTCAGGCAACTATGGCGTATGAGAGTGGGTCTCATCAGGCGACTCCTCACTGTGCTCCTCGATAGGTTCATAAAGGAATGACACGTCTCAGCATACATTTGGTCCATAATCATATGTGTTCTGCAAAAGGTACGATGTGTCAAAAAGATCTGAATCAAAAAAAATATTAAGTGGAATGTAGGATTCAGAAATGGAATGGTTAAAAATATTTCCCTGAGTGGGAGTAGTAAGCACTAATGGGTGGTCCTCTGCCAGATGCTCAGCCATGGTGATGGAAGGCAAATGGGGTAGAATCTTCTCTATGTCCTCCTCTTGAATAGCAACATCTGGATCTGCAGTGATACACCCATGTTGGATCTGGATCTAAGCCTAAAGGGGGGTGAATAGGCTAATAAAAAATTCTCGTTCAACCCACGAGAAATCACACGTAGTTTATAATCACAAGTAGAGCAAAAGAAAAAAATCCTATCAGTTAGCTTCACTGCTTAAGAATGTGAGTTAAATCAAACATTTTTCAAAATACGATTCATCACTATCATATTGGTATAACATTTCCATTAAAATTAATCTATATACAATCAGTAATTTTAAAAGATAGTCAAATACTTATACCAACAAATTTGATAATTATCTTATATATTTTAATGAATTTTTATTAGTTTTAATAAATCTTCAAAGCCTATCAGTTAGCTTCACTGCTTAAGAATGTGAGTTAAATCAAACATTTTTCAAAATACGATTCATCACTATCATCTAACAATGTTTGCTCTTTTCTTTCAATGAGCTCTACCCATCTGTAATCGGCATATTCTTCATTTGTAATTCCATTTTGTTGTGGAGTGTGCATGATTGTCAGAGTACGCACAAATATACCCGGGTTCGGTCGTCCCACTACCTACTCCAGCCCCCAAACAAATACTAGAATTAATATGTTTCTTGTGTACTACTACAATGAGTCTTGAGCCCCCGGTTACCCACCTAGTATGTACTGTAGGAGGATATATGCCCATAAGGCAATTTATCCCAAGAATACGTCTTGTTCATACTGTATATGGTATGTATTATTCTAAGTATGAAATCGTTCGTATTAATATACTTAGATAATATCCATAGACTTATAGTTAGGTCCTTACGTATCTAGATAAGATCTCGATTATAAGTAAGCGACCGAATAGAAACGTAAGCCTTAAACGGTTCGTGGTCATAGATGTGTCGAGAAGTAGATATCGACACATCGGATAGACCACTGTGTCTTAGTCTTACCTTAGGGTAATGATGATCTCATAGTCATTTGACTTTGTGAAGTCGGAGACGAGACACATGTGCTCATTGGAGAATGAGTTCACTGAACGACCAAATTAGAGTTATTAAATGGTTAAATTTAACTGAACTGTCTTTAATAACTCTAGGGTGATGATATGCAAGCTGGTCCTTATGACCTGAAGTCATTTGTACGAACCTGTGAGTCAATCGTGTAGCTTAGACCTATGATCTAGCTTCATGGCTAGACCTGCTGAAAGATCTTAGGTTGGGTTGCACCCGAAGCTCTCGAGGCGAGTAGATGACTAAGATGGGATTCGTCACTTCCGTTAAAGGGAATTTAGTGTTACAGGCTCAGTACGGTCTTTATGTTAATCCTCGGCCGGGGTACGTTGTATGAAGTACAACGTGAATACAACAAAGACCGCCGTATACTGACCAATGTTGTCTAATAGGGTTGACAGTAAACCATACCCTAGGCCAACAGGAACACAGTCTTGACGAAGGGACTATAGCTAACGGAGTTCATCACTGACACGGCCAATGTAAACCAAATGATGCTTTTATCAAAGGGTCGATCACGTTATGATGATTCTGAAACAGGGACGACAGCTACTGCTCGTGGTGATCGTCGTTTAGGGGTTCTGAGCCCCAACCTGTAGTAAGGTCAGGCTGTAGGGTCTCACACCGAGTAGAGTTCATGCCTTAGTAAGAGGAAGATTAATTGAGAGAAATTCATTTGATGATGTTGAATAGTTAATATTCACAAAGCTTGTTGTGAAAATTAGTCGTCATAGCAATAGGGACAAATGTTGCATCTGATGCAAACAATGATTAAACATGTCGTAAATTGGTTACGACAAATTTAGTAGGAACAAATAGATTGGAAAGGGTTACCTGGATGACGGGATCGTCCCGGTCTAAACACAGGTTCAAACCGCGTCCAAATCGGAGCTCAAACAAGCCCAGAAACACGAAAACAGTCCAAGGCAAGGTGGGTTAGACCCACTGGGCTAACAAGCCCATAACCAGAGGCAAAACAGGCGCGGCCCGCTGGCCGCAGCGGGCGCGGCCCGCTGCACAGTGGGCCAGCGCCCGCTGCTTACAGCGGGCGTACGCCTGCTGCCCAGCGGGCGGGCGGCCCGCCTCCAGTGCCTTGTACGGGCACGCCCGCTAAGCTTAGCAGGTGCGCCCGCAAATTAAGTGATTTTTTAGGTTTTTTGAAACCCCAAAAAGACGGCTATGAAAGTTGAATTTTTGCCCAACTTTGGGCAATTGTTTGAGGGGTCAAACGAAGTTGAAATTCGTCATCGTTGGTTCCTACGCGTTCACCATTCGAAGCCCTTCGGATTGATAACTTGTTTGGTGTCTAAAGTTTAATGAGCAAGGAGAATTAATTAGTTAAAGTTTGCTTTTATGAAAAACTCACTTAAACTACAAATTAAGCTAAATTGGCTTAATTGAATTTTCCTCTCATTTGCAAAAGACCCAAATTGCTCATAATGAAAGAGTGAGTGCCGACTCCCTAAATAAATAGGGGTGCACTCTCTTTGTTGAAAAATGCACCAAGTCCTCGATCGAGTAGCTCCAGACTTTTAGAGCAAGCTCGATCGGTGACTAAACTATTCTCTCTCTCTCTCTCTCTCTCTCTCTCTCTCTCTCTCTCTCTCTCTCTCTCTCTCTCTCTCTCTCTCTCTTCCTATTCTCCGGAGTAGTCCTAGCAAGATTACGAAGGGGGTTTGGATTTGGATCCAGACGTCTAAGACGCGGGTTCTACTCAAGTGAAACTTTCTACCGCGTATGATCGGCTCGGAGGCAAAAGTCGGCTCGGGCAGATCAGTTCGAGGGTGCGAGGCGGCTCAGGCGGATCGAGTCAAGGCGGCTCGACTATGAGGAGCATCAGAAGACGGTGCGGTACATCTTTCCAGGGCCAAGATTCCGGGTATGTGGTTAAGTAATTTTAGTGTAGATTTAATTTTGTCGCTTTAGTATAGATCTTTCTTGCGGTGGTCAGATCCACCCCAAGTAAGCAAGATCGGGCTAGGTTTTGGCTCCCTTAGAGCCTAGCTAAATAGTTTAGCTAGCTTAAAAATTTGTTTTTCATTTTTCGCTGCGTTTTAAGCCCCTGTGGTCAGTCCGACTTAGGACGGACACAGACCCGAGCTCTGATGGTCCGCCAAAACCCCAACATGTACCACACTCCCCAAGTGCAAACCACTATCAACCTAGTAAATGCTCTATCTTAACAAGCCCCGCTCGTTAAGAACCTCTTGTCTAGTTCCTCAACTAAACAAGTCCCAAAAGAATACAACAGAGGTAAAGTTTCCCCTACAGAGATCGTTACTACTACACACAAATAATAATAAAAGCGTTTAGAGAATCTCAGTGTGCAGGCGTAGTCATCTCTGTCAATCGGCACGGGCCAGCTCTCGTCTGGCAAGACGTAGATGTCACGTCTCATCTGTAACTCAAGTTGCTGCTCTCGCTTGACTCCTCTTTGAATATTACGGCCTTATCTTGATGGTGCATCAGTAGTGCATGGCCTGAACCCTATAGTGCATGGCCTGAACCCTGTAGTGCGCGTGCAGTCCCTCGCAATGCACATGCAGCCCCCCCCCACAGTGCACGTGTAGCTCTCCCCCTTTGGTGCTTGGGTGCTGCAACTTGCGGCCAGGGGTCTTGGATCTTCAACTTACGGCTCTTGAGACCTCCCCCTTGATGAAGCTTTGTGAAGATGCCAATGGAGATGAGGGGATTGCTTCCTTGGTTTGTAACTTGCGCAAGGGTGTCAGAGATTGGCTTCTTTGGATTTCAACTTGCGAATGAGATATGGTCAAGCTTGGCTTGTTGATGTGTGGATCTTGCGGTTTTGAAGCGTGGAGAAAATGATAGCTTGGGATGTACTTTGGGTTTGGTAGAAGCTTGCGGCAATGGGATATTGGAAGAGATGAAGAACTTTGGCCTAGGAGATGATGAAATATATGAAGTTATTCAGAATACAACTCCTTCTAAAATAAATACCACTGATTTAATACATAGATTAAAATCATAAAAATATCACCAAGTTTTAGAGCACTGAGCTGTGATCGTCCTGCGCAAACGGTTCGTCGATCTGAGCTCTATGGAGAAAGTTAGGCACTTTTTAGCATCGTCCATTGAGCTCCTTGCAAAGTTGCGGCCATGAAGGTTTTCTCTAGGTTTGTAGCCGAATCTCTTTGGTTTTCTCTCTCTCAAAAAATCTCTCTTTGAATATGGGTTTCTATAGGAGAGGATGGAATATGATAGATTCAAGTAGAATCCTATATGTAATGAAGATTGGAAGGAATCCTAGTTTGATTAGGATTTGAATAAATCTCTTAGGATATGTAGTTTGATAATGAATGGCAATGGAATTCAATTTGTGTAGCTACAGGATTTGAATTAGATCTCATTTAATCACCTTTGATTTGCATGAGATTCTCCATATCTCTCCATCTTTAACTAAATCTCCAATTTGCATGGCACTAGGATTTGAACTGAATATCTAATTGATTTGAATCAACCCAAGAGAGATTTGATTGAGATACTCCATATCCCTCTATCTTTGACCAAGTCCAAGTGCTATATGAATAGCAATTTCTCCATCTTCCAATTTGCTATGTGAATAGCAATTTCTCCATCAATTAACTTACTCATCACTTTGAAGATTTATAAGCGTGCCATTCCTGAAAACACTTGGTACACACTTTAGAAAGTTCACACACGTTTGTTATCATCAAACACAAAGTTAACGGTCGTGTATCCAACAATCTCTCCCTTTTGATAATGATAAATGATTATAAGATTTGCACTAACATTCCAAATAATACATCGTGACATGTGTGTGTGAAGTGTGACAATGGGAGGATGTATCTGCAACAATATAACACTTGATGTACAAGCATACAAGCATGCAACAATATAACAATGATATGATATATATAAGCATGGCATACTCCCCCTATTTTTATGCTCCCCCTTGAACACATATTCACATATTCAATAAGGATTTAATGTAGAAAAGGTGGCACACGATCCATTGGATCAGGTGCTTAGACACAAAAGGATGGGAAGTATAAGCCCCAACGTGGGCTTGTACTCGTGGGGCCCCACCTTTTTGTGTCTTGCACCTGATCTAATGGATCAGGTGCCACCTGCTCTACATTAATCCCATTCAATAATTCATTAATGCTCCCCCTTAAACCAATATTCAGATATGCACATATAATCATTAATGAACCAAATCTTCATTATTTTCTCACCCTTTTGTTATCATCAAAAGCATATAAACGAAGTCTAGTTCATGTCACATGTAAAAATAAAGTATTATAAATCACAATTAACACTTGCATGTCATTTTTTCTTAGAGTAAGCACTTCAATTTCAATGAAAAGAGTAATGTAGACTTCTACACCATCATGTAAGTTTGATGATTAAATAATTGAAGCACAAACGGAGAAACTCTTTAGAAATCAACCAAAACCAATCCACATTTTCCAAGAAACATGATATCTTTAGGATTAATTTTCTCCACCTCATTAAAAATGAGTTCAAATTACCACACCCCAAAAACATAGCCTATAAGGACTCTTAGATGTGAGGATTACATTGCTTGACGAGTTAAATAAACCAACGCTAAAGATTACACATATAGCATATGTTGGATGCTTGTGTGCAGTATACTTGCCATGAATTGTATCCATTTTACATACGGAGCAATATTCAATCTTTTTCTTTTTTTGTTCCATATTCAATTCTTTTGTGCTCAATTTTTATCCATGGCAAATACACATCATATCCCTTAGATTTATCAGTTATTTTCATCCTACATTCACTTTCCAACATTTCATAAACAGATCTCCGATTGTGCAACAATATTCAATAAACGTGGAAGTGAAGGTGTAGGTGTAGAAATCAAGTTATTCAATTCATTAAACATGCCGTGGCTAATTAGGAATTTTAACATGCGCATGTAGCTATAACAATAATACAATGATTTCTACAAGGATATGAATGACATTCAATAATGCTACTTGAATGATACAAATAGAAAAGATGTTCATTAAGCACCCTTTTATGCTTTTTATCTTTTTCAATTTTTTTTTATTTTTATAAATAATGACCAAAGCAAACTAGAATCAAGCAAACTAATACACAAGTTCAAGCATGCCAAAAACTATGAAGGTATGCATTAATTTCAAAGAATGAGATGTACCTTCGCGTCGCCGTTTGCCTAAGGAGCTAAATAATGAAAATGTTCAATCCAAAACTCCTCGCCAAATCTCCATCGTATCTACACGGTAGATACTATGTGTGACCTTGGAATCCTACAAGGTCCACTCATGTTAGTCACCAAAGATGTAGGAACCCACGCTTGTTTAAACTTTATTTTCGTGTTCCTAAACTTGCAATTATAAGATGTATGACCAACACTATCACAAGTAAAGTACTTTGCATGCATATTTTTGACACTAGTAGGCACATTATGAATGTTCTTAAATTTTGGCTTTTCAATATTTTTCAAACCAAATCCAAGTCCTCGTCTATTATTGCCATATAATTGATTTCCAATAATGATGTCTAGAGATTGTTTTCCTATGGAAAATTTCTTAATAGGCAATTCAAGACTAGAGACTTTGGATTTTAATAATGCATTCTCATTCACAAGCAAAGTACATTTACTAATAAAAGCTTTCTTGTTTTCCTCTTCTTTCTTTTCAAACTCAATCACTTTCCTTTTAGGATCATTATTAACCATGCAGAATTTATCATTAAGCTCTCAATCAAAGAGGGACAAGAAAGACAAACAATTTTTTCAGGTGAGCTAGATTTTTCATTTAACATGGTAATGGTGGATTTGCTTGCAGCAAGCTCTTCTTTTAATTTTTAGTTTCTTCCAACATGTCACAATTTTCTTTTTGCAATTCAAAACATGCATTTCTATAGCTTTCTACACTAGAATCTATCTCATCAATTTCCTCTTAAATTTTCTTAAAAAGTTTGGCTTTAGTATAAGATGTTACCTCATCGTGCTTTCCCATTAAGCAAAGGGAGGAGTGGGCTTCATTCTCCTCAAGTTCATCTCCACTATCCATGTCCCATGTTAGCACCATGGCTTTTCCTTTATCTTTCGCAACAATAGCCGTCTCTTATGGACAATCTCTCGCAAAGTGTCCTCTTCTCCTGCATTTAAAACAATCAACTTTATCTGTAGTTTTCTGTTCAGAAATATTTCTACCAGGATTATTTTTGTTAGAACGATTGAACCTTTGCGCCATTTCAGCTCTTCCTTCCTTTGTTTTGATGTACCTGCTGAACCCTCTTACCATAAGTGCATGCTCCTCCCCATATTCGTCATCCTTGCTAGCTTGAAAAGCTAGTGGTTTTGGATCTTTTTCCTTTGCCTCAGGTTTCTCTCTTTCTTCAATATTCTACAGCTCAAGCTAGTGGGACATGAGATTACCTATCAAGTCCTCCACTCTCATCTTTGTTAGATCTTTCGCCTCTTTGATAGCGGTGACTTTACGCCTGAACGAGCTTGGCAACGCTCTTAAGATTTTTCTTACCTATTCAAGGATAGAATATGGCTTACCGAGGGAGGCGGACTTGTATATGATGTCTGTGAACCTCGTAAACATGTCCTTAATGGATTCTGATGGAATCATGCAGAAGCTCTCATATTCTGTACTCAGCAACGCAAGTCTATATTCCTTCAATTACGATGTTCCCTTGTGCGTCACCTCCAGAGTATGCCAAATTTCTTGCGCAGTTAAACATTATGAGATACGAGTGAATTCAGCTTTATCCAAAGAGCAAATAAGAGCATTCATAGCTCTGTTATTCAAAGAAAAACTTTTTTTATCATTGTCATCTCATTTATCTTCCGGTTTCAACATTTCAGTATCTCCAATTTTAAGCATAGGATGACTATATTCTTTTTCAACAATATTCCATATATTATAATCAACAGAGGCTAAGTAGATTTTGATTCTAGTTTTCCAATAAGCATAATCTACACCACTAAAATTTAGGAGGACATGATATAGGCTGGCCTTTAGCAAATGCAAAATCAAACATATTCATAGACATGGTCGACTAGACTAGATCCTCTAAACCTACTCTGATACCACTTGTTGGATCTGGATCTAAGCCTAGATGGGGGATGAATAGGCTAATAAAAAATTCTCGTGCAACAAGAATTAGTGAATCGGAAACAATTATAAGAAAAAAATGAAAATTTCTTTTTTAATGGAACCCCATGAGAAATCACATGCAGTTTATAATCACAAGCAGAGCAAAAAGAATGCAATCACAGAGCCTGGTTCGGTCATCCCACTACCTACTCCAGCCTCCAAGTAAATACTACAATTAATATATTTCTTGTGTACTACTACAATGAGTCTTGAGCCACCGGCTACCCACCTAGTATGTACCACACTCTCCGAGTGCAAAACACTATCAACCTAGTAAATGCTCTATCTTGACAAGCCCCGCTCGTCAAGAACCTCTAGTCTAGTCCCCCGACTAAACAAGTCCCAAAAGAATACAACAGATGTGATGTTTTTCCTACAGAGATCATTACTATTACACACAAATAATAATAAAAGAGTTTAGAGAATCTCAGTGTGTAGCTGTAGTCATCTCTGTCAATCAGCACGGGCCAGCTCTCGTTTGGCAAGATGTAGATGTCGCGTCTCGTCTGCAACTCAAGTTGCTGCTCTCACTTAACTCCTCTTTGAATATTGCGGCCTTATCTTGATGGTGCATCAGTAGTGTGTGGCCTGAACCCGGCAGTGCACACGCAGTCCCTTGCAGTGCGTGCGCAGCCCCCTATAGTGCACATGCACCTCTCCCCCTTTGGTGCTTGGGTTCTTCAACTTGCGGCCAGGGGTCTTGGATCTTCAACTTGCGGCTCTTGAGACCTCCCCCTTGATGAAGCTTTGTGAAGATGCCAATGGAGATGAGGGGATTGCTTGCTTGGTTTGCAACTTGCGCAAGGGTGTTGGAGATTGGCTTCTTTTACTTCAACTTGTGCAAGGGATATGGTCAAGCCTGGCTTGTTGATGTGGGGATCTTGTAGCTTTGAAGCTTGGAGAAGATGATAGATTTAGGATGCACTTTGGCCTTGGTAGAAGCTTGAAACAATGGGATATTGGAAGAGATGAAGAACTTTGGCCTAGGAGATGATGAAATATGTGAAGTTATTCAGAATACAACTCATGCTAAAATAAATACCACTGATTTAATACAGAGATTAAAATCATAAAAATATCACCATGTTGTAGAGCACTGAGTTGTGATCGTCTTGGCACAAACGGTTTGTCGATCCGAACTCTGTGGAGAAAGTTATGCACTTTCTAGCGTCGTCCATCGAGCTCCTTACAAAGTTGCGGCCATGAAGGTTTTCTCTAGGGTTGTGGCCGAATTTCTTTGGTTTCCTCTCTCCCAAAATCTCTTTCTTTGAATATGGGTTTATATAGGAGAGGATGGGATATGATAGGATCAATTAGAATCCCATATATGATGAAGATTGGAAGGAATCTTAGTTTGATTAGGATTTGAATAAATCTCTTAGGATATGGAGTTTGAATATAAATGGCTATGAAATTCAATTTATGTAGATATAGGATTTGTATTAGATCTCATTTAATCACTTTTGATTTGCATGAGATTCTCCATATCTCTCCATCTTTGACCAAGTCTCCAATTTGCATGGCATTAGGATTTGAATTGAATCTCTAATTGATTTGAATCAATCCAAGAGAGATTTGATTGAGATACCCCATATCCCTCTATCTTTGACTAAGTCCAAGTTGTTATATGAATAGCAATTTCTCCATCTTCCAATTTGCTATGTGAATAGCAATTCGTCCATCAATTGACTTAGTCATCACTTTGAAGATTTACAAGCGTGCCATTTCTGAAAACAATTGGCACACACATTAGAAAGTTCACACACGTTTGTTATCATTAAACACGAAGTTAGCGATCTTTGTATCCAACATCACCGAGTGTCTCATATCATTTGGCTCATCAGAAGTAACTGCAAACATGCCAAGCATCACTGTCTCGTCAGAAGTGACATTGTCCACCTCCACACGATGCACTGCTTCAGCCTCCTCCTCGGGCTCCTCAGGTATAGAAGGCAATGTAAATTTCATCTTCTTCTTTTATGCCTACTTCTTTGTTTCCGTCCCAGAACTCGAGGTACTAGATGGCGTGGCTTGGCCTTCTTAATAGTAGGCACAGGTGGCGCTATGGTCTCAGGTATTTCCTCTACGGCGTAGAAATGTGTCTTGTTACCCTCAATTAGAGCAACTACTTCATCATTGATTCTACCTGCAGGAGAGAGACGATGAGTAATAAAATCTTGAAATTCAAGCTCAAAAGGATCACCTGTCGTTATCGTCAAGGAGCCGATGGATCGAACTACGTCCACGATTCTTCCCAATAGGCCCAGAAATGTGTCCTCATTTTCATCAACCTAAGGGAATGCTTCAGGAATAGGAGACAGCTTGGGAAAGACACTAAAAACAATGTCATTATTGCCTTCGCACTCTCATCCTCGATGTAATGATGCGAATATTCTCCCCCAAGATAAATGACGTCATCACTCTCCATAGCCAATACGAGTTCTTCATGTGCTTGTGATGTCGGGTGCTCATGAGACGCATGAGTCCGGTAGATTTCATCGACCTCTTGTTGCAACTTAAGGGTCTCATTCTGCTGAGATCTACTAAATGCCACGCTCTCCTCAAACCGTGCGAATGCCAAATTAATGGGATGATTGGAACTCAAGAGGCAGACGTGAATTTCCTGGGGCATGAGTCCCTCCATGTCACAAGACTCAAAGTAGGCGTAGAACCCATAGTAGTGGTCATATCTTTCCATTTGATAGTATGGGTCTTGCGGATAATATTCGTAATCTTCCATGGGAACCTCATACTACGTTGAATAATCTTCGCCTGAATAATCCCAAAATTCCATTATACCTGAATAGTCAAAAACAACAACATGGAAAAGATATCTGTGGTACAAGAAAATAGAAATATTAAAGCATGTGGTGGGAAAATATCTCTTTTTGTTTCTCTTTATAAATTTTCTTTTTATTCGAAGTCTAGTAACTTAATTGTGATAAATAGATCGTATGGCGAAATGCCTCCCCAGCAGCGACACCAAAAACTTGTTTGGCCGTCCCTATGCTCTCGCAATCGAGAAGGTGGTCGAATGTCATCTTATCGCAAGTGCACGGTGTAAACAGTGGTGAGCGGGTATCGTATCCACAGGGAGGCGGTTGTCACACTACCTATCTAATCCTAGGTTGGTCTAGGCTTCGAATATGTTTTATTTCGGTGAAGATGGGTTATGGAGTGTCGTAATGGTGATGAATGTGAGGGCGTCACTTGGCAAGGCACATCGAGACACAAAATAAAACAAATAAAACAAAGAGTAACAATTGATGGAAATATCACTAAGACGTTGGGAATCCTAGCTATGGCTCTAGTGCTTGGATAATAGGCTAAGGGGCCTATCGTCGAACGACGAACACGGGTAGGAGGGTCGCATCCGGAGATGCAAACAAGCACTTGACTTTCATCGTCACGCTCGTCTAACGCCTCCCCATGCATAGCTGTGCTTTTGCAGTCGGCTCTACATGGGGACACGTGCATTATGCTAGACACTTGGTTCCCATACCACAGATCTGTATCCACTCTCGTGAACTACGAACTGGGGTACCATTCTACGGTTGGTTCGGGTAGTCAGGCTACTTTCGTAGTGACCAACAAGTGGATCGGGGGTTAGTAATCACCCCTAACACACGAGTCACTTCTATGATCACGAGCCCCCGGAGATGACCACTAAAACCTAATCAGATTCGTGGGGATCGTCCTTAGAACTTGGAGCTACTTTCGCCATCCTCCAACGCTAGGGCTAGTCCCCCAAAACCCTTGTCCAAACCAATGTAGAGCAACCCTAGATTAGCCTAAAGTTAACCCATCATCCAAACCCTAGATTCCTAGGGTTCTTTCCTAATCCTAGCAATAGATCTACTTAATCATGGGAAAAGATATGAAAACTATGGAAATCAACATCACAAAGAAAAACAATCAAAGATTAAACACCGAAAACAATTGAGAGACAACAAAGAAGATTCAATCAAAGGAGAAACTCTTAGATAATAAGGATTCAGTACAAAAATTAGCAAGGAGGGGGCCAATGCATAGCCTAACCTCCGAAAGATAGTCTCAAACCTCCAAACCTATCTCTCCTAAACAAAGAGGTGATGCACTAACAATGGCTGCTCAATCCATATATAGCCCAAAAACCCCCCAAAATAACCCTAAATTAAGTTAGACCAGAGCTTGCTTTTCATGTAGCTTAGGCTGGCTGTGCCAAGCCGCTCGGTCGAGCAAGTGCATAGTTTTTCCGAGCGTAGATTCCAGCACAGATTTGCCAACTTGCAGAAGTTTACTAGGGCTCATCCGACCTCTGATTGCCGCATTTTTGGTGGTGTTGGAATCATTATAAGGTATACTATCTGTGAAAATATGAGAAAAATACCATAAAATCCTTGGTGATAGCATAACTTCAAAGAGTGAAGAGCTGTCCTGAAATCTGCACTTTTGGCCATTTCTACTCCGCTCGGCCGAGCGGCTTGGGTCACTCGGCCGAGCAGCTTAGGTCGCTTGATCGAGTATGCCCTAGCACTCAGTCGAATGCCTCTTGGAGCCTCAGATCTTTGCCTTGGTGGAATCAATGTCGCTCGATTGAATTGATGCCGATCGGTCGAGCGGCAACTCGCTCGACCGAACGAATTAAAAGCCAAACTTCCAGATAGTTGCAAGGCATTTCTTAGAAATCCTCTGACAGCTAGCTCAGGTGAGTGCCTTGGTTGCTCGGTCAAGCAAGCCAAGCCGCTCGACCGAGGGACCCCTTGCGACTTCTCTTCTCGTATTGGAGTTATAGCTTGGTCGAGTGCGTGAAGCACTCGACCGAGCGATCTGGCAACCTATGGCTCCTCCTGTTCGTCTCCTTTCTTTCTTTACTCCTTTGCTTTCTCTCTTCTCTTCCTTTCTTCTCTCCTTCATTGCTCTCCAGTGGCTTTGAGTCGTCAAATATGGCGCCGTCGGTGCTCTGGCATCGGTGTACGTGCCCTCCTCTCCAATATGCTCCGAATTGCTCGATATTTCCTGAAATGCAACCAACCGATCTTAAAGTCAAATAGTTCCAGTTATTAGTGTAAAAAATATATAATCGGGATTTAAGCAATCATTTTAACATAAAAACATGTAGATAAAATGTGGAATATTACGACACATCAACATCCCCCAAGCTTACCTCTTACTCGTCCTCGAGGAAGACTAGTAAGAAGCGAACCCGGAAGAGGAATACAATGGAGGGGTGAGGCGATGGCATGTGATGTAGACAATGGGCTCATTCTCAAAACTCAGTAATTATATAAACCCAAGGATACAAGAATGCGTGAACACACACAAGAATGATTAGAACATTATCTCATGCAGAATACTTAAGTCTCGCTCAAATGAATATATTATGGATTTCATTAAATGCAATGAACTTAATAATCAATGGAATGAGCATAGAGCTACACGCTATTATAGTTTATCAAGAAACATACTAAGTCCACAGAAATGGATCCAATGCTCATAACTCATTCTCTAAGCAGTATAAATATGTGATGATCAAAAAGTTTCAAGAATGCATGATGTTTTGTTAAGCTTCACGGAATGAGTTAGTAAATTCAATTAAGATAAGGCGTCCTCACACTACGTTCTTTCATGATTCCTAGAATCTATCAACTTTGCCCCGTCCATATTCTATAAAAAAGTGGGGTAAGGATATGTAATTTTTCTTTTCACAATTGTTTTTGGCTATACAATTTTCTTTATATACATATTTTTCTTTCTTTATATACACTAGATAACCCAATATATATACAAGAGGCAGCATATGCATCCCAGACCAGACAGTCTTAGGGCATAGGGTTACGAAGAACCCATCGGGCCTTTTATTTAGGGTATTTGTTTGATTTTTGTATTATTGGGGTTTTTGCAAATTCACTTAAACGTGATGGAATGCAAAATATGATCAAAGATCATTTAATGGCTATTCACAAAAGAAAAAGAAAAAGCATAGAATCTAGACCTGGCTCGGTTTCAGGAATTCTAATCATCACAATTTTTGTTGTCGTGGGGTTATCCTATCTCTTTTGAATTACTAAACATCCATGAAGCAATAGAATTATCAATCAAATCATGCAAGAGTCAAATAATTTTCAGATTTGATTCATTCATTTTATCTTAACTGTTTCAAGAATATGTTTGTGAAACTATGGATTCTACTATTAAAAACCATATTAAAAATGATACTCTAATCAAGGAATTAAACTGGCATCTAACCAGTGTCCGAGTTTGTAAAAAATCGACTATATTCCTTGAAAAATGAAGCATATGAGACATAAATAGAGAGGTGAACATGGTTCATCTGATAATTTTAAAGTGTGTTTCACGAAGAAGCAAAGTGTGTGCACTGTGCACTCCCCCAAGCTTAAAAGACACCTTGTCCTCAATGTATGTGTGATATAAGTAGGGGAAAACAACAAAATAGGAGGGATACACAACAAAATAATCTCTCTCCCCCCTATGCTATATCAAACGGTGCTCGGTTTGGACAGATGGGCATAAAAAATGGGGGGAGGCACAGTAAGCATTATAATATAAGGGCGTGTTGTTAATCAAAGAATTGGGTGGGGTGCAAAAGGATAATTGGGCAACCATCATATTGGTTGAATTTATTAAACTAGGAAAGAATTAAAGTCCTATACGATCCTCTCGCTATCGAGAGGATTTGTGATTATTCAAAGCATAAAAATTTACACTACTGCTACACTACTGGATTGACACCACCTGTATCATCAGGCGACTTCTCGTTGTGCTCCTCGACATGTTCCTCAAGGAGTGACACGGCTAAGCATACATTTGGTCCATACACGTATGTGCTTTGCAAAAGGTAAGGTGTGTCAAAAAGATCTGAATCAAAACAAATATCAAATGGAATGCAGGATTTAGAAATGGAATGGGTAAAAATATCTCCCTGAGTGGGAGTAGTAAGCTCTGATGGGTGGTCCTCTGCCGGATGCTCAGACTTGGTGATGGAAGGCAAATGTGGTAGAATCTTCACTGTGGCCTCCTTTTGAACAGCAACCTTTGGCTCATACTCCCTGAGTGTCTCATCTCAGTTGTCTCATCTCAGAGGCCTCTAGTCGAACGACGAACGTGTGTAGGAGTGTCGCATCCGGAGATGCAAACAAGCACTTAACTTTCATCGTCACGCTCGTCTAACACCTCCCCATACGTGGATGTGCTTTCGCAATCGGCTCTGCATGGGGACACGTGCATTACGCTAGACACTTGGTTCCCGTACCACGGATCCGTATCCACTCTTGTGAACTACGAACTTGGGTACCATTCTATGGTTGGTTTGGTTAGTTGGGCCACTTTCGTAGTTACCGATAATCAGATCGGTTGTTTGTAATCACCCCTAACACACGAGTCACTTTTATGATCATGAGCCCCAGGAGATGACCACTAAACCGCAATCAGATTCGTGAGGATCGTCCCTAGAACTTGGAGCTACTTTCGCCATCCTCCAACCCTAAGGCTAATCCCCCAAAACCCTTGCCCAAACCACCATAGAGCAACCCTAGATTTGTTCAACTAAAGTTAACACATCATCCAAACCCTAGAATCCTAGGGTTCTTCCCTTATCCTAGCTATAGATCTACTCAATCATGGGGAAAGATATGAAAACAATGGAAATCGACTTCACAAAGAAAAACAATCAAAGATTAAACACCGAAAACAATTGAGAGACAATAAATAATATTCAATCTAAGGAGAAATGCTTAGATAATAAGGATTCAATTCAAAAATTAGCAAGGAGGGGGCCAATGCATGGCCTAACCTCCGAAAGATAGTCTCAGCCTCTAAACATATCTTTCCCAACCAAAGCGGAGATGCACTAATAATGGCTGCTCAATCCATATATAGCCCCCAAAACCCCCCAAAATAACCCGAAATTAAGTTGGACCCATGTCTACTGTCCTGGTAGCTCGGGCTGGCTGTGCCAAGCCGCTCGGTCAAGCATGTGCACAGTTTGCCCGAGCACAGATTTCCAGCACAGATTCCAGTACAGATTCACCAACTTGCAGAAATTTCCTAGGGGTCATTCGACCTCCGATTGTCGCGTTTTTGGTGGCGTTGGAATAGTTATGAAGTATATTATCTGGGTATATATGAGACAAATATTGTAAAATCCCTGGTGATAGCAGAACTTCAAAGAGTGAAGAGTTGTCCTAAAATCTGCACTTTTGGCCATTTCTACTCCGCTCGGCTGAGCGGCTTCGGTCGCTCAGTCGAGCGTGCACTAGAACTTGGTTGAGTGCCTCTTGGGGCTTCAGATCTTTACCTTGGTAGAATCAATGTTGCTCGGTTGAATATAATGTCGATAGGTCGACCGAAAATTTGCTCAACCGAGCAAATTAAAAGCCAAACTTCCATAGAGTTGCAAGGCATTTCTTAGAAGTCCTCTGACAGCTAGTTCAGGCAATTGCCTTGATTGCTCAATCAAGCGAGCCAAGCCGCTCGATCGAGCGACTCAAGTCGATCAACCGAGCAACCCCTTGTGACTTCACTTCTCGTACTGGAGTTATAGCTCGGTCGAGTGCGTGAAGACTCGACCGAGCGATCTGGCAACCTATGGCTCCTCCTGCTCTTCTCCTTTCTTTCTTTGCTCCTTTGCTTTCTTGCTTTCTCTCTTCTCTTTCTTTCTTCTCTCCTTCATTGCTCTCTAGTGGCTTTGAGTCATCAAATGTGACGCCGCCGATGCTCCGGCATTGGTGTTCGTGCCCTCCTCTCCAATATGCTCCGAATTACTCGATATTTCTTAAAATACAACCAAACACTCTTAAAGTCAAATAGTTCTAGTTATGAGCATGAAAGTATTTAAAATCAGGATTTAGGCAATTATTTTGACATGCAAACATGTAGATAAAATGTGGAATATTATGACACATCACCTAACCTCTGAAAATAGTCTCCAAGAACCCAAAACAAGACCCACCAACAAAAGATGAGCCTCCCCAATGATGGCTGCCCAATACTTATATATAGACTCAACAAAATCCGAAAAACAACCCTAAGTCGACCCGGGCATGTGCTTGCTATCAATTTAGCTTGGTCAAGATGTGCAGGGGTGCTCGGCGAAGCACAGTTTCTAGCCTGCCCGAGCAAATTTCCCGCATAGATTCGCCAACTTGCAGAAATTTTCTAGGACATATCCGAACTTTATTTGGTGAATTCTTGGCTGAGTTGGAATCTTCATGAAGTATAATATCTAGGAAAAATATAAGAAAAATACTGTAAAATCCTTGGTGATAGAAGATCTTCAAAGAGTGAAGGATTTTCTATATTTCTGCGCTTTCAACTCCGCTCGGTCGAGTGATATGGGTTGCTCGGTCGAGCGTGCCCTAGCGCTCGGTCGAGCATGCCCTAGCGCTCGGTCGAGCGTACCCTAGCGCTCGGTCGAGCATGACCTAGCGCTCGGTTGAGTGCCTCTTGGATGCTTTAACTTCAAGTCTGGAGAGAAAGAGGCCGCTCGGTCGAGCGGGATAACCGCTCAGTCGAGCTAATTAAACAGAGAGTTCCAAGGAAAAACTTGGGGGTCGTCTGCAGAGGGTCGCTCGGTCGAGTGACTTGGACCGCTTGACTGAGCAATCTACTTCTTGTAAGCCCGCTATGCCTTTGATTTTCCCGTCATTCTGTAGCTCAAGCTTGGTCGAGCACCTGGCGTGCTCGGCCGAGTGACCTGGAAGTCAGCCTTTGGTCATCTTCTCTCTTTCTTTCTCTTCTTTCTTTTTCTCTACATTTCTCTTCTTACTCCTATACAGCAGCATGAACTCTTAAATACAATGCCATTGATGCTCCGACATCGACAATTATGTCCTTCTCTACAATATGCTCCAAATTGCTCAATATTCCCTGAAATGCAACCAAACGCTCTTAAAGTCAAATAGTCCCAATTATCAGCATAAAAGAGTATAAAATTGGGATTTAAGCAATCATTTTGACATGTAAACATTAGATAAATGTGGAATATTATGACATATTAAAATCCATCTAGATTACCTCTTACTCGTCCTCGACGAAGACGAATAATTAGCGAACCCGGGAGAGGAATACAATGGAAAGGTGAGGTGATGAAGTGTGATCGAATCAAGGGGCTCAGGCTCACACTCAGCAAATATATTGACTCATTGATGCAAGAATTCGTGAATGCACACCAAAATGATTAGAACACACATTCATGCAAAACACTTAAGTCTCGCTCAAATGAACATATTGTGGATTTCAACAGATGTAATGAACTCGATAAATAATAAAATGAGAGTAGAGCTACATTCTATCATAGTTTATCATGAAATATACTAATTTCACATAGACGAATTCAATATCCACAGCTTATTCTCTAAGCAGTATAAATATGTCATGATCAAACAGTTTCAAGCATGGATGATGTTTTGTTAAGCTTCATGGAACGAGCTAGTAAATTCAATTAAGGTAAGGCAATCACCACACTACGATCGTTTCATGACTCCTAAAACCCATCAACTCTGCCATATCCTTATGCTATATAGAAATGGAGAAAAGGATAAGGAATTTTTGTGTTTTTATACTTTTGGCAATTTTTTGGGTTTTTGTCTTGCAAACTTGCGTAAACGCAATGGAGTGCAAGGAGCGGTCTATGCATAGCAGATCTGACGATCTTAGGGCATCATGTTACAAGGAACCCCGAGGACCTTTTATTTAAGATATTTATTTGATTTTTATATTTTTGGAATTTTTGCAAACTCACGTAAACGCGATGGAATGCAAAGTATGATCAAAAATCATTTATTTGGTTAAATACAAAAGAAAAGGAAAAAAGCATAGAATCTAGCCACGAATTCGGTATCAAGTGTTCTATTCATCAATACTTTGGTTGTCGTGGGATTATCTATCTCTTTTGAATTACTAGACATCCATGAAGCAATAGAATTATCAATCAAATCATGCAAAATCAAATAATTTTGAGATTTTGATTCATTCATTTTTAGCTCAACTGTTTCGAGATATGGCACTTTTAACAATTATATTAACAATGATACTCTAATCAAGGAATTAAGCTCCAATCTAACAGATATCAGAGACCATAAAAAATATATTCATAATATTCCATGGTGAAATGAAGCATATGAGACAGAAATAAAGAAGTGATTATGGGTCATCTGAAAATTTTAAGGTGTGTTTCACGACGAAGCAAAGTACGTGCACTGTGCACTCTCCCAAGCTTAAACGTCACATTGTCCTCAATGTGCATGTGATATAGATAAAGGACAACGACAAAATATGGAGCTACCCAACAAAATAATTTATCTCCCCTAAGCTAAATCAGATGGTGACCGATGTGGACAGATGGGCATAAAAATGGAGAGGAAATGACGTATTTTATTTATCTAATTTTGAAATTTTTATTTGATCACATAGAAACGCTCGAAATCGTGAATCTCTCAGCTCCATGTCATCATTTTCTTGCTTGGATTCTTGCATTTCTCCTAGCTCTACACATTCATGTCTTTTTTGAGGACAAGGAAGAGCTTAGCTTGGTGGATTTTGATATGTGCCACATTTACACATGCTTTACACTCTTTCCATGCTCATTTCATATCATTTCATTCACCATTTCATGCTATTTTGCCAGTTTTGGTTTCCTTTTACGCTTTTTGGTATTTCTCATGTGTTGCAGGAGAAATTAGAGATTGTTGGGCTCAATAGAGGGAAGAAAGGCAAAGAAATGAAGCGAGAAGCAATTGGGGACAAAATCAAGGGAAATGAGCTCAATTGTGCCTTATGTAGTCACATGGATCAACCAAATGACCGCATCGACCAGGAGAAAGCAAGGAGGCCAAATTATGGAAGCCATGCAATCGTGTGATCAGAGCAAAATGACTGCGTCGCCATGAGCTGAAGAGAGATTATTGTAAATCCACGACAAATAGCCGCATCATCCACGACAAACAGCCGCATCGTGATAAGTTGAAGGAAGAAAAGAACGCATCGACCCGGCCATGTCACTGGAGATCCAAATGAACCGTGTCCTCCCGAGCTGAGTTGAAGCCAAACATCCACTTCACATGGTCGTTTAGATCAAGTTTTGAAGAAAATAGCCCTCATACGACACGGTCGCGAGGGCTAAGAACATGACCATGTCACCTATAGCTTTCTGGTCATATTTTACGCATTATAGGCCAAACGACCGCGTCATTCTTGACGTGGCCTTGTCCTTCTGGGTCTTTGGGCCCGATTGGGTGTCATCAAGGGGTTGTATTAGTATTTTTTGAAGGGTATGAATACTTTTTGTGGCCTCTCTGCACAGAGAAACCTTTTTGGATGTCTTTTACAGCTTTTTCAGAGAAATAATCTAGTTTATAAACTCTTATTCTATGCAATTCTTGATTGTTCTTTTTGTTTTAGTTTGATTTCTTGAATAGTAATCCATCTATTGTTGCATCTTTTGATTGTGGATCGAGTTATTATTGAATCTCTATCCTTAGCTATTGTACTGAATGTTAATTCAATGATTTCTATCATCTATAATTGCATGGATCATGAGTAGTGATTCATCTAGGGCCAATGGGTTGATCTCCATTGGATGAAATTTGGGATTGATGAATTTTTGGTAAGTTGTTGAGTAATTTAGGATGAGGGGTATGTTAGGATGATTATTATCAATGTAAATTTAATTCCTCCTTCGTGGGTAAGTAGATTAACTCACGATCAGATTCGAGGTTAATATAGGTTTTTTGAATGCATTGATCGTTACTATCAAATGCACGATCAACGTCGGTGTTTGATTAGAGCCATACCAACATAGATCCGAAACCTAATCTATGAGAGTGGCATGGAGGAAGACTGGGGACATTCGTCAGACATAATGCATCTAATGCGTATCAATTCACGACCAGTGTCAGTATTGTTACAGGTTAGGTAGTCTTATCATGTGCCACAAGAGTAGGGGATATGGTTAATATAAGGGGATATCTCAACATGCGCCGTGAGAGTGGAGGATGAGAGAATACCCTTAGATTAGACGACTTCTTCCGAATCTCATGAACTCAACAATCGACTAACACTAATCACTCCTAGTTTAGTCCAATGGTGGGGATATCCAAGCCCTAAAGCTTTTCATTATTGATATTTTCTCTTAGTTTTTAAATTCTTCACTAGTTTTTAAATTCTTCACTTTACACTCGATCACGTACTATTGACATAGGAAGAAATTTGTAGCACCAGCCGCCTCCTAAAGGACGACCTGTAGTGCTACAACTACCCCGTGCACTTGCGGCTTAGAAATATTAAAGCATGCGACATTGCGAACATGCGCCCCAACGTTCTTCAGACCAAAGGGCTGTTTGGGACAAAGATCTATGATTTCTTGTTTGATGATAACAAACCTTCATAAATATTTTTGTTGTATTTGTTAAGTTTTTTCAGGTGGACATAAATATGGAGCAAGTAGTGGCGAACTGGTGATTATTAATCAGTGGCAATCTTGCAATTGTACACTCTGGCAATGCTGAAATTATTTGCAAGCGATGTAGAGATGGCAATCTCGTGATTAAGAGAATTGGACTTGGTCAATATGACATGGATGGATAATAAGCTATATTCAAAAAGAGAATTAGATCAAGTCCAAATCAATGAGGCTTAAGAGGATTTGACTTGGTTAAATTTAGTTGAATTTGGATTCAAATTAGATTTAATTGGGATACTAAAAGAGTTCTACTTTGACCAAGTTCATTGGACCAAGGAGATATCCATAAGATGAGAGAAAATCATAGGGAGTTTTGATTCAATCCAATACTTGGGTCCATCCACTATAGAAACAATCCATGTTCCTCATTGAAAAAGAGAGGAAGAGAGCAATAAGGGGCCGGCCAAAACCCTAACCTCCATTGCTACTACAACTATATTCCCAAACAAAATTTCCTAGCCTCAAAAAACAAATACAATCCATAGACTCCATCTTTGCCGCAAGCATCTCAAAGCAAATGTCTCATTGCCGCAGCCTTTTAATCTCCAAGTCTTTCATCTCCAATAGAATATCATATCTAAGAGGGTATAGCCATAACAAGCAAAAGGAAAACCATGTTGAGTATTGGACTTCTCCCTACTTGGTGTTAATGATGAGCCAACATAAATACTTGTGACTAATCCCCTATTTTGCAGTTAATCCATTGCCTAAGCTAATTATGAAGATCTACTAGCAATGGATGACTCACAAACTTCATTGAAGGCAAATTACATGGATTGGATGATCGTAGATGATAATTGAAGCTCCGTGAAGACTTCAAGCTCATACGATGGAAAGAAGAGATTATTCGTCAAATGTATTTTCTTTTATCTCTTCTAGTATGTAGCTTAGAAGTAGAACTTTGATGGAGCACTCACACACTTCTACATTCAGTCATAGGACTTCATTAGATCTATTGTCCTTTGACTCCAATTCATTTCTCTATTGGTTGTGCAAGGATTGTATATAACCGTTAACTGCTTAACAATTTACAGTCACTTGCCTCAAAAACAGTCGACTGTGTTTTGCTCTACAGTCGCCTGTTATGCACAGACTATTACAATATAGTTTTAGGCCTTCTCTGATTATTTCGCACAGGCCACTGATGAATGATTCACAGGCGCCTGTCCTAGTGACAGTCGAATGTGCTTTGTAAATCAGTCACATGTCTATCCTTTGCCCAAACACTGTTTGATCTGACTTTTACAGCCAGTCGACTAATGATGTATATACAGTCGACTGTCTCTTGGATCAGTCGACTGTCTATGTTGCAACAGTCGCATGTTTGTAAGTCATTTCTTTGACTCAGCTCTCTGGAAATTCCTCAGGCTTTTGACAGTAGTTTGTTTAAGGATCTACAGTCGCCTGTTCTGATTAACAGTCGACTGTGTTTCTTGCATCAGTCGTCTGTCCTATTACTTGTGAGATTTCCAGTATTATTTAAACTTACCCATCTCTCGGCTAGTCGCCTGTTGGTTTAACAGTCGACTGTCTTTGCTTCATCAGTCGACTGTTCACGTGGTAAGTTACCGTTATAAATTCTCACCTACCCCTGCAGACTGTGCAACAGTCGACTGTCGCGAGTTCAGATTCTATCCGTTGAGATTTTTCTCACGGATTTCAATTGTTTTTTTTTTGCCTAAACTATTTTGTGGATTTGAGAAAGCTATAAGTAGAGCTTCTACTGTTCCATTGGAAGGTTACTCATTCATTGCAAAAATCTCTCAAGCTTTCATTTCCAAAGATAAAAGCTCTCAAATCCAAAGCCCTAAGTATTTCCAAATCTTGTTCTCTTGCTCTCCAACCTAGAACCAAAGAGTGATCTTCTAGGCAATTGGTGCAGTCAAGAGAAAGTGCTTTCTCCTCTCTTCCAAGAGAGTTCTTCAACACACATCACACTCCACCTTCAAGTTCTACTTCAAGGCATAGATGATTGTAAGTGTTGTTTTCATTATTTCATAACATTCGTTATTTGAGTTGTGCTCTCGGTTGTGAGAGTGGTTTTGCTTGCTCCCTGGTTGTGGGAGTCAAGGACATCAATTGTATTCGATTGCACTTGTAGGGTTGCTACAAGTGGGCTTTAAGGAAACCTCAAGTTATGGTTCTAACTTGAATATCCGGTGGTATCCGGATGGTAGGGACGTAGGATTACCGGGAACAAGTCGGGAGTTGACTTGGGTAATCCAAACCCTTGAAACATCTCTACGTTTGCGTGTGTTTCATTTTGGGTTGTTTTTCTATTCCGCACTATTTGTTGGATTGCATTTTATCTGGCGTAAATTCCTTTTAAATTTGCATAAACACTATTCAACCCCCCTTCTAGTGTTTTTCCCATAGACATGGTCCTTACAATTTGTATCAGAGCGCAAGGTTATATCTATGGCATCCAACAACAACAACGTTTCTCCGCCGCCTTTATACAATAATCGCGATCGTGATGGAGCGGCCACACTTTTCGAAGGTCAATCTACGGTACGTCCTCCACATTTCAATGATACTAATTTTGGCTATTGGAAGTGTAGGATGGAGACATTCCTTAAGAGTTCTTCACTTTGGAGAACTCTCCATAAGGAGTACGTCGAGCTCACCGAAGAGGATTTCGAGAAATGGATGACTTCCGAGAAGTCGGCCGAAGTCAACAACGCTAAAGCAATGAACGCTCTTCATTGTGCGTTGGACCCGAATGAGTTCAACAAGATATGCACATGTAAGAGTGCATATCAAATTTGGAACCATCTCATCGTTACCCACGAGGGAATGAATAAGGTAAAGCTTTCAAAGTTATATGTTAACGTGCAAAACTTCGATTTGTTTCATATGCAGGATAATGAGAGCATTGCATCAATGTACGGACGCTTTACCGACATCACGACTGAATTGGAAGCCCTTGCTAAATCTACACTAAACCTGAAAAGGTAAGGAAGATCATCATGGGGATGACCTCCAAATGGGAAAGAAGAGCAATCTCCATCGAGGAGGTCAATGACTTGAAGAACTACACCGTGGTGAATCTTATCGGGACAATCATGTCTTATGAGGTAAGACGAGAGAACCGATTAAAGATTATAGCAATGATGAATCCTTCGGAGGAAGAGAAGAAAGCCTTGGCATTCAACGCCAATTCATCATCCTCCGATAATGAGGAATCCGAAAACGAAATGGATTTGGGTGAAATGGCCCAAATGGCGAAGAAGTTCCAACGCTTCTTCCGCAAAGGTAAATTTCCCTCAAACAAACGTTTTGAGTCTACTAATGCTACTTCCTCTCTTTGCTATAAGTGTAATAAGCCAGGGCACATCAAGAGGGATTGCCCAATGCTAAACAACAAAGAGAAGTGGAAGGCACCGAAGTACCACAAGTCCGATAAGAACAAGAGAGACAAGAAGAAAGGACTCGTAGGTACCTTCGACGACTCAAGTGATGACTCATCAAGCGATTCCGATGATGAGAAGGGTGAGAGCGCCCACATGTGTTTCATGGCACTAAAAGACCCACTCTCCGATGAGAGTGATTCCGACACGGACGACACCGAGGTAACAATGGATGAATTTCGTATTGCTAATGAAAAACTATTTGCTAAATACCAATCTTTAATGCTTAAGTACACTAACTTAAAGAAATTGAATATTAGCAAGTCATCCATTCCATGCATTATCAACAATGACACCATTGTTGATACTCTAACTCTTGAGAATGCAAACTTAGCTTCTCAAAATGTCACATTGAGAGATGAGGTGAATTCCCTCAAATCTCAACTAGATCAAACACATCCTAAGGATAATAGTGATCTAGTTACACGTCATACACAATTGAGTTTAGAGAATGATTCTCTTAAAACTCAAGTGCACGAGCTCAAAGCACGGGTGTCCACCTTGGATACCAACATTTCTTATTTAAAGGAGAAATATGAGCTCATGACATCCCGTATTGTGAGATTCAATAAGGGAAAAGGACAATTGGAAGATTTGCTAGCAAACCAATTTCCGGGCACACATCGTGTTGGTCTTGGATTTGTAAAAGCAAATGCATCAAATGATCGCACCTCCTATAGTGGTGTCACTATAGATTTTGTGAGGCCTTCCTCTGGTGCATCCAAAGTGGTGTCAAAGACACTATAGGTAGCAAACCTACCAAGAAAGTCACCACTTCACCTTCTCTTCCTTTTGACAAGAAACCCACTAAGGGTGGAAACCAAAAGCAAGGCCATGCTTATATGTACACTAACACTCATCCACGTAGGAAATCTCCTACTTCACAAGTGGATAATCATGACACATTCTATATTCTGCACCCACAGACACGTACACAACCACACATATGAAATACTCATGTACGTGCTCCTATACACTCGTTTGCTCATACGCATCATTCTTTCATGTATGATCATCCTCCACATGTCATGCATGACCCATATTCTTCATATAATATGCATGTTCCCAAGCATACATATCATCCTAGAATGTACAATGCATATCCTCCACCACATCTCTATGCTAGAAATCATGTTCCTAAGAAGCATGCACCACATAGAAATCCAACACATATGCATACAACTAGGAAGAGGACTCCCAAGATTTACACTATTTTGGGTCCTAAGAACACTAGTCTTAATGATAGGAATGCTTATGTTGATTCCTATTTTCATGATGTGATTAGAAATAGTAATTATGTTGGGAAGCGGAAGTCCACTTGGACTTGGATTCCAAAGGGCTAATCCCCTTGGACCCAACAAACATTGGGTACCATAAGCGTATGGTATATTATATAGGTACCCAAGAGAAAGAAGAAGAGCAGTAAAGGTCAAACTTGCTCTAAAGGGAAAGGATGGATTTTCGATAGTGGTTGCTCCAAACATATGACGGGAGATCCCCCATTGCTCTCCGAACTGATTAGCATCAAGGATGGTGCAACAGTCACTTTTGGAGGTAATCAAAAGGGAACCATCATAGGAGTAGGTATCGTTGGTAATCTTTCCAAACCCTTAATTACTAATGTTTATCTTGTTAGTGGTTTGTGTCACAATCTCATTTCCATTAGTCAACTTTATGACAAAGGTTACAATGTTAACTTTGGAGAAGGATTGTGTACTATTGTTGATTGTGATTCAAATGTTTTATTTTCCGGTATTAGGCGTAAAAATATTTATTATTTGAGCTTGCCTAAAACCGTAGAACATTACTTAGTTGCTAACACAAGTGAACAACTATTATGGCATTGCCATTTTGGCCATGTTCACTTCAAGCATTTATACAAGTTAGCTAAGCATGATCTAGTCAATGGTTTTCCTAAGATTGCTTTTAATAAGAAAAACTTTTGTGATTCATGTCAAATAGGTAAACTAAGTAAATCTTCATTTAAGCTTAAAGAAGGGATTTCTTCTAAGACGCCCCTAGAACTTCTTCATCTAGATTTATTTGGGCCAACTAGAACCGCTTCTTTAGGTAATGCTCATTATGATTAGTTGTCGTCGACGACTTTTCTAGATTTACTTGGGTTTCATTCTTAACTAATAAGAATGAAGCTTATGAAGAGTTTACCAAATTTGCAAAGAAGAATCAGAATTTCTTTGGATCCACCATTATCACTATCCGTAGTGATCATAGAGGAGAATTTGAGAATGAATCTTTTACTAAGTTTTGTGATGACTCCGGGATAACTCATAATTTTTCCATTCCTCGTGCACCACCACAAAATGGTGTGGTAGAAAGAAAGAATAGGACTCTTATTGAGTGTGCTCGCACTATGCTCCATGATAGTCATTTAGGACTACAATTTTGGACAGAATTGGTGCACACGGCATGTTATGTGCTCAATAGGATACTAGTGAGACCCCGAACGAACAAAACTTGTTTTGAGTTGTTTTATGATAAAAAGCATCAAGTAAAATATTTTCATGTTTTTGGTTCAAAATGTTTTATAAAGACCACATTTGGTAATTTAGAAAAATTTGAGCCAAGATCCGATGAAGGATTTTTTGTTGGATATTCACATGTAGCAAAGCTTACCGGATATACAACAAAACTTCTTCAACGATTGAGGAATCTCTTCACGTATCTTTTTATGAAGATTTTGATTTTCCTCATATTGATGATGATAATGTAGATACTCTTTGTGATTCTCTTAATAATGTTAAGATTAATGATTCTATTGTTGAGACTAACACTTCTAACGAAATTGTTAAAGTTGTTCCTAGTGATACAGGTTTACCTAAAGCTTACCCGACCGTTCGCAATCATCCCCATAACCAAATTATTGGAGATATGGGTGTGGGTGTTCGAACGAGATCGAGAATTGAAGAATTCTCTCATTGCGCATTTGTCTCTACCATTGAGCCAAAGAACATCCAAGAAGCTTGTGAGGATAGCTCTTGGATAGTGGCAATGGAAGAAGAACTAATGCAATTCGAGAGAAACGAAGTTTGGGAACTCGTACCTCTTCCACGTGGTCACCAAGTCATTGCGACCGAATGGATCTTCAAGAACAAGACGGATGAAAACGAGGTAATCACACGAAACAAAGCAAGGTTAGTAGCTCAAGGCTACCGGCAAGAGGAAGGTATTGATTTCGAAGAATCTTTTGCCCCCATAGCTAGATTAGAATCTATTAGGTTGCTTTTATCTTTTGCATCCCATAAGAATTTTAAACTATTTTAAATGGATGTTAAAAGTGCATTTTTAAATGGTTTTGTCAATGAAGAAGTTTATGTTTCTCAACCTCCCGGTTTTATTCATGAAAAATTTCCAAACCATGTTTTCAAACTTAAGAAAGCGTTGTATAGGTTGAGACAAGCTCCTAGAGCTTGGTATAATCAACTTAAGACCTTTCTTTTGAATTTAGGTTTTAAAATAGGAGAAGTTGATTCGACACTCTTCATTAAAGAGTATGAAAATGACATTCTTTTGATTCAAGTTTATGTAGACGATATTATTTTCGGTTCTACTAACTTTAATCTTTGTCAAGAATTTTCCAAGTCTATGAAGGATGAGTTTGAGATGAGCCACATAGGAGAGCTCACCTACTTCCTTGGATTACAAATTCGACAAATGGAGAATGGGACATTCATACATCAGACAAAGTACACATGGGAGCTTATTAAGCGATTTGGGATGGAATCATCTTCGAGTAAAAGGACTCCCATAAGTACTATTACTCATCTACACAAGGATGAAAGCGGAAAAGATGTAGATGTTCGTCTATATCGAGGTATGATCGGTAGCTTACTTTACTTAATCGCTAGTAGGCCCAATATCATGTTTTCCGTATGCCTTTGTGCTAGATATCAAGCAAGACCTAAGGAGTCACACTTGATTGCGGTTAAACGAATATTTCGTTATCTCAATCAATCTCTAGACTATGGGTTACTTTACCCTAATTCTAGTACATATGAGTTAATCTCATATAGTGATGCCGACTTTGCCGGATGCAAGTCCGACAGGAAAAGTACTAGTGGCACTTGCCATTTCTTAGGAAATTCCTTAGTTTCTTGGTTTTCTAAGAAACAGAATTCGGTGTCATTGTCCACGACTGAAGCGAAATATATTGTCGCGGGTCTTGCATGTGCACAAGTTCTTTGGATGAGACACACTCTTGGACTATGGTGTCAACTGTGATACTTGCTCGATCATGGTTGATAACCAAAGTGCCATATGTCTTTCCAAGAATCTGGTACACCACTCCCGTACCAAACACATAGACGTGAGACACCATTTTATAAATGATCATGTAGCTAAGAAGGACATCATCTTAGAGTGCATTTAAACCCAAAAACAAATTACCGACATCTTCACAAAACCTCTTAAAGAAGATTCATTTGTGAGGTTGCGTGGAGAATTGGGAATTATGGGTGAATCTGAAATCTAGAAGCTCAAACTTTCATGTTATAACTATTTTTGAGCTCATATCATTTTGTTGCCTATCTTCATGTGCTTTATTATATATATGTGTTTAAGAAAAGCAATTGTGATTTAATTGATTTCATGAGTTTTTGAGATTCATAGTAGTGATTTGTGTTTCAATGGATTTATTGTTTTTACATTATTTTTAAGATGTATTTGTGATTTAGAGTATAGGGCCTAGGGTGAGTGTTCTTATTCTCTAGAATTCTATCTCACTGTGCATTTTTGGACGAGGACAGACGACTGTCTTTCCTTCGACAGTCGACTGCCTTACTCTATCTCCTCAGTTTGAGAATTTGTATATTTCGCACAGCCGACTGATGACTGTTTTCCAGTCGACTGTTATTTTAACACGCAACTGTACTGTAGTCATCAGGCAACTGTTCTCTCTGTCGAAATTTTTACGGTGCTCTCTGTCTTTTTGATGAACTGTATGGTTTCTCGGCCAGCCGACTGATGCGTAACTTACAGTCGACTGTCCAACGGACAGGCGACTGCATGTTACTTGTCAGTCGACTGTCCATCTTTCTGAGCTTTATTGTTATCACTTCATCCAGTCGATTGACTTTTGTTCATCAGTCGACTGTCAACTGTTCGTGACGGTTCAAGTGCTTTGATTCGAGCCGTCAATTCATTGATCAAATGGCCCCGATTATTTCCCCAACTTTTATATTCGACGAATCTATTCATTTCCCTTCGTCGACTCTCTCTCCTCCAATTGCAACTTCGTCTTCCCGCTCGATTTTCACTCGATTTCCTGTAGATTCTCGCTCGAATCTTCATCGTGAGAACTCTACCTCCTTTTTCGCGTGGTTGCTTGTGAGATGCTTGTGATTTGATCAGTTTCTCACCAGATTTGTGCTCTCGACTGCTTGACCAAGCTTTCGATCGAATAAGCTCATGGCTCTTTTCGATCATTTCTTTCCTAATGTTTCTCTCAACTTCCTTGATGAGCCGGTTCCTTCACCAAAGTCTGATCCGACTCCCTCCTCGTCTCCATCTTCTGGAAAACCTCTTCATATCGCTGTCGGTGACCCCATCCCCTCTGAGCTTGCTGCTGAACACACTTCTCATCCAGCTGAGCATCCTCCTAGGTCTCCTCTTTTCGTATCCCATGAAGAGATTCTTATTCGTCAGCTGGATGCTCGAGTCTCTGCTCTTGAAATTCTTTCTGTATCTCTGGATGAGAAGCTCTCGCTTTTGCTTAAGCTTCAGTTAAACTCTTTTAAGCATCATGGTTTTCCCATCCCTACCGAGCTTCAGGCTCTGTTTTCTATATCTGAGGATACTTCTCCTGCTTGTGTTTCTCCTCCTCCAGGCTTCAGGCCTAAACCCTATGCAGTTCAGACCTCCGGTGCCCAGACTCCACTTCATGTTCCTGTGGAATCTTCTGCCGCTCGTGCATCGTCGTCCAAGCGGAAGACTTCTGCTTTTCTTACTCGACGCTCTGCGAGGCTCTTGTTTCGCTCTTCTGGTCGCCCCTCGGATCCTACCGTCAACAACATCGACTGAATTTGCTGCCCTCGTCTTTTGTGTGTTCACTCAACCGACGACCTAGATTCTTTTTGTTTGGTCTGTTTTTGTTTGGGTTGAGTGATTCATCTGTTGATGATATTTTGGTGTATGATGGATGTTGTTGATATTGACATTATATATGTATGGTGATGTACTTCGATGTTGTCATGATGATGTATTTTTTTATCTTGATCATGATGTATCTTTTTGTTATGGACATGTAGATGTCCATCCGTTGATGTACTCATCTTCTATATATCTATATATGATGTTGTTTATCTTGTGTCACACTATGCTATACTGCTTATTTTATCTGTGTGATGATTGTTATGTTGTCTCCATGTATGCTATACTCTCTCTGATGTGCTTTTGAGACAATATATATGAATTTGATATTCGATTTTCCATGCTATCTCTGGTATGATGCATTTGTGAAATCTCTTTTGAAACTATTTTTGTGTGTACATCTAAAATGTTGATATTGGACTTCAATTCCATTACTCACATGTGTATATGATGTGATTTTATGAGTTTCGATTCTACATATCTTTATACTCCTTGATTGTTGTTTGTTTGTATTTAGCACTGTTATTATTGTTGTTATTTGCTCCCACCTTTTTGGATAATGCCATAGGAGGAGAGAAATAAACATACAAGATTCATAATGAATGTGCTAAGTATGTTCTAACACTTGAATCTAAGATTGAAGTTGCCTTAGATTCAGTGAGAGTAAGATTACAATGAATAGGGATTTTAATTCCTAGATTTTTTGAATCTATATTCATGCAGTTCTTACTCATTTGCTTCAATTGATATAAATATGCCCAAATATTCATTGACTAACTTGATTGGCATCTATGTCGGGGGAGTAAGTTTTCATTACGCACAATTATTTATCTCTTTGTTTATGTTTGTTTGCCATCATCAAAAAAGGGAAGAATGTTGAGTATTGGACTTCTCCCTATTTGGTGTTAATGATGAGCAAACATAAATACTTGTGACTAATCCCCTATTTTGCAGTTAATCCATTGCCTAAGCTAATTATGAAGATCTACTAGCAATGGATGACTCACAAACTTCATTGAAGGCAAATTACATGGATTGGATGATCGTAAATGATGATTAAAGCTCCGTGAAGACTTCAAGATCATATGATGGAAAGAAGAGATTATTCATCAAATGTATTTTCTTTTATCTCTTCTAGTATGTAGCTTAGAAGTAGAACGTTGATAGAGCACTCACACACATCTACATTCAGTCATAGGACTTCATTAGATCTATTGTCCTTTGACTCCAATTCATTTCTCCATTGGTTGTGCAAGGATTGTATATAACAGTCGACTACTTAACAGTTTACAGTCGACTGTGTTTTGTTCTACAGTCGCCTGTTATGCACAAACTATTATAATATAGTTTTGGGCCTTCTCTGATTATTTCGCACAAGCCACTGATGAATGATTCACAGGCGCCTGTCCTAGTGACAGTCGACTGTGCTTTGTAAATCAGGCGCCTGTCTATCCTTTGCCCAAACACTGTTTGATCTGACTTTTACGGCCAGTCGACTAATGCTGTATATACAGTCGACTGTCTCTTGGATCTGTCGACTGTCTATGTTGCAACAGTCACCTGTTTGTGAGTCATTTCTTTGACTCAGCTCTCTGGAAATTTCTCAGGCTTTTAATAGTCGTCTGTTTAAGGATCTACAATTGCCTGTTCTGATTAACAGTCGACTGTGTTCCTTACATCCGTCGTCTGTCCTGTTACTTGTGAGATTTCCAGTATTATTCAAACCTACACATCTCTCGGCCAGTCGCCTGTAGAAGGAATTACAATCGCCTGTTGGTTTAACAGTCGCTGTCTTTGCTTCATCAGTCGACTGTCCATGTGGTAAGTTACCGTTATGAATTCTCACCTATCCCTGCTGACTGTGCAACAGTCGACTGTGGATTGTTTAACAGTCGACTGTCGCGAGTTCAGATTCTATCCGTTGAGATTTTTCTCACAGATTTCAATTGGTTTTTTTGCCTAAATTGTTTTGTGGATTTTAGAAAGCTATAAATAGAGCTTCTACTGTTCCATTGGAAGGTTACTTATTCATTGCAAAAATCTCTCAAGCTTTCATTTCCAAAGATAAAAGCTCTCAAATCCAAAGCCCTAAGTATTTCCAAATCTTGTTCTCTTGCTCTCCAACCTAGAACCAAAGAGTGATCTTCTAGGCAATTGGTGCAGTCAAGAGAAAGAGCTTTCTCCTCTCTTCCAAGAGAGCTCTTCAACACACATCACACTCCACATTCAAGTTCTACTTCAAGGCATATGTGATTGTAAGTGTTGTTTTCATTATTTCATAACATTCGTTATTTGACTTGTGCTCTCGGTTGTGAGAGTGGTTTTGCTTGCTTCCTGGTTGTGGGAGTCAAGGACATCGATTGTATTTGATTGCACTTGTAGGGTTGCTACAAGTGGGCTTTAAGGAAACCTCAAGTTAGGGTTCTAACTTGAGTATCCGTTGGTATCCGGGTGGTAGGGACGTAGGATTACCGGGAACAAGTCGGGAGTTAACTTAAGTAATCCGAACCCTTAAAACATCTCTGCGTTTGCGTGTGTTTCATTTTGGGTTGTTTTTCTATTCCGCACTATTTGTTGGATTGCATTTTATCTGGCGTAAATTCCTTTTAAATTTGCATAAACACTATTCAACCCCCCTTCTAGAGTTTTTCCCATAGACAGGGTCCTTACAAACCATAGTAGCAATTTCCTTGTCGTAAGCATCTCCAATATCAAATATTGCATCTTGCGGTAAACACAACAGGCATCCAAGCTTCAACTCAATATCATCTCTAAGCCAAGAAGACCCATCAACAACTTGTGCATCATAGGGACAATCCAACCTCATCTTCAACATCCTCAAAGTACTAGCACAAGCCTATCTTCATGCACAAGCCATAAGCTTATTCACCCAAGTATCCCACGTTCATCTTGCTGGTATATCAATATTACTGTCGTGTTCTCCACAGTGACATCCTGCACCATCCTCTACGTCAATCGCCGACAAGGGTCTTCAGCCACCTTAACGTTGTCTTCGTTGCAGTGAGTTTCTGCAAGCCAATGTCGACAACCACCTCTGCTTCAAGTCAAGGCTGTAACTTCTCCATGACATGCATATCCAAAGGACACAGGCGTGTCATCTTCCTCAGATGACTGGAGCTTCCCCTCCACTTGCCTGTGGGGTTGTTTGCTGCTGATCTGATGCTCTGCATCTTCAAGCTCCTCCTTGTTGTGGTGGTGATCACTCTTGCTACCGTGACTGCCATTGAGAATTCATGCTACCGTGTGACACCCTTTACTACCGTAGAGATCTTCACATGCTGCTTTGAATCTTCAAGCTGCCACCAAAGTGCTAGCTAAGAATCATCTTGTTGAAGCCAAGGCCAAGCCATAATTAAAATACAAGCCCTACAACTTGCCACATCATCCTCTTGCTGGTGGCTATGATGATCGAGTAGCTGCTCATTAATAACTTGTTGCGGTGAGAACAAGCCATTGCATACTCTTGCTGCCCGTCACTTTTGTTGAGGACTTTGTTGGCAGCACAAGGAGAGCAAGGTCTAGCCAATGGTTTGAATGCAACACATGCAAGTACTGACCCAGGCTATGGCTGAGATCATAACCAGGCCATCTTGCTTTGTGGGGGGCATATATATCATGTGCCATTGAGTATGATGGCACATTGAAGGGGTTTCTTTCCGCACAGCCAGTGCACACACAAGTAGCATCAGACAAAGCCAACATCCCAATGCTGACTCGTTAATCCACCCAGCCAAAGGGGTTGCTGCCCATTTATTCCAAGGGCCAAGCATCTACTACCATGTGCACAAACCATTCTGGGACAGATCTACGCAAAAATCTTGAGAGGACTACATCATCTGATCCAGACATCTGAATTAGACATCGTTTGCATCAGAGCATAGCTGACGACATGCTGATTGATAGAGACTACGAAACCATCACAAAATGAGTGCCCTAAACTTTCTGTCTCATTTATATTTGTGATATCATTTAGTAGATCTTTGTATTTATTTTATTTTTCGTCTCTGGGGTATTTTGGGCTCTTGACTAGGTAGGGCTAGTCAAGGGAAATTTTTCGCTAGAGTAATATTGTTCCACACTTTGGGGAGTGCGATACTTATTTGGTCAGCTGAGTGTTGGGGCACAAATTTTTTTTATAGTTTGTATCTTGACAGTATTATTTTGGTGATTACTTTGGGGCCAGAGTAGGTCGGGAGGACCGAACCAGGGTAAATATCGTGTGCACTCTGTATTTGCTTCTGTTTTATTTTCTATGTACCATATTTGCTCTGTGACTCTCTGATTGAGTAGACCATTATTTTTGTATTTGCAAAAAGTTTTTATAAGCCTATTCACCCCAGGCTTATATCACAATCCTACAAGTACTATAAAAGCAGATTAGAGGATCTAGTCTAGAAATTATGAATACCCCACAGTTGGAAACCCCATGAATAGGCAGTGATGTCCAAATGGTTTAATCACTTTAATAATCTTAATCCTGCGAATATTTCTTCTAAACAAAATATTACTAATCTAGTGTGTTGTTGTCATTGCAGGAAATATGGGTACTCTATGGAATACTGCCCAGTGTTGAAAAGAAATTCTTTGGAGAAGGAGGAAAAGCCACTTGCAATGACTAGGGACGGAGATGACAAGTTTGATGAGGAGCAAGAATTGGTGGCTAGAAAATTCAGAAGATACATTAAGACTCCCCATGGAAAATCTGAAATGTAAGGTTCAATCGGGTTATCAAATCTAACCTTGCAATTCATTCCTCTAAACATAATACTACCAATTCAATGCGGTGTTATTATTGCAGGAAACATGGCCATTTCATGAAAGATTAACATGTGATGAAAACTAACGACAAGGAGAAGAGGTGAAAATCACTTGTGACACCATATGACGACGATACGAGGACGAACCACATTATGAGACTGCCAACTCTTCTTTTTGCTTAATGGGAGATTTTGGGGAGGTAAAATCCTACATTATGGCTGAACTTGAGAGTATTTGTGAAAAGAAGCACGATGAGATCTATAGTTTAGAAACTGATGTTGAATCTTAGAGAGATGCTAACTATGAATTGCAGCAAGATACCTATCATATGTCTTTAGATATTGAAAAATTGAAAGCTGAAAATGACACACTTAAGGCTACACTTGAAAAGATTAAAAAAGAAAAATCTGATATGCATGAAACCTTAAAGTGTGAAACAAGTCCCAAGTTTGAAATTGAAATGAAGGCATCTCAAGAGAAAATAGTTTACATAGAAAAGAAAATTGAAGAGCTAAAAGAGATTCAAGAAGAAACGAAGAAAACATTCATAAGTAGAAGCACTTTACTTGTGAACAAGAACATCTATTTGAAATCCAAAGTCTCTGACCTAGAGTTGACCATCAATAAATTTGGAGTTGGAAAACAATCACTAGATATCATCCTTGGAAATAAAATGCATGGTAATAATAGGCAAGAACTACGATATGGATTTAAACATGTTGAAAACTCAAAACGAACAAAAGAGTGCACAATGAAATCATTAAGGAAAAGAATGTTTTTGAAAAGTCCTATACGGGTGGGTGTGTTGATCACACATGTAATAAATGTCCATATATGAACAAGAATATGAAGTTCTAACAAATATGGGTTGCTAAAGATATTGTGATGAACACATAGAATAACTGTTTAAATAGGAACACAAAAATTAAGTAGAAACGAGCATGGCTTCCTAAAGACTTTGTGACTAACACTGGTAGACCTTGTTGGATTCCAAGGTCACATATAACATCTTCCGTATAGGTAATATGAAGGGGCGAGGAACTATAGATTGGATGTCGCATTTCATTGAAGTTCCTTAGCCAAATGACAACGCGAAGGTATGATTCCTTATTTGAGCGTAATGAATACCTTCATAGGATTTTTGGTGTGCTTTTCATTTTTCGTTTGCGTGTGATTTATTTTTGGTGTGTTCATTTTTTTAGGATTTGTTTTTGGAGCGTTTATTGTTGGTGTATTTTTTTGATTTTTTGTGTGATAGAAAAACTTTGAAAACCAAAAAATGTATTTAAAAATGGAAAAGTGCAAAATTTATAAATACTGAGCTTATTGTTTATCACTCTTTTGTTTATCAAGATTGCACTTTTGAATGATATTCATATCCTTGTAGAAATCTTGTATTATTTCCATGATTATAATTGCATAATAGACTTTCTAAATGATCATATGACATTCAATAAATTGAATGACATGATTTCCACACCTTCACCCTTTCATTTTCAGAAGATTAAAGGTTATTGCACTTATGGAGATATCTTTCATGAAATATAGGAAAGTGGATGTAGGTGGATAAATTAACTGCAAAACATATTATTCTATGGGATATGAAGTATCTGGCCTTGGATAAAAATTAGTCATGAAAGAAAAGAAAAACAATGAAATTTTTTGTAAATAATGAAAAAAGGGAATAAAAGAGCTCCGTATGAAAAATGGATACGGTCCATGACAATGAGACAACCCAGGGGTATCCAACTTATGCTTTAAGCGTAATCTTTAGCGTTGGTGGTATACCCATCAAGCAGTGCCACCACACATCCAAGAGTCATTATAGGCTATGTTTTGGTGTTGGTAACTTGAACTCATTATTAATGAGGTGGGAAAAATCAATCTTAAAAGGAGTAAATGTTATGTTGAAAGTTGGTTTATTTTGGTTGATTTTCATGAAACTTCTCGCTATATGTTGTAACTTTTAATCATCACATAAGCACGAAGGTATATTAATCATTGTTATCAGATTAATTGAATATCAAGTGGTTGTTTTAATTATCCAAATGTCATCATATGTCTTGACTAATAACATTTTATTTTTACATTGCATATGACATGGATTTCTTTAGTGCACTTTTGTTGATAACAAAAGGGAGATAAAATGTGTAGATTTGATCATGGTGAGCGTATTGATGGGGGAGCATTTAGTTGGGGGAGCATGTCAATAGGGGGCCAACTTGCATACGATTTGACATGCATCATCACACTTCACAAACACATATCGCGATGACGTCTTTTAGAGCTTATTGATCCAATCTTATTGCGGTTTGTGACCATCAAAAGGCGGAGAATGTTTTGTACAACACTCAATGATTTCTTATTGATGATCACAAACCTTTGTGAATATTTTTGATGTGTTTGTTAAGTGTTTTTAGGTGGAAATAAACATGGAGCAAGTGTTGGCAAACTGGAGATTATTAATCGATGGCAATCTTGCAAATTGTACACAGTGGCAATGCTAAAATTATATGCAAGAGATGTAGAGATGGCATTCTCGTATTAAGAGAATTGGACTTGGTGAATACAAAAAGGATGAATAAGAAGCCATATTCAAAAAGAGAATCAGATCAAGTCCAAATCAATTAGACTTAAGAGGATTTTACTTGGTCAAATTTGGTTGAATTTGATTCAAATTAGATTCAATTGGGATACTAAAAGATTTCTACTTTGACCAAGTTCATTGGACCAAGGAGATATCCAAAAGATGAGAGAAAATCATATCAAATCAATTTCAAGGAGTTTTGATTCAATCCAATTACTTGGGTCCATCCACTATATAAACAACCATATTCCTCATTGGAAAAGAGAGGAAAAGAGCAATAAGGGGCCGATCAAAACTCTAACCTCCCTTGCGGCTACAACTATTTTCCCAAACAAAAATTTCCTAGCCTCAAAAAACAAATACAAACAAATACAAGCATAGACTCCATCTCTGCGGTAAGCATCTCAAATCAAAAGTCTCATGGCCGCAGCCTTATAATCTCCAAGTCTTTCATCTACTAGAGAATATCATCACCAAGAGGGTACGACTATAACTAGCAAAAGGAAAACCATAGTTGCAATTTCCTTGCCGTAAGCATATCCAATATCAAATATTTCATCTTACTGTAAACACAATCAGGCATCCAAGCTTCAACTCAATATCATCTCCAAGCCAAGAAGACCCATCAACAACGTGTGCATCATAGGAATAAGCCAATACATCATCTTCAACATCCTTAAAGTCCTAGCACAAGTCTATCTTTAAGCACAAGCTGTAAGCTTATTCACCCAAGCATCCCACGTTCATCCTACTAGCATATCATTATTGCTGCCGTGATCTCCACATTGACATCATGCGTCATCCTTTACTTCAACCGCCGGGAAGGGTCTTCAGCCACCACAACGTCGTCTTCGTAGCCATGAGTTTCCTCAAGCCCAATGCTGACAACCACCTTTGCTTCAAGTCAAGGCTGTAACTACCCCAACACATGCATATCCAAAGGACACGGGAGTGTCATCTTCCTCATACGACCAGAGCTTCCCTTTTACATGTTTGTGTGTTGTTCGCTGCTGATCTGTAGTTCTGCATCACAACATCCTCAAGGTCCTACTTGCTGTGGTGGTGATCACTCTTGCTGCCGTAACTGCCATTGAGAATTCCTGCTGCCGTGTGACACTCTTTGCTTCCATAGAGGTCTTCTCCTGCTCGTGTGAATCTTCAAGCTGCCACCAAAGTGCTTGCTAAGAATCATCTTGTTGAAGCCAAAGCCATGCCCTCATCAATGCACAGCATGGACAACTTGCCACATCATCCCCTTGCTAGTGGCCATGATAATCCAGCAGCTGCCCATTACTAACTTGCTTCCGTGAGAAGAATCCATTGCATACTCTTGTTACCCGTTACTTTTGTTGAGGACTTTGTTGGCAGCACAAGGAGGGCAAGGTCTAGCCAATGGTTTGAATGAAAGACATGCAAGTACTGACCTAGGTTACGACTGAGAGCATAACCAAGCCATCTTGCTTTGTAGGGCAAAGATATCTAGTGCCATTGAATGTGCTGGCACAGAAGGGGTTTCTTTGTGCATAGCTAGTGCACACACAAGCAGCATCAAACAAAGCCAACATCTGACCCGTGAATCCACCAAGCCAAAGGGGTTACTGACCCATTGATTCCAAGCACCAACCATCTACTACCTTGCACATATACCATTCTGGGACAGATCTATGCAAAAATCTTTAGAGGACTACATCATCTGATCGAAACATCTGACATAGACATCCTTTGCGTTAGAGCGTAGCTGACGACGTGCTGATTAACAAAGACTATGAAACCATCACAAAATTAGTGCCTTAAACTTTGTATCTCATTTATATTTGTGATATCTTTTATTAGATCTTTGTATGTATTATATTTTTCGGCTTTGGGGTATTTTGGCCTCTTGAGTGGTTGGGGCTAGTCAAGGAAAAGTTTTCGCTTGAGTAGTATTGTTCGACATTTTGGAGAGTAGGATACTTACTTGGTGAGCTGAGAGTCGGGGCACAAAGTTCTTTATGGTTTGTATCTTGACGGTATTATTCTAGTGATTACTTTAGGGCTGGAGTAGGTCGGGGGAGACCGAATCAGGGTAAATATCGTATGCACTCTGTGTTTGCTTCTGCTTTATTTTCTATGCACCATATTCACTCTATGACTGTCGGATTGAGTAGGCCATTATTTTTGTATTCGTGAAATGTTTTTATAAGCCTATTCATCCCCCCTCTAGGCTTAGATCACGAACCAACAAAGGCATCTTCTTATAGCCAAAAGTCCCTCGGTCGGTGATGAACGACATCTTCTCCTCCTTCTTCAGGTCCATTTGGATCTGGTTGTAGCCAGAATAAGCATCTATAAAGCTGAGCAGCTTGTAGTCCGTGACGTTGTCCACGAGGTGGTCGTTCGAGGCAACGGATAGCGATCCTTGGGGCATGCCTTGTTGAGTTCTATAAAATCCACACATATTCGCCACTTACCATTTGATTTTTTCACCATGACCACATTGGCCTACCAGTTGGGATACCAGGCCTCTCGTATGAAGCCAGCTTTAAGCAAGCGGTCCACCTCCTCGACCACTACTCTCATCTTCTTGCCACCCAGATTTCTCTTCTTTTGCTTGATCAGCTTGAAGTTCGGGTCCACGTGCAGTTTGTGGGTGATCACATGGGGGTCCAAGCCCGGCATGTCATCGGGCGACTAGGTGAAGACATCTAATTGGCCTTTAGGCACTCGATAAGCTCCTCCATCAAGACAGGATCGAGCCCCGACCCGATGGACACGGTCCTCCCCTCCTTGTCCAAGACATGGATAAACTCTGGCTCCTTAACCTAAACTGACCATGGTTTGCCAGTGCCCCCTCTCAGGTCGATGAGATCCATCGGGTCGGGTCACCTGGCCCCTAACGTCTGAGTGGCAAGATGATAACAGGTCCTTGACTGTGCCTGGTTGCCTTTCATCTTTTCGATCCCTTCCGGGGGTTGGAACTTGATATTTAATCGAGAGTAGAGACCACAACACCGGCCAAGTTGAGGAGCGACTGCCTAATGATCACAATGTAAACCGACCCGATCTTCACCACTATGAACTTTTTCATGAGAGTAACTGAATAAAGAGGCTCCATGAGCATTACTGGTAGGCCGTGTTGGGATTTTCAAGGTGCATTAGGGCATATTTTCTGGCCCGTCCTAAGGCTGACGAACAAAAATATAAAATAAGCAGCGAAAAAAATTATTAAACTCCTTTAATAAAAGCTACCCTAAAGAAAAATGCTCCCTAGCCAGGATTATCTACTGACTCGGGTTAGGTCTAACCAACCCGAGAAAGGTCTAACTACTGCAAAATCTGAAAGGCATAATAAAAGGGACTCACTCGTAATCTTGCCTTGATACATGCAAGCTGTACTGCACCGTCTTCTCGCACCGCGCCTCGAGCTGAGCCAGTTTTCGAACAGCACTGCTCCTCGCCTTGAGCTAAACAACCTCCCGAGCTGCACCGTGCCTCTGAGCCAATCACTTGTCTAAGAGAGTTTCACTTGAGCAGACCCACGCCAGAGATTTCTGGATCAGATCCAAACCTCCTCGTAGTCTTGCTAGGACCCGACTGTAGGATAGAAAGAACTATAGAGGAAGAATAATTTAAGTCTTGATCGAGTGTGCTCAAAAAATCAGGAGATCCTAAATCAGAGACTGGTTGCAAAGTTCAATGAAGAGGGGGCACCCCTATTTATTTAGGAGACCGGCCCCTCCTCATTTGCTACGAGCAATGTGCGACAAAAATAAGTAAATAGCGATTTAATTGAGTTAGAGAGCCTTTCTCAAAGCCATAACTTCAACCAATTAAATCTCCCTCACCATTGAGCTCTAGAGACGATACAAGTTATCATTTTGAAGGGCTAGGAATGGTGAACACGTAGGAACAAACGTTGACGAAATCCGACTTTATTTGACCCTTCAAACAATTGCTCAAAGTTGAGCAAAAGTCACACATTTCATAGCCGTCATGTGTTTCAAAAACCCTAGCAAAAAACAACTTAAGTTGCGGGCGCGCCCGCTAAGCTAGCGGGCATGCCCGCCAAGGGCAATGGGTGTGCCCACATTGGGCGCGCCCGGAGAGGGCGCCCGGCCCGCTGTACTCAGTGGGCTGGGCCAGCTGGTTCAGCAGGCTACGCCCGCTGAACACAGTGAGTCGTGCCCGTTTCTGCTGCTGATGGACCCGCTTATCCAAGTGGGTCTAACCCACCTTTGCCTTGTGCTATTTTCGTGTTTCTGGGCTCGTTAGAGCTCCGATTCCAACGCAATTTGTTCCTGTGGATTCCTCAGAAAATGCTCTTCTATCCCAAATGCTTTAATCTCACAACTAACTTGTGAACTTAATAATTCTATTGCATCAAATGCATTCCTCTTTACGATCTTCCTATTACTAAGACGTGAATACTACTTGGTGTGAGACCCTACAGCATGACCATACTACAGGTTAGGACTCGAAGTCTCTAGACGACAGTAACCACGAGCATCAGATGTCGTCTCTGTTTCAGAATCATACTTACGTGATTGACTTGTCGGTAAAAGTGCCGTCGGAATCACACTGACTGTGTCCTTGATAAATTCCACAGTTTTAGTCCCTTCGTCTTAACTATGTCACTTGCCTAGCCTAGGGTATGGAACTCTGTTAACCCCACTAGCTAGCAGCGGTCAGTATTCATCGGTCTCTGGTACATTCATGTTGTACATCCTACAACATACCTTGGCCAAGGTTTTACTGAGAGGCGTACTGACCTGTGACACTAACTTCCCATTAACGAAAGAGACGAATCCTCTCTTGATCATTACTCAGCTCATACGTTTCAAGTGTCACCCAGCCTAAGATCTTTCAGCAGGCCTTGCCTCGAAGCTAGATCATAGACCTAAGTGATACTGTTCACGCACAGCTTCGTACAATGATCTCACGTCCTAAGGACCAACTTGCCTATCATCACTAGAGTTATTAATGACAGTTTATTAATGTTTAACCATTTGATAACTCTATATTTGGGTCGTTCAATAGACTCATTCTCTAATGAGCACTTGTGTATTGTCACCGACTTCATCAAGTCGCAGATTATGAGACCAACAAGACAAAGACAGAATGGTCTATCCGATGTGTCGATATCCTATCTCAACTCATCTACGACAACGAACGCTTTTAAGACTCAAGCTCCTATCGGTCAGATATTTCTCATAATCGCGATCTCTATCTCGAAACATGTATGACCTAACTTGGAGTCTAAGGAAATTATCTAAGCAATATATAAAATAGAAAATTACTCAGACAATTTGTACCAGAATGCATACTTTCATTTATGAACAAGATGTTTACAAAGATAAATAGCCTCGAGGGCATACATCCTCTACAGGCCGATCATCCTTGTAATCGGGGCCGCGTGTCCCATTAATCCAACTATCAGACCTGAGCACGGTTCCAGGTCATATGTTCGTAATTCCATCTTCTCCAAAGTCGGCAAGAATAAGATGTCGTATGAGCTAGCCGTATCAACAAGCAGCCACTGAACTTTGGTCGTGTCGACGATGGAACTGACAACAATGGTGTCATCATGTGGCAGCTCGATCCCCTCCATGTCTTCATTTGAGAAGCAAATTGGTAGGGCGTCCTTTCTTGGTCTCTTCCGCAATATGCTCAAAATCATCGCCTTCCGAGTGTACGGCTGAGGAGCCCGGGGGGTTTGTTCACCCATCGCAGGTCCATCGATGATGATGTCAGTGAAACCAGGGATGGGTGTAGCAGTGATAGACCCCCCATGCCCCTTTGTGATGGAACATGTCATCTTCGGTGTGGTTAACGATGTGGGTGTTGATTTCATTTCCATAAACTGTGCTAGATATTCATGGTGATTTCTCATCACAGATTTGATGTATGGCAGTTTGAAGGTCGCATCTGATGTGGCAGATGAGGTCGACCTTCGTGACGTCAACAAGCTGACTCTGGGACGATGGGGCTTCGGTCCGAGCATTAGGTGTGGAATGAAGCTTTGGCCGAACGATCTCCTCAGTAATCTACAATGCAAAAAGCGTTTCAGGGGTCCAGATTTGGTTTCTGACATAATACCCTCTGATGCTTAAGACAGATCGTGACAAAGGAATGCTCGGTGTAACTGATTCCAACCCGTTAGGTGGTCAGTCATTAGTTCTCGGGTCAAGTTATAAGGAGGAAGAGTTTGTTAGGTGGAAGAAGATCTAGAGAATAAGAGTACCTAAGTGTCTGTAATCCAAGATTTGTTCTATCCTTCCTTGTTGGGGGAGCTATATAAATGCGATGGTCTCCTTAAGGGCATTCCTTGGGCTGGGTGCCTCGGCCTTGAAGGCACTTTATTATGTTTGACTTGTGGTTCATGTCTATGATGGATGGCCCAATAATTGGACATGAATGCCTCCACTGCCGGATGGCACCTTGTTTGGGGCAGATTAATTGTCGTATATGCCTAGCTGACTGGCGTTCTTAGTGTTGGTAGCAACGCTCTATGAACTTTGTGTTTGATGATAACAAACGTGTGTGAGCGTTTTAACATGTGTGTTAAGTGTTTCAGGAACGGCGAACGTGCGATTAATTCACGAAAGGATTTGGTCAATGTGCGAAGGAGAAAGGGAGAGAACCTACCTTGAGTTGACTCATATCTATTAGAGTTAAACCATAATCTTATTCCGTATCAAGTCCAAACTCCATTCCCATTGCAATCACCCTATCACAAGGATTCACTATAGTCTAATTAATCCTAACCATTGATCTATCCCTTGCCGCAAACCCTAGACCTAGGGACTCTCCTATTGGCGCAAGTCTCTTGCCCCTCATGTGTCTCTGTGTGTGTATGTACAAAAATAGAGAAGAGATGATATGGCCGAAAAACCAAGCCCTCAAGCTTTTTTCATCAAAAAAAATACCAAACTGCCGAAAATTAGACGGCCCTTTTCTGTGAAAGCCGCAACTTCCCATCTGTAATAAAAGCACAGGCCGAAAGAGAAAATAGGACTTCCCCTTTGAAAATAAAAAAAATAAAACCCTAAGCTATCCCTTTTCTCCAATAGAGCCGGCTGCCAAAAAAAATTATCATCACCCAAAATTCCTTGAGAAGCCACACTCTTTGAAGAACACCCAAAAAAGGACAGAATTTTTTCTTCTCTCTTTGAAAGTTCCAAGAGCTTAGGCCAAATCATTGTTTTATTTTTCTCTTTGAACATCACAATGCTCAGCCGCACTTCTCATTACCCAATCACCCTTGAACCCAATTTATAAGCCAAAAATTCTCTCAAAGAAACCGTAGAGAGAGGAGGCCGAAATCTTTTTGTTGGTGCTGGGAAGAATCCACAAGAGATACACATTGTTAATCAAAAAGGGAGGTCATTCAACGCAGAAATCACAAGCCAAAAGATTTTTTAAAAAGCAAACTTAAGCATCCAAGCACTAACAGAGAAGCATCCTGTTCAATTCAAACAAAGCCAATTTATTGCAGAAAGGTTAGTGTTTTGTTCCTTTAATTAAAGTTTAATCTCTTTTTTTTTGTTTCTGTGCTGAGGCAACCATAAAATTCACAAGGGGGCACTTTATTGGTGTGATGACAGCAAGTTATTAGTCTTAATCCAAAATTCATTAGGGGCAACGGACATTGATTTTATTGGCAGAGAAAGCTCGATTTCATTTGATTAAGCAACCAAAAGCTGGAGCAATCATTGACCAACTGACGCCATCTCTGCGGCAACGAAGCAGACCCACGTACATATCTCCTTTCAAAAAAAATAAGGCAAGCAACAAAGTGAAACCGTGCAGTGAAATACAAGGACAATTCAGAAACTGCACTTTTGATATAGACTTCAGATCGAGACACCTTTTGCGTCAGACTGGAGCTGACGACGTGCTGATTGACAGAGGCGACTACACGGACACGAACTGAGCATTTCTAAACCCTTTACTCTTTTATATTCGTGTATTTGTGTAACGATCTCTGTAGGGAAAACTTTACCAGTTTATTGTATTTTTGGGGACTTGACGAGTTGGGGCTCGTCAAGGGTAAGAGCATCTGACTAGGTTGAGAGTGTAAGGCACGCAGGAGTGCGTACGAGCTAGGTGAGAGTTGATTTAGGGATCTTGACTCATTGTAGATGTACCTTGATTACATATCTATCTAGTAGTTGCTTTCGGGGCCGGAGTAGGTCGTGGGGACGACCGAACCAGGGTATATCTGTGTGTACTCTGTGATTGCATTCTATTTACTCCGCCTGTGTTTATAACTACGTGTGGTTGTTCGTGGGTTGCACGAATATTTTTAATAGCATATTCACCCTCCCTCTAGGGTATGATCCAGATCCAACAAGTGGTATCAGAGCCAGTTTAAAGGATCTAGTCTAGATTTTTAGATGACTATGAATATATCTGATTGTCCATTTGCTGAAGGTCAGTCTATAACCCGTACTCCTAAGTTTAACGGTGTAGACTGTTGAGTATTGATTCCCCGGTTTTGGTTTTGGATGATGAGCAAACATAAATATCGTGTACTAACTCTCTGTAAGCGCAGTTATGAAGATCGTCACCAAAAGAATACGTTCATCAAAAGCGACGTCTCAAGACTTCTCAATACGCGTGATCATGTGCCTGAAGCTTCGTTGAAGCTCAAGGAGGAATATTGGAGTCAAGAAGAATGAAGATTGAAGCGTTGAAGAAGGTTCGTCATGTATTATTTATTGTCTTCTAGCTTCATAGATTAGAATGTTAAGCCTTGAGTAGGACTTACTTTATAATCTTCTTTTCGCTCATATCTTAGAGCTAGGATTATCATAGAAGCCATTAGAAACTTTCCCGAAGCCTTTCGCTTCTTCCCTCGGCTTCTAGTGCATGTTAATTGGTTCAAGTAGAAGAACCAACCGACTAGATGCCGATCTAGTCGGTCGGCAATTCCTCTTGAACCGACTAGAATGCCTTGCTCTTTTCAGCTCATTCCCTGTTGATCAATTAGTTGGTCAAAGAAGAGTTACTGATCGACTAGATGATGATCTAGTCTGTTAGTAATCCTTCTCAGACCGACTAGTTATCATTGCCTCTGTACAGCCTGAGTTACTATTTACAGTTAGTCTGTCCAAGAACATTCATCGACCGACTAGTTGTGAAACTAGTCGATTGGAATTTGTTCTTAGACCGACTAGTGTAACTTGTATTCAGCTACTTTGATTTCTTATCTTAGTCGGTCAAAGAACACTCACCGACCGACTAGTTGGCAAACTAGTCGGTTGGCAAGTCTTCTTAGACCGACTAGTTCATATTGCCTGGAACTTTCTCTTTTGGTTGTTGAGTAGTTAGTCGGTTCACGTTGAATCACCGACCGACTAGTTGATTAATTAGTCGGTCAGTGATCCTTCTTTGACCGACTAGTCTGCTTCAGAATAAGACCGTTGGGAATCTTTTGAGCACGATTTTTCTTGCCTCTATAAATATAAACCTGAATCATTTGAGGCAATGTTAAAGGTCCATTATCAAAGTTATTTCAGACCTAAGAGAGGAGTTTTCTCAAGCTATTTCCTAGCTCCTCTTCTCACCAAGAATCTCTCCCTCACTCTTTGAGCCAAATTCCTCAAGAGAGATTCTCTCCATTATGAGCTTCTCAAGCTAAGAGCTTGATCCAAGGTCACCAACTCCACCCTAGGCTTCCATTGCTGGTCAACTTCTTGGAGCTAGGGTTTGGTGACATCTTCTTCCTCAAAATCCCTCTTTGCCCTAATTTGGTAAGTATAGTCAAGGCATAGGATTTTGTGGTAAGTGTTTCATTATTTCATCGCATTTGATATTTGACTTGTTCTCTCGGTTGTGAGAGAAGTGTGTGATCCTGGATTGTGGGAGTCACATTTTCATTGTGTATGATTTGGTCTTGTGAAGGTTTTTCACAAGAATTTCATAGTGCTAAATCTTGGGTTAGAGGTTTCTAACTCAAGTATCTGGAGGGGATCCGGGTGGTTGGGACGTATGATCACCAGGAACAAGTCAGGGAGACTTGGGTGGATCCGAACCCGTTACATGCTTTGTTTGCATTTTATCTATTCTTGTTGTTAGTAGTCTATTCTGCATTGTTGTTTGTATGTTTGCACAATAATTAGGAATTACTCTCTTGATTATTTTAAAGTACTATTCACCCCCCCTCTAGTACATGTGCAGTAGCTTCGTAGGGCATTACAATTGGTATCAGAGCCAGAGTTCAAAGCTATGACAAACAACAACTACAACGTCTTCAAGGATCGTCAAGGAGCTTCTTCAGTTTTGGAAGGGATATCCTCAGTTAGGCCTCCTCACTTCAATGGTACCAACTATGGGTACTGGAAATGCCGGATGGAAACCTTCCTCCAGAGCGCTTAACTTTGGAGAGCCACGATGACGGAGTATGTCGAGCCCGCCGAAGAAGATTTCGCGAAGTGGACTACCACGGAGGTCGCCGCGGAGGTAAGCAATGCCAAGGCGATGAATGCCTTGCAATGTACGTTGGAGCCCGAAGACTTCAACAAGATATGCACATGTAAGAGTGCATATCAAGTATGGAACTAACTCCTCATCTTGCACGAAGGGACAAGCACGGTAAAAGATTCTAAACTCGTTGTCGCTAACAAAGAATTTGAGTTGTTTCTCATGGAACAGGGTGAAACTATGAAGGACTACTATGCTCGCTTCGTGGACATATCCAACGAATTGGAAGCTCTTGGGAAGATCTACACCCAAAAGGAGAAAGTCGCGAAGATTATTGACGGACTTCCTTCTTGTTGGGAAAAGCGTACCTTCGCCATCGAGGAAGGTAACGATATGAATAAGTACACTGTTGTACAACTAATGGGTACCTTGTTGTCTTATGAGGTACGCAAGGAAAGTAAGAACAAGATGAAGGAGAAGATGAAGGCGTACTTGAAGCAAGACGAGCCAAAGAAAAAGGCGATTGTGTACAAGGCCGCTCCATCTACCGATGATGAAGAATCGGAAGAAGAGTTGGACATGGAAGATTTGGCCGATATGGCAAAAAAAGTTCGACCGATTCTTCCGACAAGGTAAGTTGAAGAGTAAGTCTAAATTTATTTCGACTAATGCTTCTACTCCCGTGTGTTATAAATGCAATAAGCCAGGAAATATCAAGTCGGATTGTCCTCTAAACAAACACAAGGAGAAGTGGAAGGCATCCAAGCATGACAAGTCGAGAAGGCACAAGAAAGGACTTGTCGGCACATTCACCGACTCGGAAGAGGACTCCTCAAGTGGAGAGTCGGATGACGAACGAGTGGAGAAAGCACACACGTGCTTCATGGGAAAAGAGGAACGTGATCAAGAGACCTCCTCCGATGAAAGTGAGGATGACAGCGAGGATGAAGGCGGTGAGGTAACAATGAACGAACTTAGAATAGCTAATAAACAACTTTGGAATAAGTTTTCTAATTTGGCTACTAGATTTATTAAGACTAAAAATGAGCTAGATAGTCTTAAAACCTCGCCTAAACCTATCATCGTCAACAACGACACCGTTGTTGAAGGGTTGAGAAATGAGATTGTAAATCTCAAATTTCAACTTTAGCATATTCATATCGAGGATTCGGATGAACATGTGATAGCGGATTTGACGTCTCAAAACTCAACTTTAAGTATGAGAATAAGAATCTCAAGTCACGTGTTTTTGCACTCACATCGCAAGTGTCCACCTTGGATGCTTCGATGCATTCTCTCACCGAGAAATACGAGTGCACATTAGGCCGAATCAATGATTTCAATAAAGGTAAGGGCCATTTGGATAATATCCTAAATGACTTACTTCCGGCCAATCACCACATTGGCTTGGGGTATAAGATGGGAGATTCATCCAAATCATCCGCCACCTTTGTTAGGCCAACGTCCGATACTTCTACTAGTGGAAGTAAACACTTCGTGGATAGTTCTTCTACCAATTGTGCTTCCGCTAGGTACACACCCCCATTTGGAAAGAAACCCACTTTGGGTGGACCTCCAAAGAAGGGTCAAGCTTTCATGTATACCATGCCACGTAGGAACACACATCCTACTCCACATGTTAGCACAAATGGTGATTTTTATGCTCCGCATCCACGAGCACGTGCATACCATGTGAGACACACTCATGCACGTGTTCCACCACATGCATATGTTCATTCACATTCTCATATGAATAAGTATCATCATGCACCAATGCATCATATGCCATATGCTTACCCACAACTTGCATCACATAGAAATCAACAACGTATGCATGTTCCCAATAGGATTAGGACTCCCAAGACATACACTATTTGGGGTCCGAAGAACACTAGCATGCATGCTAATGATATGTATGTACAATCGTTTATTAATGAATTATTTTGAATGATGATTATGTTGGGAAATCACGGTCCTCGTGGACTTGGTTTTCGAAGGGTTAGTTTCCTTTGACCCTTCATTGCTTGGTACCATAAGTGTAATTTCATTTTATGGGTACCAAAACAATTGTGGTAAGAATTGGTTTATATTTTTTATGTGCATATTGGTCTTGGATGTGCATGATTGTTTGAAACTTAAAATTCATATTGAATTTGAATTTAGTTTGGCTATGGGTTACATTTATTTGTATTTAATATGTTAAATTTGTTGCCTAACCCATAGGATCCAAAAGGATTTTTGGATACCAAAATGATGTTCTCTATGTTCAATCCATCATGGGATACCAACCCTACCAACTCATTGATTTGCAATGTTTTTCATTCAAATGGAGTTGATGGTGCTTAAGTGATGCAGCAAAGTAGGGGGAGCTTAATGTTGTAAGTATATTCTTACATTTGATATACGTTTTGTATCCATGTGTGTTGATTGCATGCATTGTTAGAATATCTACATTGGTATCATTTTGTTTCAATTAGTATGCTAGAATTGTGTATGCCATAGTTTTATGATGTTCTATCTATTTTTGGCATAACACTTTTGCATGTTACATTTGGTATCCATTTGCTACATTTGGTATTCAAAATGGATTTATGTCTCTAATATTGATTTCGTCGTTCGATGATTTTATTGGATTAAATAGATTTGATTTCATTAAATCGTAGAATTGTTCTCCATGCTCTCGATTCGTTATAATTATTGATATTGGAGAGTATGTTCCAAAACTCAATACGTGAAATTGATTTGAGTTTTGATGATTTCGTTTTTCGATTTTCGCCTATGGCTTGATGATTTCGTTTTTCGATTTTCGCCTATGGTCAGTGTTCGCTCCGAGTATGGCTTAGACGGTTCCTGGGCGGTTCCTAGGCGGTGTCTGGGCGTTTTTGGTAAATGGCTTAATTGCACAAGAGTATCTTTTAAATTTTATTTTGTTGCACACAAATACTCTAAAGTTGGTAAACTGGATTTTATTTAGTATGTATTAAATATTTGATGTATTTTGAAATATATATATATATATATATATATATATATATATATATAAACATAAATATATTATATATCTCGTCAAAAAATAAATATATTATATAAAAATAATTAAAATAATTAAAAAATGCAAATCCGCCTAGGCCGATTAATCCCCGATTAATGCTCTGGGCGCTAGGCGCTAGCAATCCGAACGCCTAGCGCCTAGCGTTTTTTACAACCTTGCCTATGGTTTGATGATTTCGTATTTAGATTTTCGCTTATGGCTTGATGATTTCGTTTTTCGATTTTCGCCTATGGTTTGATGATTTCGTATTTCGATTTTCGCCTATGGTCTGATGATTTCATATTTAGATTTTCGCCTATGGCTTGATGATTTCTTTTTTCGATTTCTGACTATGGTCACGTTGGCACGCTTTGAGTTTCTTCGGTATTTTACATTTGGTATTTTACTTTGGTGTCATTTGGACCGTGGTCGTATTCTTAGACTCTCATGCTTTAATTTCTTAGCCATTGTAATCTTGTCGTTGTTCTCCTCCCGCTCTTTTTGCTAATGCCAAAGGGGGAGAGAATTAATAATGACAATGTGCTAATTGATAAATTCAAAGCAATTTACCATGAATTAAACTTGATATGTTAGATTCAGGGGGAGTTAAGATATAAAATGGATTTAGAATCCTAAATTGCAATAATAGGATTCATATTTTATATTTCCCTCGTCTGCTTGATGCGTATGAATATTATTGAATACGGAACTAACGTGTCATCAATGCAGGGGGAGTAAGTAAATTTCTTTTGAATCATTATTATTGATTATTATTTATGTTGGTTTGTCATCACCAAAAAGGGGGAGAATGTTGAGTATTGATTCCCCGGTTTTGGTTTTGGATGATGAGCAAACATAAATATCGTGTACTAACTCTCTGTGAGCGCAGTTATGGAGATCGTCGCCAAAAGAATACGTTCATCAAAAGCGACGTCTCAAGACTTCTCAATACGCGTGATCGTGTGCCTGAAGCTTCGTTGAAGTTCAAGGAGCAATATTGAAGTCAAGAAGAATGAAGATTGAAGCTTTGAAGACGGTTCGTCATGTATTATTTATTGTCTTCTAGCTTCATAGATTAGAATGTTAAGCCTTGAGTAGGACTTACTTTATAATCTTCTTTTCGCTTATATCTTATAGCTAGGATTATCATAGAAGACATTAGAAACTTTCTCGAAGCCTATCGCTTCTTCCCTCGGCTTCTAGTGCATGTTAGTTGGTTCAAGTAGAAGAACCAACCGACTAGATGACGCTCTAGTCGGTCGGCAATTCCTCTTGAACCGACTAGAATGCCTTGCTCTTTTCAGCTCATTCCCTGTTGATCAATTAGTTGGTCAAAGAAGAGTTACCGACCGACTAGATGACGATCTAGTCTGTTAGGAATCCTTCTCAGACTGACTAGTTATCATTGCCTCTGTACAGCCTGAGGTACTGTTTACAGTTAGTCGGTTCAAGAACATTCATCGACTGACTAGTTGTGAAACTAGTCGGTTGGAATTTGTTCTTAGACTGACTAGTGTAACTGGTATTCAGCTACTTTGATTTCTTATCATAGTCGGTGACGTCCCCCGTTAGTGCATGCTAGATGTGTGAAATAATACGATTGGGGGCGTGAGATTTAAATATTTGTAACCGTAAGTGCACGGTGTTGTAGTGTGGCTTGGGGGTCAAACTAAGGGAGGCTTGGATGTGCTTGTGTCAAAGAGGATCAAAATCACCCCATGGGCGAGCTAGCCTGGATCAAATGATGGGTTGTCTCGGTGAATGGAATGCAAGGTATATACAATATAAAGGAAAAACCCGAGACTTTGGTTTCCACCCCATCGTGCGATTCTCGCCGATACGGCCTACGGGTAGGATAGCGATCGGGATTAGGGTCTAATGGTGAGACGTTGCCTCTGAAGGTGGTACCGGCGTCCCATGGGCCCGATATTCCGGTCGGTGCCCATGATGATACACCGGACTTTTCGGGTTCGATCAGTAGGCACTCCCGTGTCCATTAACACTGATCGACTCTGAGAGCACTAAGCTCGCAACGATAACTCCCAACGTCTCATCCTGCCGCTCCCGCGCGCTAGGATTCGGCGTCTACTCTAAGGGCGTGAGCTATGGCTAGGGAGTCAACCGCCAAGTTTATTCCCCCTTGGCCCAACGGTCAAAGGCGGTCTTTTTCCCGCCGATGACAATAAAACACCCCACGTAACCGTTAGATTCCTAATCCCTATCGATTTCCTATCCCTATGGACTCATCGGGAAGAGCCCACGAAGGGGTTTCTGCCAAAATCCCAGATTTGGGAACTACTCACACATATTTAGTAAAAAGCGATCTAAACAGAAATCGACCGTAAAAATCATGATCAGACAATAAAAATGCAATGGTAGTAAAGCAATTAAGATAATACTAAAGTTTGACAAAGATCTGAAAACTTACAAAAACTGGGAAATTACAGCCGTCACAAAATGAAGAAAACAGCAAAAAATAACCAACTCCCGTTTCTGGAAAACCTAGGGTTCTATATATAGGAAAAGATATCACCCGATCGGTTGACAAGTCAACCGATCGGGTGACCTGCTCCACACTTTCACAGTGCAATGCGGGACTTCACCTGGTCATCTTCACCCGGTCGGTTGATATATGAATGTGACCGGTTGGATCTTGGTGCCGTCTGGTGAGGAGGCCGGTTGAGCTGACCGTGTCCTGGCTTTTGAGATTCAGCTACAGGTGAACCGATCGGGTGAAGGTCACCCGATCGGTTGGCAATCAGCTTCGATTTCCAGAGAGTTTGGGCTTTTGACCCGGTCACTGAACCGACCGGGTGACTTCTTGTGAGCTCCAAGCTACGTCCGGGTGGTGCACGCATGCATCACCTGATCGGTTGAAGATGACCAACCGACCGGGTGAGGAGCTGAAAGATGATATCATCATCGTTTGACCCCCTGGATCACGCATGACTCCTCCCGTTGCTCCGGGGACTTGCGATATCATCGTTTTATGTCCCTTATGCCAGTAAACTCCTGCAAAATATGGAAAACACGGAAAAGTGAAAGAAAACAAGAAAACACGAGAAACCGAATATAAGACGGCGGTAAAATACGAAAAAACACGGAAGAAAACGTGCGCAAATATATGAAATATAAACGCACGTCAAAATCCCCCAAGCTGAACTCTTCCTCGTCCTCGAGGAAGACGAGTGGGAATAAGAGCTCGGAGAGAGAAAATAAAGAGAAAGAGAGAAAAATAAAACTCTATATCCTAGATCGCCCGTCAGGGCCAACAAAATCAAAAACGACACACCAAGCAAGAAAACGCCAAATCACATCATTAAACCAAGGAATACGAGTCCAGACAAGTGACGTGGGCCCACGCGGTGAAGCGCGAGTGAGTGTGGTCATGCGCTAGCAGACGGTGTCACTATCTACGATGTGCGATAAAGCTCGATATACACAAATCCAGGATATGACCCAAATATCGATTCGAATTGAATAAAGCGGTGAATATATAGTTCAAGCATGCATGAGAATAGAGAGAGAATCGAAACATATCATGCGTCAGGGGCTCCACAACTAGGGTTAAGGAAATCACCACACTAAAGCCTAGATAATAGCTAAAAAGTTCCAAAGCCAAGTGTTTTCGAAACCGATGGGGGTTGGGATGATGTGGAGAAGAACACTCGGTGCAAATTCTCGCCTACCCTTTATTCTCGGCAAGTAGGAAAAGATATTCACACGGGAATTTTTTTGGGTTTTGGGTATTTGTTTATTTTTTTGGATTTTTGGCTATACAATTTTTTCTTTCTTTTCTTTTCTCTTCTTTTTGGGTTTTTTCTTTTCTTTTCTCCTTTTTTTTGGATGTTTGGGTTTTTTGGCTATACACATGTGTACTTTCCCAAGTGGGAGAACGGTACATGACGAGGGGATTTGCACCAAGTAAAACAAAAAAGAAGTCGGAATCTAAACACTTGGGCAAATGAAACTATTCTTGCTAATTAGAGCATGGGCTAAATGGGTTATCATAGTCCTTAATTGTGGAATACCGACACATGCGAAATGAAGCATGCGATATATATAGTCATGCATACAGAAACAGACAAGAGAAGCAAATACCGCATTATTCATATCGAAGCGTGATAATCTAGGGGTCATTCCTGGACATGTATATAAAGTAAAATCACAAAGCAGAAGCACACCAAACAGCTAGGCACGACACACGACTCACAAAAAGCTAAGTGGACCCACGATGCGTGAAATGCAGGGGGACTCGATATCCTAGGGCTAGTGAGTGTAATTATCGATGCCATGCTAGGTGTGTGTGATTTTGTGGCAATTCATCATAGGGTTCATCTCTAGGAGAAAGAGATAAAAAGAAGAAAAGAAAAATTTAAAACACGATGAAAACGACACAAAAACGAAAAAGAAAGACTCAAATGACGCACAAAGTGCGACTCCCCCAAGCTGAAGCTTGCATTGCCCTTAATGCAATACGAGTGAGCACGGGAGGGAAATGAAAATGGGGGGGGGGGAATACGCACTGACACAAAAAAGAAATGAAAAACATGGAGAACACAGATACGAAAATGAAAATAAAGAAAAATCAAAATCAAACCACACGACATAAAAATAGAAAAAGAAAGAAAGAAAATGATGTGACACGACAAATGAAACAAGCACACACACAAAGAAAACAAAACACGATAACACAGCAAAATAGACTTCCCCCAAGCTAGACGTGACAATGCTAGCAATGAGATATGATCATGAAAGTGCAGAGATATGCAAGGGGGAGGTCAATAAAAGAAAAGAAAGGAAATAGAAATAAAAAGGAAGCGATCTGGCACGTGAATGGGTCCTCCCCTGGCAGTGGTAAAGCAGGGCCCCACAAAGACAGATGGGCACTAAAAATAGGGGAGGACAAAAGCGGGATGGTAAAATATCAAGCAGAGGCACCACCCTCTGGGGGTGGTGATGGGGGCCTGTGCTGGGGACCAGTAGTGGTGGTGGGTGGGATGTGAAGCTCAGAGACACCGGGTGGGTCAGTGCGAATGTGGCGAATGAAGCTTTGAAGAAAGGGCAGGTCTCGGTCGACGGACTCCTGAGTTACCCGACCACCATGTCCAGCTAGGAGGATCATGGCCGCGAATCGGTCGGATTGGTCATCGTCTTGGAATGACACCCCGAATTCGGCATCGCCAATGTAAGTGGGGGAAGTGGTGCGTGGGGTGGTAGATGAATTGGTGGTGGTGGATTGAGCGGGGCGTTGTGTGCGTCGAGCGCGACGGGTGGGCCTAGGGTTAGAAGAGCTGGCGTCGGTGGGCTTAGCACGGCAATGAGGCATTGTGCAGGAGTCATGTGTGTGCGTGAGTGTATGCAAAAGGCGATGAATAGACACTAACACGGCCAACGAGTAAAATAAAATATATAGGGCAGAATAAAAATTGAGCTAAGGAGCGAGTTTACCCAAATGAGATGAAGACTGTTGCTCGTAGACGCCCCAATGCTACTCGACAGGAGCACCCGTGAAGCTGCAGCAATCCTTTCAGCAAGTTTCAAAATTGGAGGAGAATGGGTGAAAGTTAGGGTTTTGTTTGCGGGTGAAATCGAGGAGGATGTGGAGAAATCGATGGAGAGATGGATAGGGAGAGGGGGAGATCGATTGGGGTTGATTTAGGGGAAGAACGAGATCAGGCGCAAGAGGGGGAGTCGAAGCGTCGATCTGGAATTCGAAATCGGGCGAGGGCGGATCGAACGGGCGGGGGGCGGCCATTTATAGGGATTTAAGTCGAACCGGTCGGGTGAGTTGTCACCCGATCGGTTGACTTAGTGGTCGAAAATTTAAGCTGAAAAAGCGCTACAGGCGAATCGGTCGGGTGATAACTCACCCGATCGGTTGGCCGCTCCACAGATTTTCCCGAAAGTTTAGGGTTTCTCACCCGGTCCTTCAACCGGTCTTGCTTCTTGTCACCCGATCGGTTGACAAATCCCTGAAATTTTCCCGAGAGTTTCCCCAGGTCACCCGGTCTGCCAACCGGTCATTTCATTCCTCACTCGGTCGGTTCATTCAGTGGCAGACACGGCCGTTAGCTGATACATCCCAACCGATCAGTTGAGTTATCAACCGATCGGTTGGGGCCTTGTTTTCTGCAAAAACCCACAAATCGCCTAAGTTCCACAACGGAAGTTCTTGCGGCTGGATTTATTTATAAAAATAGATAAAATAAAGTTAAAAATAATCCTAAAAATTGAAAAAAAAGTTTAGAGCATGGGTTGCCTCCCATGAAGCGCTTTTGTTTAACGTCATTTAGCTCGACACCCGTTGATGATGTTCATGGTGGGTGATATGGGTGATGCCCAAAATCCGGCATCTCTTCAACTCCAGGGCTTGTGGCTATTGGTGTAGTCGGCGGATGTAAGAAGATTTGCTCAACTACCCTCCCTTTGTCGACAGGATCCGTGGGTTTCTCCTTCAAATTGGCGTCTACCGCCATCTTTTTCAGGATCCGGACCTCATCACCGGTGAGGTCCATGGGTTCTTTCCCTTTTCTCCTCATAGGAGGAGCCTTAGGGAATCCGGGAGGGGTCACATGTCACGCGACCGCCTCATTAGCAACTTTATTCTTTGGGGAGCCAACTTGCTCTCCAAGGTCCCCCAAGCTATCGGGGGGATTCCTCGAGAGTACTTCCCAGGCACTTGTTTCAACAGCTCTATCTTCTTCGTTCTCCAGCATACTGATACTAGGATCGTCAGGCGGGTTTGGGTGCTTTATCGACATGCCTAAGTCAAATTCGACTCTTTCTTGGCCGACATTGAAGGAAAGCTTCCCATTCTTCACGTCTATCAAAACTTCGGCGGTTGCCATAAAGGGCCGTCCCAGGATAATAGGAGTGTGCTTGTCTTCCGGCATGTCCATCACCACAAAATCAACCGGTACTTGTACTCCTCTCACATCGACGGGGAGGTCGTCCACTACTCCCATCGGGTACTTGACCGAATGGTCAGCAAGTTGTAATGTCATGCCGGTGGGCTCTAAGTCTCCCATCCCTATTTTCTTGTACAGCGATAGGGGAATTAAGCTGACGCTCGCTACTAGATCGACGAGCACCCTCTGGATTTGCACTTTCCCAATAGAGCAAGGGATGTAGAAACTTCCTGGGTCCTTGAGCTTGAGCGGATTTGCGCGCTGAATGAGGACACTGCACTCTGCCGTTAACACGACCTTCTCTTTTCTAGATCCCCGTGTCATCAAGTCTTTTAGAAATTTGGCATATGAGGGAATTGTCTCGATGGCCTTGAGGAAGGGGATTTGTAAGCTCAGTTCTTTCACCATGGCAAAGAATTTGACATACTTCTCATCGATTTTGGCTTTGGCAAGCCGTTGTGGGAAAGGCACAACGGGCTTGAATACTCTTAGGTTCCCTTCCTCATCCTTTTTCTTCTCCTCTCTATGAACTCCCTCCAGAGTAGTTGGCTTGGGCGATGAAGCACCGTCGTCATTTAATTTCTCAATTGGTCGTTCCACGACCAACGGTGCTTCCGGTCCTTTGGGGGGCATTCTCATGGGTATTTGCGTTCCGCTCCTCAAGACGATGGCAGACACATTCTCATGCTCATGCGTGAGCGCCAAGGTCCAATTTACCCCCCTCGGGTTCACCTCAGGCTGTGGCGGTAAAAGATTCTGCAGCCTCTGAAGGTTTGCCAATTGCAACCCCAGCTGGGTCACCAGATCAGTGAGGACTCTTTGTCCCATCTCTAGCTTCAGATTTATCTTCTCCTGGTTGGCGATGTATTGAGTCAAGAGGGACTCAACCGGAGAGATGACCCTCTGCTGGCCGTATTGCTGCTGGGTGGGCTGCTGATTCCTAGGAGCATACTGTTGATACTGTTGTGGAGGTTGTTGCTGCTGAAATTGCTGCTGCTGAAACTGCTGTTGAGGCCTAACCGGTAGATATATCTGCTGTTGTTGCTGAGCCGGCTGTTGATAAGACGCTCGGTAGCTAAGGTTGGGATGATTCCGGTTGTTGGGAGAGTAGGCCAGGTTGGCGTTGGTTCGTGGTGGAAAAGGCACATTCCCTGTAGGATTGTAAAATAATGCGCTCGCCTGATCCAACGGCGGTGAGATGTCACCACCGTCGAACTCTCCAAAAACTTCGGACTCCACCGCAGCAATCTGTTGTGAATCGGCGCCACCGGCGCCAACCATCAATGCGGAGATCTGGGTCGACAATAAGTCAAACTTTCTTGACAATTTGTCGACGTCTTCGACTCTATGGATGCCCCCAGATCTAGGTGTGGCTCTCTCGTCACACCACCGTTCATTGTTGGATGCCATATTTTCCAGAATCTGTCCGGCATCTTCTTCGCTTCTCGACATAAAGGACCCTCCAGCCGCGACGTCCATGGAAGATTTTAAATCGTCCCTCAACCCATTATAAAACAGATTTATGATCTGCCACTTGGGGAGCTCATGGTGTGGACATCTTCTCTGCATCTCCTTGTATCTCGTCCAAGCCTCATGCAAGGACTCGTGGCTGGCCTGGGAGAAGGAGGAGATCTCACTCCTCAGCTTCATGGTCTTTCCCGGAGGAAAGAACTTCGTCAGGAAAGCATTTGAGAGCATCTCCCAGGTGTTGAATGTATTCGGGTCCTTCCCCCTAAGCCACATCATGGCCTTATCTCGCAATGAGAAGGGGAACAACTTCAGTTGGATCGCCTCAGTTGTGACACCGTTTATCCGGAAGGTGTCACATTTCTCCAAGAAGGAGTCTAAATGCTCAATCGGGCTCTCCATGGGTGCACCCGAAAATTGATCCTGCTGGATCCACGTCACCAAAGATGGCTTAAGCTCGAATCTTTGGGCCGTAATAGCTGGAGGACGGATGGCTGAGGTGGACTCGATGGAAGGCATCGAGTACTCCAGCAGAGACTTGTGAGGCTGGGTGTTCTCCCCCATGGCTTCAGGATCCTCTCTTCTTCGCTTCTCGGCGGCCAAACGCCTTAGGGTGGCGTTTATTTCTGGGTCAACGGGGATCAAGTCGTCTAGACTTCTTGAACTCATGCGCATGAAAAACAACAAACACCCGTGAAGCGAAAAGTGGGAAAGAAACAGATAAGATAAGAAATAAAAATAAAAATAAAAATAAGAAAATAAAAAGGGAAAACGAAGAATGCGAAAATTATCGCGAGGTAGGGATGAGAGCTAGACACAAGGGTTCATGAAATCCTAAAATAACTAGCACGTTGCCTCCCCGGCAAAGGCGCTATAAAGCTTGACGTCCTCCGCTAGTGCGTGCTAGATGTGTGCAATAATACGATTGGGGGCGTGAGATTTAAATATTTTTAACCGCAAGCAAATGGTGTTGTAGTGTGGCTTGGGGGTCGAACTCAGGGAGGCGTGGATGTGCTTGTGTCAAAGAGGATCAAAATCATCCCATGGGCGAGCTAGCCCGGATCAAATGATGGGTTGTCACGGTGAATGGAATGCAAGGTATAGACAATATAAAGCAAAAACCCGGGACTTTGGTTTCCACCCCATCGTGTGATTCTCGCTGATACGGCCTACGGGTAGGATAGCGATCGGGATTTGGGTCTAATGGTGAGACGTTGCCTCTGAAAGTGGTACCGGCGTCCCATGGGCCCGATATTCCGGTCGGTGCCTAGGATGATACACCGGACTTCCCGGGTTCGATCAGTGGGCACTCCCGTGTCCATTAACACTGATCGACTCCGAGAGCACTAAGCTCGCAATGATAACTCCCAACGTCTCATCTTGCCGCTCCCGCGCGCTAGGATTCGGCGTCTACTCTAAGGGCGTGAGCTATGGCTAGGGAGTCAACCGCCAAGTTTATTCCCCCTTGGCCCAACGGTCAAAGGCAGTAATTTTCCCACCGATGACAATAAAACACCCCGCGTAACTGTTAGATTCCTAATCCCTATCGATTTCCTAACCCTGTGGACTCATCGGGAAGAGCCCACGAAGGGGTTTCTGCCAAAATCCCAGATTTGGGAACTACTCACACATATTTAGTAAAAAGCGATCTAAACAGAAATCGACCGTAAAAATCATGATCAGACAATAGAAATGCAATGGTAGTAAAGCAATTAAGATAATACTAAAGTTTGACAAAGATCTAAAAACTTACAAAAACTGGGAAATTACAGCCGTCACAAAATGAAGAAAACAACAAAAAATAACCAACTCCCGTTTCTGGAAAACCTAGGGTTCTATATATAGGAAAAGATATCACCCGATCGGTTGACAAGTCAACCGATCGGGTGACCTGCTTCACACTTTTACAGCGCAATGCGGGACTTCACCCGGTCATCTTCACCCGGTCGGTTGACATATGAATGTGACCGGTTGGATCTTGGTGCCGTCAGGTGAGGAGGCCGGTTGAGCTGACCGTGTCTTGGCTTTTGAGCTTCAGCTACAGGTGAACTGATCGGGTGAAGGTCACCCGATCGGTTGGCAATCAGCTTTGATTTCCAGAGAGTTTGGGCTTTTGACCCGGTCACTGAACCGACCGGGTGACTTCTTGTGAGCTCCAAGCTGCGTCCGGGTGGTGCACGCGTGCATCACCCGATCGGTTGAAGATGACCAACCGACCGGGTGAGGGGCTGAAAGATGATATCATCGTCGTTTGACCCCCTGGATCACGCGTGACTCCTCCTGTTGCTCCGGGGACTTGCGATATCGTCGTTTTATGTCCCTTATGCCAGTAAACTCCTGCAAAATACGGAAAACACAGAAAAGTGAAAGAAAACAAGAAAACACGAGAAAACGAATATAAGACGGCGGTAAAATACGGAAAAACACGGAAGAAAACGTGCGCAAATATATGAAATATAAACGCACGTCAGTTGGTCAAAGAACACTCACCGACCGACTAGTTGGCAAACTAGTCGGTTGGCAAGTCTTCTTAGACCGACTAGTTCATATTGCCTGAAACTTTATCTTTTGGCTATCGAGCATTTAGTCGGTTCACGTTGAATCACCGACCGACTAGTTGATGAACTAGTCGGTCAGTGATCCTTCTTTGACCGACTAGTCTGCTTCAGAATATGACCGGTGGGAATCTTTTGAGCACGATTTTTCTTGCCTCTATAAATACAAACCTGATTCGTTTGAGGCAAGGTTAGAGGTCCATTATCAAAGTTATTTCAGACCTAAGAGAGGAGTTTTCTAAAGCTATTTCCATGCTCTCTCTTCTCACCAAGAATCTCTCCCGCACTCTTTGAGCCAAATTCCTCAAGAGAGATTCTCTCCATTATGAGCTTCTCAAGCTAAGAGCTTGATCCAAGGTCACCAACTCCACCCTAGGCTTCCATTGCTGGTCAACTTCTTGGAGCTAGGGTTTGGTGACATCTTCTTCCTCAAAATCCCTCTTTGCCCTAATTTGGTAAGTATACTCAAGGCATATGATTTTGTGGTAAGTGTTTCATTATTTCATCGCATTTGATATTTGATTTGTTCTCTCGGTTGTGAGAGAAGTGTGTGATCCCGAGTTGTGAGAGTCACATTTTCATTGTGTATGATTTGGTCTTGTGAAGGTTTTTCACAAGAATTTCATAGTGCTAAATCTTGGGTTAGAGGTTTCTAACTCAAGTATCCGGAGGGGATCCAGGTGGTTGGGACGTAGGATCACCGGGAACAAGTCGGGGAGACTTGGGTGGATCCAAACCCGTTACATGTTTTGTTTGCGTTTATATATTCTTGTTGTTAGTAGTCTATTCCACATTGTTGTTTGTATGTTTGCTCAATAATTAGGAATTACTCTCTTGATTATTTTAAAGTACTATTCACCCCCCCTTTAGTACATGTGCAGTAGCTTCGTAGGGCATTACATAGACTTTGCATATTGGAAGGCTAGGATGAAAATCTATTTAGTGTCTGTAGATTATGATGTGTGTGATATTGTTGAAAATGGTTATAGTCTACCCACTATTAAAATTGAAGACACTGTTATGATTAAGCCTAAAGACAAGTGGGATTTAGCTGATAAGAAACTTTATACTCTTAATGGTAAAGTTATGAATGCGCTTATATGCTCTCTTGATAAATCTGAGTTTAACCGTATCTCACATTGTTTAACTGTGCAGGAAATATGGCATATGCTGGAGGTGACGCACGAGGGAACATCGCAAGTGAAGGAATCTGGACTTGCGCTGCTAAGTACAGAATATGAGAGTTTCCGCATGCTGCCATCTGAGTCCATCAAGGAGATATTCGCGAGATTCACGGACATTGTATAGAAATCCAGCTCCCTCAGTAAGCCATACTCTAGCCAGGTACGAAAGATCTTAAGGGCGCTGCCGAGCTCGTTCAGACCTAAAGTCACAGCTATTCAAGAAGCTAAGGATTTATCAACGATGATAGTGGAGGACTTAATAGGCAACCTGATGTCCCACGAGCTTGAGCTGCAAAGTTTAGAAGCTAGAGAGAAACCTGAAGAAAAAGTCAAAGCTTCCACACCATTAGCTCTTCAAGCTAACTATGACGATCTTAATGAGGAGCAAGCTCTAATGGTCAGAAACTTCAGAAGATACATTCAGACTGACCAAGGAAGAGCTGAGATTGGAAAAAGGTTTACTCGTTCCAATAATTTTAATTCTGATAGAATTTCCTCTGAGCAGAAATCTACTAATAAAATGGAATGTTTTAAATGCAGGAAGAAAGGACACATGATGAGGAACTGCCCACAACATATGGCAAATGTCGCAAAGAAGAAAGGAAAAGCCAAAGTGCTAACGTGGGACATGGACGGCGAAGCTGAGGATGAGGAAGAGGAGCATGAAGCCCACTCTGTCATGTGCTTAAAGGGAAAACACAATGAGGTAGACTCTTGCACTAAAGCTGAATTTTTGAATATTTGCAAAGGTATGCAAGCTAAAATAGATGAGCTAGAATCTACCATAGATGATTATAGGGAGGGTAGCTTTGAATTGCAACAGGAAAATTATGAGTTCTCTCAAAAAATTGATAAACCTAAAGAAGAACTTGTTGCATGTAACTCCACCATTAATAGGCTGAAAATGGAGAAAGCCAGCTTGTCTGAAAACGATGATTGTTCCTCTTGTCCCTCTTTGCTAAAAGATATTAGCATGTATAAGCAAGAATTGATAAAGCGTGAAACCGATAATGAATTGCTTACTGAAAAGATTAATTGCTAAATCTTGAACTTAAAGAAAAAATGAATGATTTTGAAAAGAAAGATGAGGAAAACAAGCGAGCTTTCATTAGCAAGTGCACTTTGCTTGTGAATGAAAATTCTATTCCGAAATCCAAAGTCACCACCCTACAATTGTCATTAAAGGGATTTTCCATAGAAAACCAAAACTTTGATATTATTCTTGGAAATCAACTTTATGGCAATAATAGGCGAGGACTAGGATATGGTTTTAAAAATGTTGAAAAATCAAAATATTGAAAAGTTCACATTGAAACAACAAAGGTTGGAAATTCTCATGCAAAGTGCTTTACATGTGGATGTGTTGGTCATACTTCATATCATTGCAAATATAGGAACAAAAACATTAAGTTCAAACAAATATGGGTTCCTAAATCTTTGATGACTAACGTGAGTGGATCTTGTTGGATTTCAAGATCACACATAGCACCTACCATGTAGGTACGATGGAGATTTGGCGAGGAGTTTTCAATTGAACGTTTTCATTATATAGCTCCTTAGCTAAACGGTGACGCGAAGGTATATCTTTCTCTTTGAACTTAATGCATACCTTCATAGCTTTATGTGTGCGTGATTTTGTGTGTGTTTGTGTGCTAGTAGTTGCATTGTTTTGTGTGCATGATTTTTGTTGTTGTGTGATTGCATCTCATGTTTGCTTTAATACTTCATGCATAAAAACAAAAATACTGAAAAAGTATAAAAAATGGTGCTTAAATGTGTATCTTTCTCTTTGATTCATTAAAAGAAGTCTGCATGAATGTTTTTCATATCTGTGTAGAAATTGGTGTATTATTTCGTTTGCTACATGCGCATGTTCGTCTTTCTAAATATTCATGGCATGTCCAATGACTGAAAATAACTTGATTTCTACACTTACTACTTCACTTCCACATGAATCATTATTGTTGCACATTTGGAGATATCATTTATGAAGTATGGAAAGTGAATGTAGGAAGAAAACTTAACTGTAAATCTACGGGAAATGATATACCTTGCCATGGATAAAAATTGAGCGTTAAAAATTGATACTACAAGTATAAAAATGAAAAAGAAGGTTAAATGCTCCATATGAAAAATGGATACAATCTTTGTCAACGGTATTACCCACGAGTATCCACCATAAGCTTTATGGGTAAACTTTAGCGTTGGTGTATGTACTCGTCAAGCAATGCCACCCCCCACATCTAAGAGTCCTTTTAGGCAATGTTTTGGGGTGTGGAGCCTTAAACTCATTTTTAATGAGGCGGAGAAATTCAATCCTAGGTGATAGAATGTTATATGGAAAAATATGGATTGGTTCTGGTTGCTTTCTTAATGATTCTTCCCATGTGCTTCAACTTTAATCATCTCACGTACACGTTGGTGTTGGAGTCGTAGTTGTTTAATTTCATTGGATTTTGACTTGATTATTCTATGATTGTATGCAAGCAATTGTTGGTAATGGTTAATAATACTCTTTTTTGAATGATATATGATTTTGACTTCGTGTTATAACTTTTGATGATAACAAAGGGGGAGAAATGGAAAGATTTGATATTCTTTGTTGTAATGCTCATGAAAAATATGATTGTTTAATTAAGGGGGAGCATTAATGAATATTGGGGAAGCACAAGAATAGGGGAGCATGAATGTTGTTTCGTTGTTAGCACATCATTATATCTCATTGCATGTCACTCACTATCGTCACACTTTCACACACACAATTTGGAAACTTAATGCTCAAATCTTATACTTGGTTTGTCATCATCAAAAGGGGAGATTGTTGGTAGGAACGATCTATGAACTTCGTGTTTGATGATGACAAACGTGTGTGAGCGTTTTAACGTGTGTGTTAAGTGTTTCAAGAACGGCGAACGTGCGATTAATTCACGAAAGGATTTGGTCAATGTGCGAAGGAGAAAGGGAGAGAACCTAGCTTGAGTTGACTCATATCTATTGGAGTTAAACCATAATCTTATTCCGTATCAAGTACAATCTCCATTCCCATTGCAATCACCCTATCACTAGGATTCCCTATAGTCTAATTAATCCTAACCATTGATCTATCCCTTGCCGCAAACCCTAGACCTAGGGACTCTCCTATTGGTGAAAGTCTCTTGCCCCTCGCGCGCGCGCGTGTGTGTGTGTGTGTGTGTGTGTGTGTGTGTGTGTGTGTACAAAAATAGAGGAGAGATGATATGGCCGAAAAACCAAGCCCTCAAGCTTTTTTCATCAAAAAAATACCCAGCTGCCGAAAATTTTAAGGCCTTTTTTCTGTGAAAGCCACAACTTCCCATCTCCAATAAAAGCACATGACGAAAAAGAAAACAGGGCTTCCCCTTTGAAAATAAAAAAATAAAACCCTAAGCTATACCTTTTCTCCAATAGAGCCGGTTGCAAAAAAAAATTCTCATCACCCAAAATTCCTTGAGAAGCCGCACTCTTTGAAGAACACCCAAAAAAAGGACAGATTTTTATTCTTCTCTCTTTGAAAGTTCCAAGAGCTTAGGCCAAATCCTTGTTTTATTTTTCTCTTTGAACATCACAATGCTCAGCTGCACTTCTCATTACCCAATCACCCTTGAGCCTAATTTATAAGCTGATGAACGCAAATTGTTCACCAAGAGATTCCGCCAGCAATGGCGAAATCAGAGGAGAATTTTATTAGCTAGAAGAAAGAAATTACAAGACAAATGAATTAAAGCTAAAACAATGTAAATTTCATACAAGAAAATCGATGGTCTTCTCTCTCTTCTGCCCAGTATTTATAATACAATTAAGGTTAACAAACTTCTAACAACTAACAGTTGTCCATACAAAAGTTGTTACGGTGGCTAACCAACTCCGACGGCCCCTTCAGCAGCGTCGACATCGTCTTCAGGCAGCGCCCAGGTCTTCAACGAACGGAGTAGTATTTCGTTTAAGCTAACGGAATTCAGGTGGGTCCCTCCATCAACGAACTCACAATCCACGGAATTCGGGTGGGTCCCTCCATCAACGAACTCACAATCCACGGCTCAGATCAAGCAATTCCTTGTAATAACGGCTGCCATTCAAACTACAGCAACGATCCGATCTCATTCTCTCCTAGATCGGACGGTTCACCTTTCTCTTCCCGCACTAGCCGTTAGCTTTGTCTCCTTCGCCGATAGCTTCTTCTACCTCGATACTCTTTCCTGGATACACTGCTGGAGTAAACGAAGCTCCTTCTTCCAACAAGCTATTTTGAATTTCAGCCAATTGAGCCCTAACACTCCCTCCCCCATTTCGTGACCTTGCCTCACGGTCAAATTATGGAAATCGCTTCACGAGATCCCAATAAGACTCCTATGTTACCTCCTCCACTAATCGCTGCTTCCATTTGATGAGCACATGAGACTCCAAAGCTCTTGCTCTTTTCACCACCCTTTGATCAACAATAACCTTATATTCATCAATTATTTCCTCCGTATACCTTGGTTGAGATTCCTGCACCACTGCTCGCTCCCCAACCTTCCTCTTGAGTTGAGATACGTGGAAGACAGAATGGATTTGGGCATCAGGGGGCAACTTCAACCTGTACGCGACATCTCCAATTTTCTCCAGTATAACGTAGGGACCATAGTATTTGGGAGACAGTTTATGCTGCTTCCTCATGGAGAAACTAATTTGCCTATACGGTTACAACTTGAGATAAACAAGGTCCCCCACCTGAAATTGACGGTCAGTTCTGTGTTTATCTTCATCCCTTTTCATCCTCTCCCTTGCCTTCTCCAAATTATCCCGTAATAGCTTCAAAGCCACTTCCCTCGAGAAAAGAGCTTCATCAACTGCAGCCATCTTAGAAGTATGTGGGAGATATGATAGAGAGTGGGTGCCAGCCTTCCATAGACTGCTTCAAAGGGTGTCGTCTTTGTAGAACTTCGCCAAGTGGTATTAAACCAAAATTCTGCTAGAGGTAACCACTTAACCCACTCCTTGGGTTTGTGGCCACAGAAGCAGCGCAAGTAACACTCCAAACTTCGGTTGGTAACTTCCGTTTGCCTATCACTTTGGGGATGATATGCAGAGCTGCCAGCTAAAGTAGTCCCCTGCAATTTAAAGACCTCAGTCCAAAATTTACTGGTGAAGACGACATCCCGGTCACTCACTATTGTAGCTGGAACCCCATGGTGTTTGAAACCCACTTCAAAGAAGACTTCGGCCACTTCCTTTGCTGTAAATGGATGCTTAAGAGGAAAGAAATGTGAGTATTTTGTTAGTCTATCAACAACCACATAAATGACTGTGTACCCATTGCACATAGGTAATCCCAATATGAAGTCCATAGAGATACTCTCCCAAATCTATCCTGGCACTGGTAAAGGTTGTAGGAGGCCTGAATATGCTTCATTCTCGGATTTATTTCTCTGGCAAACTTCACATTCATGAACATAATTACGGACATCAGCCCTCATTCCCTTCCAATGGAATGTTTTCTTCAATCTATGTAGAGTTCTAGCTGCAATAGAGTGTCCTGCTACTGGAGAACTATGGAATTCATGGAGCAAGGTATGATGAATGCATGATGAATTAGGACTAATCAGAATTCTTCCTTTATGATAATACAAGCCATCCCCTTTAGTAATTGTTTACTGGACTGGTCCCCTTGTTGCCTTCTTTCTTCAATCATCTGAAAATAAGGATCAACCTCCACCATTTGCTTGATTGCTTGAATCCAGTCACACATTGGAGAAGATATGTGATATATTGAACAAAAATCCTCAACAGTCTCCACACTATTATCTACCTCTCTTGAGAGGCTATCTGCAGCATTGTTACTTTTTTCCTGGCTTGTACTCCACATGATAGTTGTATGATTGTAATTTCATGAGCCATTTGCTTTGCATCCCCTGCTGTAACTTTTGATTGAGCAAGTATCTCAAGCTTTGATGGTCAGTCCTAATAGTAAACCTCCTTCCCAATAGGTATTGTCCCCACTTAGTTACTGACAGAATAATAGCTAAAAGCTCTTTTTCATATGTTGATAATAGCAAATTCCGTCCTGTCAGCTTAGTACTCAAATAGTCTATTGGTTTATTCCTTTGCATCAAAACTTCCCCAATTCCCCTTCCTGAGGCATCACACTCTAATATAAACTCCTCCTCAAAATTGGGCATAGCCAGTACAGGGGCTGAGGTTAGAGCTTTCTTCAATGTTTCAAAAGACATTTGAGCTGCTTCACCCCACACAAAGCTCTCTTTCTTGAGTAAATCAGTAAGAGGGGCTGCTATTCCCCCAAACCCTTTGATGAATTTCCTATAATAGCCAGCTAGCCCTAGGAACCCTCTTACAGCCTTGGGATTCTTAGGTGTAAGCCAATTCACAACTGCTTCAATCTTCCTAGGCTCAACAGATACCCCTTATCAGAAATGACATGCCCAAGATACTCCACAGATTTCTGCCCAAAAGAACACTTGGACAAATTAATAAATAACTGCTGATCTTTCAATATCTGCAATGTTTTGTGTAAGTGCTCCAGATGTGATAGCCAATCCTTGTTGTAGATTAGGATATCATCAAAAAAACAAGCACAAACTTCCTCAAATAACCCTTAAAAATGGAGTTCATTAGTGACTGGAAAGTAAAGGGAGCATTGGTTAATCCAAATGGCATCACAAGAAATTCATAATGGCCATCATGTGTGCGAAAGGCAGTCTTAAATATATCATCATCCCTCATACGGATTTGGTGATACCCCGACCTCAAATCCAACTTAGAAAAGTATTGTGCCCCAAACAATTCATCCAGCAGTTTCTCTATAATAGGAATAAGAAATTTATCTTTAATGGGTTGTTGATTAAGAGACCTATAGTCCACACACATCCTCCAACTAGAATCTGCTTTCCGTACCATCACCACTGGGGAAGCATAAGGACGGTGGTTATGTCTTATTACTCCAGATTTTAACATCTTCCAAACTTGCTTCACTATTTCAGTTTTGAGGGTATATGCATGTTTATAGGGCCTAATGCACACAGTTTAGAGTTTGGCAGTGTATGGATTCTATGGTCACAACTTCTCCTAGGAGGTAATCCTACAGGATCTTTGAAGACTTCTGGGTATTGATCAAGAACTTCTCTCAAGTCCTGAGGTAATTCCTCTTTTCAAGGCCTGCTAAATGTTTACTCCCAGAAATTTCTGACAATTCCAATACATTGAGCTGTATCCAATACCCTTCCCCCTGTTGTTTGAGAGCTTTATCAATTCCTTTCTCATCCACCAGCTGAGCATTTTGAGGTTCCACTCCTTGCCAAGACCATTCCTTTCCTCCCCACTTAAATTTCATTTGCATTTTCCTGAAATTGAAGATAATGTCATCCAACTGCCATAACCATTGAGTTCCCAAAACAATCTGCTGACCTCCTAATGGAAAAATTAACAAATTAGGAGAAACCACCACTCCCTGGCAATGAATTAGCACTTCTTTACAAATACCTGACCCTTGCAACTTCTGTCCATTTGCTACCATAACATCATAGTCATTTGATTGTTCCACAGTTAACCCCAATGACTTCACTAACTTTGGATGGATAAAGTTGTGTGTTGATCCTGTGTCCACTAGTATGTTAATGGTATGGCCCTTAATACTACCCTTGAATCTAAGGGTGTGTGCAGTGGGGATACCAGATAAACCCTGCACAGAAATAGAAGGAAATTCACCATCACCCATTTCCTGCCACTCTTGTATTTTTTCATTCCCTTCAACTCCTGTCTCCACCACAGCTTCTTCCACTTCTTCTTCAATATCTAGGATGTACAATTGTTTACGACATTTATGACCCCTTTCCCACTTCTCATTGCAGGTGAAACACAAGTTATTTTTTCTTCTATTTTGTATCTCCTCTTGAGTTAACAATCTTCCTCTAGGCACAAAAGTTACCACAGGTTTAGATGAATCTTTAAACACTTCTTTTGGACCCCCTGGAGGTTGCAATTGATGGTACTTATGATAGGGAATAGCTGCTGAGGGTACTCTATTCTTCTTGGCTATGACCAATTTCTCCATTTTTTCTTCTATTTTGTATCTCCTCTTGAGTTAACAATCTTCCTCTAGGCACAAAAGTTACCACAGGTTTAGATGAATCTTTAAACACTTCTTTTGGACCCCCTGGAGGTTGCAATTGATGGTACTTATGATAGGGAATAGCTGCTGAGGGTACTCTATTCTTCTTGGCTATGACCAATTTCTCCTCAAAAGTCCTAGCCAATTGAACAGCTCTTCTGAAATTTTCAGGATTTAAAGACATGACATCCAATCTGATATCATCCATTAATCCATTTATGAATTTGTCTACCACATACTCATCTGGCATTTTACGTAACAGCCCTACAATTTGTTCATGCCTCCCTAGATATTCCTTAACAATTCCAGTTTGTTTAAGATTAGAAAAAACTGCATAAGGTTTATCTAGCTCAGTAGGTCCAAATCTCACTATAATCTCGTCCTTAAACTTCTCCCAATAATAGAAATTAGGCACATTAATTTTTCCCCAGTCATACCAATGAAGTGCATCACCCCGTAAATAGAATGAACTAGTATTCACCCAATTAACATATGGGGTTGAGTAATAAACGAATAATTGTTGTACCTGACTTAACCATGGAAATACATCCTCGTCCCCCTTGTATAAAGGAAATTCTCGCTTAAGGACCCTCAGATGTATTTGAGGAGGAAGATCACCTAGCCCTCCTCTTCTCTCCGAACCTCTATCTCCATTAAAAGGGGGGTTCACCACTCCTTTCATCTCCTTGCATCCTGGAGCCATTCTCTGGATTTCTCATACGAGCATCCAAACTGAGTTGACCATTCCTCAGTAATTGCATTTGGACTTCTTGATTAGCAAACTTCTCTTCAATTTTGCTTTGACTACTTAACATGGCCTGTATTTCAGCAGCTGTATGCTCATTTGAATGACGCTGAGACTTAATCAGAGCTTGGATCTGAGATTGAATTTAATAGAGCTTATTCTCTTGCTGCATTCGCCATTCATGAGATTCATCCACATGTTCGATTTGAAGTTCGGTGTGATAACCCTGAACTTGATCTAACTCTGTAGCCGGTGCATTTTCAACACCGATTTTTTCTTCCCCGCCATGGCTCGTAACTGGAGCTTTGATACGATGAACGAAAATTGTTCACCAAGAGATTCCGACTGCAATGGAGAAATCAGAGGAGAATTTTATTAGCTAGAAGAAAGAAATTACAAGACAAATGAATTAAAGCTAAAACAATGGAAATTTCATACAAGCAAATCGATGGTCTTCTCTCTCTTCTGCCCAGTATTTATACTACAATTAAGGCTAACAAACTTCTAACAACTAACAGCTGTCCATACGAAAGTTGTTACGGTGGCTAACCAACTCCGGCGGCCCCTTCATCAGCGTCGACGTCATCTTCAGGCAGCACCCAGGTCTTCAACGAACGGAGTAGTATTTCGTTTAAGCTAACGGAATTCAGGTGGGTCCCTCCATCAACGAACTCACAATCCACGGAATTCAGGTGGGTCCCTCTATCAACGAACTCACAATCCACGGCTCAGATCAAGCAAGTCATTGTACTGAACGGTTGCCATTCAAACTACATCAATGATCCGAACTCATTCTCTCCAAGATCGGACTGTTCACCTTTCTCTTCCCATCACTAGCCGTTAGCTTCGCCTCCTTCGCCGATCGCTTCTTCTACCTCGATACTCTTTCCTAGATACACTGCTGGAGTAAACGAAGCTCCTTCTTCCAACAAGCTATTTTGAATTTCAGCCAATTGAGCCCTAACATAAGCCAAAAATTCTCCCAAAGAAACCCTAGAGAGAGGAGGCCGAAATCTTTTTGTTGGTGCTGGGAAGAATCCACAAGAGATACACATTGTTAATCAAAAAGGGAGGTCATTCAACACAGAAATCACAAACCAAAAGATTTTTTTAAAGCAAACTTAAGCATCCAAGCACTAACAGAGAAGCATCCTGTTCAATTCAAACAAAGCCAATTTATTGCAGAAAGGTTAGTGTCTCGTTCCTTTAATTAAAGTTTAATCTCTTTTTTTTTGTTTCTGTGCAGAGGCAACCATAAAATTCACAAGGGGGCACTTTATTGGTGTGATGACAGCAAGTTATTAGTTCTTAATCCAAAACTCATTCGGGGCAAAGGACATTGATTTTATTGGCAGAGAAAGCTCGATTTCATTTGATTAAGCAACCAAAATCCGGAGCAATCATTGACCAACTGACGCCATCTCTGTGGCAACGAAGCAGACCCACGTACATATCTCCTTTCACGAAAAATGAGGCAACAACAAAGCGGAACCGTGCAGTGAAATACAAGGACAATTCAGAAACTGCACTTTCGAGATAGACTTCGGATCGAGACACCTTTTGCGTCAGACTGGAGCTGACAACGTGCTGATTGACAAAGGCGACTACACGGACATGAACTGAGCATTTCTAAATCCTTTACTCTTTTATATTCGTGTATTTGTGTAACGATCTCTGTTGGGGAAACTTTACCAGTTTATTGTGTTTTTGGGGGACTTGACGAGTTGGGGCTCGTCAAGGGTGAGAGAATATGACTAGGTTGATAGTGTAGAGCACACGGGAGTGCGTACGAGCTAGGTGAGAGTTGATTTGGGGATCTTGACCCATTGTAGTTGTACCTTGATTATATATCTATCTAATAGTTGCTTTCGGGGCTGGAGTAGGTCGTGGGTACGACCGAACCAGGGTATATATGTGCGTACTCTGTGATTGCATTCTATTTACTCTGCCTGTGTTTATAACTGCGTGTGGTTGTTCGTGGGTTGCACGAATATTTTTAATAGCCTATTCACCCCCCTCTTGGCTACGATCCAGATCCAACACCTAGTGTGGTGAGCCTCTCCCTTATGTGAGGGTCTTGAAGTGGCTGGGACGAAGAGAGTGGCTTCTCTCGGTCCCCTGGGCCCTCGGCCCACTTCGGGCAAGTAATGTTCCCCAGGCCAGCCCAATGTTGCGACATAAATGATATCTGTGTCTATGAGGAAACTGGATATATGCTATGAGCACAGAAAATTTCTTACGATGACATGTGATATATAGGTTCAAATTAAACCTTTAAAAAACTTTTTAATTTTTTTAAAATAAAAATGTGATCCTATTCAAAATTTTCACACAGGAACAACGCTTATATATGTAATGTATAAATAATACAAACATACATACACATATAAATACACACAAGACATACACATATACATATGCACGTACATACACACTTTGGAATAAGTGTTCGTAAGGCGGCTCTTTAGGAAATTATTTAAGGAGTTGGCCTAAAATTCATATAGTTGAAATACTTTTGGATGATCTAATTCGTCCATCATGATCTTCATATTTCAAAATGGTTATTTATGCAAAATCAAGTGATTTAGATACTTTTTAACCATTGATCAAGTGACATTATTTGCTCTATTGTTCACAAACCATTCATTTTGTAACCACATAATGCATATTTAAAACACATTTAAAATTATCATTTTTTGTAAATAAGTATATGTTGACTTGTAAATCATGATGGACGGATCAGATCATCTACAAAATAGGTCAATTATATGATTTTAGGACGACTTCTTAGATAATTTCCGAAGGAGTCACTTAGGAACTATTTTCCTACACACAAAAGAAAAATGTATATGTGGTGATTGCAAGTGCAATTTTTTGTGATATCGCATGTATACATGATTTTTATTTATTATTTTTAAAAAATTAAATTTCTTCAACACATCAGGAGCGGTGGGCCCCCCTCCCAGCCCGCCCAACACGTCTCCGTTGGCTGGCGCGGTGCCGATGAGCTGCTGTACCGTCGCGACCAGCGTCTGAATGTTCACGTTGGTCTCCTGGGCCAGGGCACGGAGTTGCTCCTGCGTGGCCAGCTCGGTCTCGCCAGTCTCTTCGGCTGAGGGGGCGTGGTGATTGTCGTTGGGTGTGCCCTTAAGGTTGCTGCTGGGTGCGCCATTTCCCTCCTCCGGGATGGGGGCATGCGTCTCTTCCCGTTGCAGGCGCGTGCAAATGCAAGTGTGGTTTGTTTTTTCGTGGGATAGTTCGTAGTTCCCACAGACGGCGCCAGATGTTCCAGAGTGTTTTCTCACTACAGAAGCGTTGACCGTGGACTGCCCGGTCAACGTGGTCAAGGGGCTGATTTGGGTCCCTTGGGTGCGTCGAGCACGTGTAGACGCGATGAGAATCGGAGATGCAGTCGACGCAGAGCACGTCAGCTGGGCCGGGTCTGGATCCTCGGCCTCAGGGGGGCTGAGGGGAAGCCTCGGCCCGGTGTGAGGTGCTCGGCCTCGGACGGTCGGGCGACGAGGGGTAGCCTCGGTCGCCTTGGCTTGGCGTGCGACCGATGCGGAGCTGAGGGGAAGCCTCGGCTCGGATGGGTGTGCTCGGCCTCGGTCGGTCAGACGACGAGGGATAGCCTCGGTCGCCTCGCTTGATGCGCGGCCGGCGTGGAGCCGAGGGGAAGCCTCGGCACTTGGATCTAACGTCTTCCTGCACAGACGAGAACACTCGTCAGGGAGGCCGGACCTTGGTTTTGGCCAAATCCCCTCCGATGCCTAAGTCAGATGACGATCTGAAAGAGGAGGCTCGGCGGGGACGGTTCGACTCGAGAGGAGATCGGAACGACGTCCTCCGACGCGAGCGGGGGGAAGGAGATGAAGTGGGGGAACTAGGTCGTTGAGGGAGTACCTTAGGTTTTGTTACCTGAGATGCGGTCCCTTGTTCAGTCGTCCTCCTAGCCCTTTTATAGGCCTCTTGTCGTGAACCCCCATGACTCACGTCCTACGTCCGCCCCCAATCGTGCCCCCTCAATCCGCCTCCCCATCGCCGCTCCCCGCGCCATGCCAGCACCTCCCCATAACGGCCATTAAGTGGCAGCGGGCCTGGGGGACGGTTATCGCTGTAGTGGGCGAGTGACTCGCACGTTTCCGGGGTCAGGTCGGATCCATGTTCGGGGTCCTCCCATGGGCTTCGTTGGGTGGGCTTGGACCCCCCACGATTTCACGTTGTAGGCTGCGCCTTTGGGCCCATGCCGTTGGGCCTCCACAAAATAGACGTATCAATTGCCCCCATCGGTGGGGCCGATCGGCCTTGGCCGGTTCGGTTCGACCGATGTGACTCCTGGGGTTCCGATTGGCGTGTCAGTCGAGGCACGGTCATAAATGAAGGTCATGATGAGGCGGATCGATAGGACTTCCCTTGGCGCCTATTTCGAAACGCCGCCGGCTCTTTGAGTCTTGCCACGCGTTCCTGTCAGGCGTTTTGAATTCGCCCCTGGGTCTTGTATATAAGTGCACCGGCTGCTTTGATCCCAACTTCTTCCTCGCTCTCCTCTCTGTTCCGGGCTTTCCACAAACTCGGAGTCTTCCGCCGCCTTCGTTCTCTTGCCTTCTCCAAATAAACAAAAAGGTAACTCCTTTCCCATCCTCATATTATGGCTGCTCTTAGGATAGGTGGCTCTGGCCGAGGGGCGAGGGATCCTCCTGAGTCCAGGCGTGGCGGGACCCGATCTATGGGACCCGGTCCCTCCTCGGGGAGCCGTTCCCTCCGAGACAAAGGGAAGGGGAAGCTCTTCCCCGACTATGCTGGCGATGATGTGGCGTCGGTTGCAGTGCGGCTTAATGTACCTCCGATTATCCTCAGAACGCCGTCGAGGACTCCTTTTCTGGCGGCTGCGGAGATTCGGGGGAGGTACCTCTGTCACCCGTATGATGTCCGAGTCCCTTTCATCGACGAGCGGATCTGTCTTCCGCGGGGCAACGAAGTCGGCGTTTACGTCGAGATGTTCCGTCTGGGTCTTCGTTTCCCGCTCCATCCCTTCTTTATCCAAGTCATGGAGTACCTCATGGTGTCCCTTTGCCAGTTTACCCCATGTTCAGTTGCGGTTCTGACGGGCTTTGTGATGCTCTGCTACACTCGCGGTCTGGAGCCATCTCTCCCCCTTCTCTTCTATTTTTATCAGATCCAGACGGTCGGTCTAGGGTCATGGCTACACCTCCGAGTCCGAGTGGGGAGGGATTGCCTGATCGGGCTACCCCACTGGGCGGGGGATTGGAGCTCTGGTTATGTCTTCGTAGTCTTCCTTGAGGATGCTCAGATTTTGACAGGTTGGGGTGGGTCAGGTCGGCCTTGCCAAACGCTAACCATCTCCGAGGTTGATCAGGCGGCCGTCGCGCTGCTGTCGGCCCTCCCCTTGGAGGCGAAGTCTGTCTGGCCTTTGCTGGATGACCTACTCCCGAAGGCCGTCTTGTGGTCTCCGGGTAGGTCGCTTTTCTAGTCCTGGGTTGTCCCGTGGCTTACCCTGATTTCGGTTTCGCTTGCAGGAATGGCTGGTCGTGAGTTCACCCGCAACGTCGATGAGCTGATTCGGCGAGGAGCCGCTCGGAGCCGAGGTAGCACCTCGGGAAGGGCGCCTCGGCAGACCGTCGAGGAGGAGGTGCGTCGAGCCGAGCCCACCGTGGGCAAGGTGGCGGCCGCGTCTCCCGTCTCTACTTCTGGTAGTCCCCTCCCCGGGGAGTTCGCGAGAGTCGGATCCGTCCCACCTGCCCAAGTGGTGGGGGGTGATGATGGGTCCGGCGCAGCTCCTCTTGTGCCTGGCGCGCCCCCTCTTGTCTCCGAGGGTGGAGGCAGCACGAGGCGGAAGCGCTCCCCTTCGGCGCTTACCTAGCCTCGCGGAGGGAAGAGGAGGAAGGAAGGCACGGATCCCCTTAGTCCGGTGTGCTCCGTGCCCCCGGTGGTGGCCGCCGAGGATCTTCCAGTGACACTGACGACCACCCCTGTCGCCGCGGCCCTGCCTCCATTATCGGGAATCGGTGCCCTGTTGGCGAGCTGCTCGGCCCCCCTCGAGGTCACCCCCGGGGACTCGGTGTTTGTCGACCGAGCATTGGCTCAGCAGTTGGCCGAGGGATCCGTTCTCCCCTGGGACCGTGGTCTCCTCGAGAGGGCCCCCGCCGACAAGGTGTCGGACATCTTGGTTTGGATCCTTCAGCAGGTCTAGCTATCCCGCTGTCCCTTTCTTTCCTTTGCTTTCTTCTTGGCTCATGTCTTGTCGTTCAGGGTTCAACCCTCGCTGTCGAGTCGCAGCGTCGAGCTGTCCGTTTGAGGGAGCTGGAGGAGTCCTCTGCAAAGGCCCACGAGCGGGCTGGGGTGGCGGAGGTAGCTGCGGTGGCGGCCTAGATGGAGTCTCGGCAACTCAAGCTCCGGGTGGCTGAGCTAGAGGGGCGAGTGGCCGATCTTCAGGGGGAGTTGGAGGACGCTCGGCGGTCGGTTGGGGAAGCGGCGGAGTCGTTCCGCCTGGAGAGGGAGGATTTCCAGAGGGAACTGTCGGATCGGCGTCAGGTGGCACGGTTTGCGGATGAGGTGGAGAGGGGCATCGTTGGGACTCTGGAGGAGAGGATCTTCGAGGTCCTCAGGGAGGCCTTCGGTAAGTATGAAGACCTTATCGGCCCCCGGATCGTCAAAGTCGTCCAGTCCTCCTTCCGGGATTGCGCGGAACGCGTCCGACAAGCCCCTCCGCCTGCCGATCCCCTTCGCTCCGAGCAGGGCGAGGCGACCGAGGATGCGTCCTCCCGAGTCCGGGTCCCCTAGGTCATCCTTCCCGGCCTGTCATCCTCGTTTTTATCCTCAAATTTTTCAGCATCTGCTTCGCTTTGGCCCAGCCTACTTGAAATGGATCCCTGACCTCGCAATCTCCATTGGCATCTTTACAGGCTCTCTGCTTCAGGGCAAACAATTGCTGATTGCAAGGATGTTCATTTAAGCCAGCAATTTTGTGTTCTTGGTCGACAAGTTTTGCTCTGCCGGCGTCACCCTAGTTTCCGTGGGTGACGAATTTTGTTGTTCGCCGAGAGTGAATTATTTGTAAGGAGGTTCCTACACTTCGATTTCCTGTAAAAAGACACACTTTTGTACATCGGTTAACTGTTGGAAATGAAATTGACCTACTTGAATTTTCTGTGCATTTTGCTTTGTTGCTGCGACTTCGGCTCCTCTGCTGATGGTGGTCGCTCGCCTCCTTCCTCCGGGAGGTCACCCCTTGCCCCTCGAGTGGACAAGTCGGTTGACGTCCTTATTGGCTGGGGGGTTGCCCCCAGTCCTATAAACAATGGAGTCGGTCTAACCGTCTTCGCTGGCGACGAGGGTCGCTCTCAGTCTTATGAGCAATGGAGTAGGTCAGCGAGGGAGAAGTCCCTCGGCTTAGGACCAGTTGGCGTCTGCGCCGACTGGGGGAATTGCCCCCAGACTTATGAGCGATGGTGTCGGTCAGCGAGGGTGAAGCTCCTCGGCTTGGAACCGGTCGGCGTCGGCGCTGGCTGGGGGAATTTCCCCCAGACTTACGAGTGATGGAGTCGGTCGGTGAGGGTGAAGCTCCTCGGCTTAGGACCGGTCGGCATCTGCGCTGGCTGGGGGAATTGCCCCCAGACTTACGAGCGATGGAGTCGGTCAGCGAGGGTGAAGCTCCTCGGCTTAGGACCGGTCGGCGTCTGCGCTGGCTTGGGGAATTGACCTCAGACTCACGAGCGATGGAGTAGGTCAGCGAGGGAGGAGTCCCTCGGCTTAGGACCGGTTGGCGTCCGCGTCGGCTGGGGGGATTGCCCCCAGACTTACGAGCGATGGTGTCGGTCAGCGAGGGCGAAGCTCCTCGGCTTAGGACCGGTCGACGTCTGCGCTGGCTGGGGGAATTACCCCCAGACTTACAAGCGTCGGGGTCGGTCAACGAGGGCGAAGCTCCTCGGCTTAGGAGCGGTCGGCATCTGCGCTGGCTGGGGGAATTGCCCCCAGACTCACGAGCGTCGGGGTCGGTCAACGAGGGAGAAGCTCCTCAGCTTAGGACCAGTATTGGTTGACCCCCCGTCCGGTGAGGTGGCGGTCTTCACTCTTATGCAGCCTTAGCAAAATGTCGACTCTGTCGGAGATGAAGAAAAGGAAAAAAGAGTGCATTTGTACTCTTAAAGGTCCTATTGGACTAGTACATTTGGAGGAAAGAAAGAAATAAAGCAAGCCGGGGGGATGTGAACCTAGATAATCTCCTCCCGACTAGGGGTGACTGGGGGGCCTCGCTTGCTCATTCTATGATGCGGAGGGGTCCTTGGACGGCGTTGACCTTCTTTCCTTTGTCCGGCTGCTTGGATGTTCCTTATCCGTGGGCCAGGTCATCGGTAAAGTTCCTTGCGCGCCCTCGGCTCATCAACTTCTCGATGTCCTTCTTTAGGTGCCAGCAGTCTTCAGTGTCGTGGCCGTTGTCTTTGTGGTACTGGCAATACTTTTCCCCATTTTCCCCCCCTCTTTTTGTCTTCGGCGGGGGGCGATCAGCGCGCTCTTCCTTCTGCACTTGAGTGAGGACGACGTATGGGGTGGCGTCCCTCGTATCCTCCCTCCGCTGCTTGTTTCTCGCCCTCTTCTCTGTCCGGTACCCTTCGGGGCTGCGGCGCTCACTATCGCCGCGCTTGGTCCCTCGTCTGGCCTTTCCTGCCTCGATGGCCAAGGTCTCCTCGGTCAACATGAAGCGCTCGGCCCTCGCCATGATCCCGGCGAGATCTTTCGGGGGATCATTGTGCAGAGATTTCTTCAAGCCTCTATGACGCAGCCCTTTCTTTAGGGCCGTTTGGACAACGAGGTCGGGAGGGCTGTTTACGTTCAGTCGCTCAGCGTTGAAGCGACGCATAAATTGTCGGAGCGGCTCGGTCGGGCCCTGCACTATGTTAAACAAATGTTCAGCATCAGGCATTACCTGTCGCCCTACCATGAACTGTTTGCAGAACAGCTGGGTGAGTTCCTCGAAGCTGTCAATGGAGCGGCTGGGCAGGCTGCGGTACCAAGTTCTCGCTGCTCCCCTGAGGGTCGAATAAAAGCCCCTGCAGAGCAGGGTATCATTGGCTCCCTGGAAAGACATGTCCCCCTCGTAGTCCATCACATGGTTCCCTGGATCTCCTATCCCGTCGTATTTCCCCAGCGTCGGGATCTTGAATCGAGAGGGGACCCGCGCGTCGGTTATTCTCCACGATAGGGGGCACCGGTCTCCGTGGATGCCTCCAGGGGTCCGACACCCGCCTACCTCAGGCTCGTTCGGTTGTGGAGGTGGCACAGGCGCTGGCTGGGCTGGCTCAACGGCCCTCGCCACACTGGGGGTGTGGCTGGTCCGGCGTTCCCGGCTCCTCCGGCGGGAGCTTCCGCTTAGCCGTGATAGGTCCCTCGAGTGGTGCCGATCACTTCTTCTGCGGTGGGGTGATCGTGGCCGACGAGACGACGCGGTCACCGATTCGTCCCCCCGTGTATTCGGTACCCCTCCTGCTTATTTCGCGATGAGAGGAGGAGGCGCACGATCTCGCCTGGTGGAAGCCGGGTAGTGTGAACCGACGCTCCGTGTTCAGTCTGTGGTTTCCGTGGTCAGCGACCACAGCGAACCGCAGGAGCAGTGGGCCCCCTCCCAGCCCGCCCAACACGTCTCCGTTGGCTGGCACGGTGCCGATGAGCAGCTGTACCGTCGCGACCAGCGTCTGAATGTTCGCGTTGGTCTCCTGGGCCAGGGCACGGAGTTGCTCCTGCGTGGCCAGCTCGGTCTCGCCAGTCTCTTCGGCTGAGGGGGCGTGGTGATTGCCGTTGGGTGCGCCCTCAAGGTTGCTGCTGGGTGCGCCATTTCCCTCCTCCGGGATGGGGGCATGCGTCTCTTCCCGTTGCAGGCGCGTGCCAATGCAAGTGTGGTTTGTTTTTTCGTGGGATAGTTCGTAGTTCCCACAGACGGCGCCAGATGTTTCAGAGTGTTTTCTCACTATAGAAGCGTTGACCGTGGACTGCCCGGTCAACGTGGTCAAGGGGCCGATTTGGGTCCCTTGGGTGCGTCGAGCACGTGTAGACGCGACGCGAATCGGAGATGCAGTCGACGCAGAGCACGTCAGCTGGGCCGAGTCTGGATCCTCGGCCTCAGGGGGGCTGAGGGGAAGCCTCGGCCCGGTGTGAGGTGCTCGGCCTCGGACGGTCGGGCGACGAGGGGTAGCCTCGGTCGCCTTGGCTTGGCGTGCGACTGACGCGGAGCTGAGGGGAAGCCTCGGCTCGGATGGGTGTGCTCGGCCTCGGACGGTCGGGCGACGAGGGGTAGCCTCGGTCGCCTTGGCTTGGCGTGCGACCGACGCGGAGCTGAGGGGAAGCCTCGGCTCGGATGGGTGCGCTCGGCCTCGGTCGGTCAGACGACGAGGGATAGCCTCGGTCACCTCGCTTGATGCGCGACCGGCGTGGAGCCGAGTGGAAGCCTCGGCACTTGGATCTAACGTCTTCCTGAACAGACGAGAACACTCGTCAGGGAGGCCGGACCTTGGTTCCGGCCAAATCCCCTCCGATGCCTAAGTCAGATGACGATCTGAAAGAGGAGGCTCGGCGGGGACGGTTCGACTCGAGAGGAGATCGGAACGACGTCCTCCAGCGCGAGCGGGGGGAAGGAGATGAAGTGGGGGAACTAGGTCGTTGACGGCGTACCTTAGGTTTTGTTACCTGAGATGCGGTCCCTTGTTCAGTCGTCCTCCTAGCCCTTTTATAGGCCTCTTGTCGCGACCCCCCATGACTCACGTCCTTCGTCCGCCCCCAATCGTGCCCCCTCAATCCGCCTCCACATCGCCGCTCCCCGCGCCATGCCAGCACCTCCCCATAACGGCCATTAAGTGGCAGCGGGCCTGGGGGGACGGTTATCGCTGGAGTGGGCGAGTGACTCGCGCGTTTCCGGGGTCGGGTCGGATCGATGTTCGGGGTCCTCCCATGGGCTTCGTTGGGTGGGCTTGGACCCCCCACGATTTCGCGTTGTAGGCTGCGCCTTTGGGCCCATGCCGTTGGGCCTCCGCAAAATAGACTTATCAGTATGCGTGTAAGATCTGCTTTTTCAAGACCTGTATTGCCCACTGCCATCAAAGTTTCATTTGCATTTGCGTCTTATCATTGCGGGAAAAAAGAGCAGAACAGTTGTTTGGAGAAAAGGAAGAGATGCTGCATTTCAGTATGAGGTGGTGGCTCCTAATGATTGAACAGATGACTTTATATCTCCTGCCCCTTTCAATGGAGAAGTTGGTAGCCTCATACACATTGATAGTTAGATATACAGTTTGTGAAAAAAAAAGGCTCTATGATTCAATAATACGAGCATCTAGTTCTCCTACACCCGTTCAAGAAATTTGGATCCAATAGAAAATTGTATGGAAGATGGAAAAGCCTTGTGCATGATTCAATAAATAGCTTGTGAATTGGCGAGGCATATTCCCATTACTAGTTTGGTGAACAATGTCCCAAAAAAGAGACATCAAAGGTGTCCCGAAAGAATGCAGGTAGTAGTGGTAGTAGTGGGTTCCCAGTAAAACCTCACACTCACATATAAGAACACCATCTACCTCCAAATATTCTCTCAATCATAGCAACTTTTGACTACATTATTCAGGGTCCTGGAAGCCTACACTCGCGAGCTAATTTGCCGTCTATTTCTGCTTCTCTCGCTCACTATCCAATGGAGGGGAGGACCCGAAGCTGAGGAAGCAGTAAACATGTTTTTAAAGTAAATAAAAATCAGCTCTCTATCACCTTCGTCCTAAAATCCTTTTGTTGAGAAATGCAGGTGGAGCAAAGAGGTGACATCATGGCACACCCTATCTTTGCTTTTGATTATGAGTGTCTCAGAGTTTGGGTTTGTTCATAGGATTCTTCACATGGATAGGACTTAGGAGACTGCTTTTTTTAAATAATGATGATGGCGATGATAAACAAATAAACAAGATAAGAAAGAATGTTACACTTTTGATGGCTGATTCGAGGAAAAACACTGATATGACCCTCCCATGATGGGCCAAAACCGAACGGCACAGGCCCGTGTCGCAAGCCCACGGCCCCGGGGGGAACGGACCGAGCGATGAGGCCACCAAGAAGGCTCACAGTTGGGCCAGCCTCGGACCGAAGCAGGCGCTACCGCAGATCCACGCCAGCAGGAATTAGCAGCTCTCCTTAAAGCGTGCCCTCTTAATCACCATTAAGGGACCCCATTACGTCCACCTTCAAGACCCATGAAGACGCCATTAATAGGCGGATGATGAGGGCGAGATAGGGGGAGATTTAGAAGACACGGTTGAGGGGAGGCTCCTATAAAGAGACGCGAGGTACAACGTATATGGGGATCACTTCCTGGATATCAAAATAACTGAGGTATTCCTCTTATACGACATTATCTTCCACCTTAAATTTTTCCTCCACAGCTCGGCCCGAGGACTCACGTATCAGTCTCCCCGTGAGCCATACCGATCCCACAGAGCATTCATTAGATCTGTTCTGACTTAAGCAGCGGAAAGGACTTGGTCGGAAGCAATGTCCGACCCATCTGACGAGCTTTCTCGTCTATTCAGGTCAAGAAAATCCAACCACGCCGAGGCTACCCTTCGCGCCCAGCTAGACTGCATCCGAATGCGTCCGCTTCCGATTCCATTCGTCTACGCCCAAGAGGAGGTCGTCGCCCTGTCGAGGATTTCCATCGGCACGCCGACGCGCGGGCTTACACACTCTTCGTCGAAGCCGAACGAGCCGAATCCCGCTCCTGGAGGCTGCACGTGATCCTCACGAGCGCGTTGACGTCCAGCCCCCAAGTCAACCATTCCGTGGTGAGAAAACACCCTGATACATCTGGTGCCGTCTGTGGGAAACGAACGAGCCCCCACGTCAAACAACCGCATCACGGAAATGGAATCTACATGCAATGGAGTAGGATGCATGCCCCCCATCCACGAGGAGGAAGACTACATCCCCCCCGAAAACGACGCAGCCACACTACCGAAGGCACCAGTGACTCACGCTCGATGACCCAAGAACAACTTCGTCTCTTCGCCCAGGAGACGAACACCCACTTTCAGACACTGACAGCATCCATCCAACAACTCGTAGGCAAACCACGCCTTCCTGAGGGGGAATCTGCGGCCGTCTCCAACAGACAGGAGCGCCGACCCCTGCTGCGCTCTGACGTGGTCATCGACCACGACGGTGAAGGTGCCGACCCAGAACGACAGTTCACCATGCCGGGCTTCATCCCGGTGCGATCTCTCACCCCCACCTCGCTCCAGGATGAGGCCAACGGAAAGACCGAATGTGCCCGAGGCGAGTCGATCACGGCATCGTCCAGACGCCCGTGCTCGGCTCGCCCACGGTCACCCAGCCATCGGGCCGCCGAGGACCGGAGGAGGCCCCATAAGAGGAGGCACAGAGGTTGAGAAGATCGTCGCGGGAGGAGAAGTGCTCAGTGACCAACACCTACCACCAATCGGGATGGAAGCCGAGCGGATTCTCGCCGAACTCCCGCCAGCCTGTCATGGCAACCTGGCTCTCACGCTGAAGTGCTGGCGGGCTATAGAGACCTGGGAGGCCCCATGGAAGACCATTACCCTTTGGCGAGGAGCATTACGGATGCACGGATACCGTCCAGGTTCAAGGTGCCGACATTGGAGAAGTATGACGGCACGGGGGACCCAGAAGACCACGTGATGAACTACGAGGCAGTCATGACTTTTCAAGGGGCTAACGACGCCCTGCTCTGTCGTGGATTCTACTCCAACCTCTGAAAGTCCGCCAAAAATTGGTACCACAGCCTCCCCAACCGCTCCATCACCAACTTCCATGACCTCATCCAGAAATTCTGCAAGCAATTCATGGCCGGCCGAAAAATAAAGATGGACTCGGAGCTTCTGTTCAACGTGATATAGAGGCCGGGTGAATCCTTTCGAAGCTACATGTGATGCCTCAATGCTGAATGGCTGAATGTGGAGAGCTGGCCCGAGATGGTCGTAAAAACGGCCCTGAAGAAGGGGCTCCGACACATTGGCCTGAAGAAGTCACTACACAACGACCCCGCGAGGGACCTCGCTGACGTAATAGCCTGGGCGGAACGCTACATGCTGACGGAAGAGGCGTTGGTAGAAGAGGAAGGAGGTCTCCCCACGGGGTTAAGCAGGGCTCCAAACGGGAAGAGAGCGATCATCGTGAACCGGACAACCACAAGCGAGATAAGAAGGCAAGGGGAAAACATCACAAAGAGGAAGCGTGGCCAACCAGGCTGAACTCCACTCAGCACGACGTCTTAACCCAGGCTCAGAAAGAGGGCCACACCAGCAATCCATCCCCGAAGATGAAGATTGATATAAGGGACGAGGAGAAATTCTGCAGGCACCACAAAGGCAATGGCCACGACACCGATAAATGATGGCACCTGAAGAAAGACATTGACAAGCTGATCAGTCGAGGGGACCAGAAGAACATTGTGGAAGACCCAAAGATAACCCCCAGAAAGGGACGTCTTAACAGATGGATAAAGGAAAAAAGTGAATGTCGTCCAGACAGCATTGCATATCATCGAGTGAGAGGGCGGGACAATCAGCCGCATCTCCTCCCCAGGCGAGACTAGCTCGCCATTATCTTCCCTGCTTTTTCCCCCTTTCAAATGTATTTCCGGTTTCGAGAATGAAATGCATGTTCGCACTAAAGCAGTCATGTTTCTTTCTTCTACGCCGCACCAGACCACTCAATCGCCTGTAAGGCTGGGACAACTCCCCCAGCAGGCCAATCACTCCAATCGATCGTAAGGCTGAGGGCGACTCCCCAGCAAGTCGATAGTTTCAATCGACCAAACGGCTGGGGGTAACTCCCCCAACAAGCCGATAACAACGATCGACCGTAAGGATGGCGGTAACACTCCCAGCAAGCCGATCACAACGATCGACCGTAAGACTGGCGGTAACTCCCCCAGCAGGCCGATCACAACAATCGCTCGTAAGGCTGGGGGAAACTCCCCCAGCAGGTCGATTGCTCCAATCACCCGTAAGATTGGGGCAACTCTCTCAGCAAGCCGATCACAACAATCGCTCATAAGGCTCAGGGCAACTCCCCCAGCAGGCCGATCGCTCCGATCGACCATAAGGCTGGATGAAACTAACCTAGCAGGTCGATCATAACGATCGCACATAAGGCTAGGGGCAACTCCTCTAATAGGCCGGTCGCTCCGATCGACCATAAGGCTGGGGGCAACTCCCCCAGCGGGCCGATCACAACGATCGACCGTAAGTCTGTGGGCAACTCCCCCAGCAGGCCGATCACAACGATTGCCCATAAGGCTGGGGGAAGCTCCCCAAGTAGGTCGATCACAACGATCACCCATAAGGATGGAGCAACTCCCCTAGCAGGCCAGTCACTCCGATCGACCGTAAGGCTGGGAGCAACTCCCCCAGCGGGCCGATCACAATGATCGACCGTAAGAATGGGGGCAACTCCCCCAGCAGGCCAGTCCATCGATCTACATTAAGCTTGGGGGTAGCTCCCCCAGCTGGCAGACCGACTCGATCGACCGCAAGGCTGGGACAACTTCCCTAGCAGACTGGTCCATCGATCTACCGTAAGCCTGGGGTAGCTCCCCCAGCTGGCAGACCGATCCAACCAACCATAAGGGTGGGGACAACTCCCCCAGCAAGCCGGTCCATCGATCTATCATAAGCCTAGGGGTAGCTCCCCCAGCTGGCAGACCGACCTAACCAACCGTAAGGCTGGGGGCAACTCCCCTAGCAGGTCGGCCCATCGATCGACCATAAGGTTGGGGACAAGTCCTCCAGCAGGCTGATCACCTGATCGATCGCAAGGCTGGAGGCAAGTCCCTCAGTAGGACGATCACACATCCGACCTTAAAACCGATGGCAACCCCTCGGCATGCCGATCACCCCATCAACTGCAAGGCTGGAGGCAAGTTCCTCAGCAGGACGATCACCCATCCGACCATAAAATCAATGGCAACCCCTTGGCAGGCTGAACCACCAGTCAACCGAAAATTTGGGGACACCTTCGCGTCAGCCTGGTAGACCGACCATCAAGCGAGTTGATGCGATTCTCCCAAGCCCGTCTGCTCAACCCGACGGAGAACGATACGTCTACGAGGAAATGCCTTGGGAGAACTGGAAAACATTAACCACGAAAACGCCTATCTCCCTTGGCAAATCAACCACTAGGATCACCCGTAAGGCTGGAGGGAACCCGGCCGCTCCATCAACCACAGAGCTTGGGGCGACTCCCCCAGTGGGCTGATCTATCTGATCGCCCTTAGAGGCAGGGAAATAGCCCTCAACAGGATGATCATTGCGATCACCAACAGGGATGAGGGCCACTCTCGCAACAGGCCAATCACCTCGATAAGACGATGACTCAACCCGCAAAAAGAAAACCTCACGCAACTCAAACTATTGGGCCACCTCGGTGTGAACAGCGGGAGGGGAAACAAAGAGTCAGAAGTACAATACAGAAAACACTTGAAAAAAATACGACAGTATGCCAAAAGGTAAAAACTTCAAGGTAAAAACTTCAAGGAAAAGGATCTATCTTTCAAATTCAAAATTGTTCTTTTTACAGGGGGCAAAACAGGAGTACATCGCCTACAGCACTGGGGCCCGAGAAGAGGCATCCCCGGGGGCCTCACCCTGCCCTGATCGAACGGGCTCCTCAGGGCCAGCCAGAGGATGAGGAAGCGCTTGCTGGACCTGCTCCTTGAGCCTCTGAAACACGTCCCAAAAGGCTCCCACGATCCTCTGGGCCAACATGTCTTCATAGGCCTCGAACGTCCCGCGGAGGGCTTCCGTGATCCTCTGCTTCAGGACCTCCTCGTAACTCATCTCCACCTCCTCGACAAGTCTGACAGGGTTCGCTTGCTGCAGGGCCCCCCAGCTCGGCCCAGAGCTCGTTCCTCTCTCGGTGGAATGCCTCCTGCGCCTCCTGAGCGGACCTCAGCTACCAGGGCCTCCCTTAAGTTCCCCACCTCGGAGGTGAGCTCATCCACCCGATGCTGCGAACGATGAGCTTCCAAACGGGTCTCTTCAACTGCCACCTTGACTACCCCAGCCCTCAAGTGCTCCTGCGCCAATGCCGCCTCGAGACCGCTCACCCGTGCTACGCGGGGCTGTGTCTCTATGGCCATCGTGAAAGCCTGTAAGATAGAAGGGATAAGCCAAGGATGCTACAAAAACAGAGTCAGAAGAAAGAAAAAGACCAACCTGTTGGGGCTGCCAGACCAGGGAGTTCGCTAAGCGGTCAGAGCATACCCTCTCCAAAAAAAGAACGGTCCTCGGAAGAATGTAGCCCTGCACCAGCTGGACAGCCACGTCTCGATTAATGAAGTCCGACTCTTTGTGCAGATCATCTGAGCCAGCCTGCAATATGGACATGGCACCCCCCACATCGACCGGCGACTGCTCGGCCTGGCTGGCAGAGGAAGCCACCTCCACTGGTAGGAGGTTTGCCTCAGAGATGATCGACATCTCGGGGACCGCCGAGGGCCTGCCCTCCACCACCTTCTTCTTCTTCTTCTTCTTCTTCTTCTTCTCTTCGGTCCATCCAGAATCTAAGGAAGGCGCTTCCTTTCTCCCCCACAGCTCCCGGCTAGGGTTCGGGACCCCTGCCCGGTGTCCCCCTTGACGCGGGCAGAACCGGAATTACCGCTTGCCACATTCCCCGTCGCGGGACGATCGATAACAACTTGAGGTGGAGTCGTGACAGCGACCATCGGCTACAACCTCCCCATCGTAGGGTCAGCCTCGCGGATCTCTTCCTCCACTGTGTGACGAGGCACATGGCAAAAAGGATTTTTGCGCCCGCTATTAGCCCCCCGGTGAATAAGCTTGCGCCCGTCGCGGCTGAACTCTTGACCTGCCATCTCTGTAGAAGAAAAGAAGATCAGGGTAAGCAAAGAAGGGGAGCATCAAAAAACAGTGCCTACTGGGGGGACCACATGACATTCTTAAGGAGAAGGTCGTCAAGCAAAGGCCAAACTGACCTCTCCACCAAGGGAAATGACGACAAAAGTCTGATCGCCATCTGATCAGCCTCGAAAAGGGACAATGTCAGGTCATATTGACACAAGCTTCCCTAACCAGTCAGGATCACAGCATCTTCGGGGAAAATGACAAAGACATAATCTCTACTCCAGTCGCCAACCCAGCGGGACAGACCCAGCAGACACTCCCTCCCCGCTTGGGCATGGATGTGTTGTCACGACCCCCCAGCCGACCGTCTTAACCCGGAAATAGTAGAAGGAGAGGGGCAAGGTCAGCTCCAAGCCATGCACATTGCAGATCATGATAAACCCGACCAGTGCTGCAATCGAGTAAGGGGTCAGCTGACATACGGCCACCACCAGAAACTCCATAACCTGGATGATGAAAGGGTGGAGAGGGAAGCGGAGCCCCATGCGGAACATTTTGACATACACACCGGCTTTGTGGCGCCCTAGAAAATAGATCCTTTCGTCGGTGAAGGGAACCCGAACATCGTACGGGTGGCACAAGTACTTCGCCCTGATCTACTCGACCGTCGAAAAAGGAACGGTGGACGACGACCCAAGGATTACCGGAGGAACGTCAAACTCCTCCACCGCATGGGCGTCATCCCGATGTGCTGGGTCCTTGAACAACAGGTCTTTCCCTTTGTCGAGGTATGGTTGAGGAGCAGAGGGATTGCCAGACCTCGGGGCGGGTGGATTGTCAGACCCAGGAGCAGAATTTCCTATCCTCAATGCAGCCATTTGGTGAATCGAGAAGCAGAGAAAGAAGAATGAGATTACCTTGAATCGATTTGGAGAAGGAAGACGGAAAAGAATTCCTCGGTAGTTGGGAGAGCATGTTCGGGTTAGGAAGCACAAAAGAAACAAAAATCCTAAGGGGCAGCGAGTTTATACTAAAAACCGTCTCGAGATCTAAGCCGCTCAAAGAAGGACGCGAGGCGGCTTCCTACAACCAGTGTTACTTCGAATTTCGTGCCCAAGGGCGGGAGAAGTCCAACCGGGCAACGTTATGGAGACTCTCATTCAATGCCATTTTCTCGACTAACGCACATGTCAAATCCACACGAATCACATCCCTCAGACCGAACCGTCAGAAACCGAACGGCCCGAGCGATGGGGGCATTTGATACGACCCTCCCAGGATGGGCCAAAATAGAATGGCCCAGGCCCGTATCGCAAGCCCACGGCCCCAGGGAGAATGGACCGGGAAATGAGGCCACCACGAAGGTTCACAGCTGGGCCGACCTCGAACCTGAGCAGGCGCTACCACAGACCCATGCCAGCAGGAGTTAACAGCTCCCATTAAAGCATGCCCCCTTAATCACCATTAAGGGACGTCCACCTTCATGACCTATGAAGGCATCATTAATAGGCAGAGGATGAGGGTGAGATAGGGGGAGATCGAGGAGACATGGCTGGGAGGATGCTCATATAAAGAGACGTGAGGTACAACGTACATGGGGATCAAAACCTAGGCATTATTATCTGGGACTTAACCCAGAGGGAGGACTTAACTCAGAGTCACTTGCTATGGATCACAGTAAGTCTAACTAAGTGCGATTCATACCTTTTAACTTACAGATGTGTTAACAGACTTGATCTGAGAGAAAATCATATTTTCCTTTAATTACGCAAGATTTTATGTAGCTAAGTATTTGACCATTCTATCTAATCGAATCAGTTTAAATACTTTTGTTATTTCGTTCTTTATTTTATCAGACTTGTGTTTTATCAAGAACATGTGTCTTAATAAAATATACGAATAACTTATTTTGGTTAATCTAGACTCGGTTACATCAGTATGTACGAGATTGAGTTCGACAACTCATTCTCCCACTATCTTACAGATGGGTTTCGGCCATTATATCAAAGAGGATAAGATTCACAAGTGTTCGCAGACTTCATAACACGAGAGGTCAGACCCCTCTTAATGTGACTTGTGAAGCTTAGTCTCTCGATACGGCCTAGTCTATTTTACCATATAAGTTTGCTATTATCTTGTGTATTTATATATTAACATTTAATATATTATAGTAATTACAAATTACTAACACAAAACATTGCTTCAGAAGCAAGGTGACGACATTCGTCAAAATGTGTTAGACGTCTTTTGTATAACAATTATTCTGTCGTGACTTCAAAATATGTCACATTTTCATTCCTCCTACTTATGCATTTACTAATGATAGATATAACTAACTTTCTCAATTGACTTTCCGGAGTGCCTTCTTCCTTTTCTAAATCATATTTAGATATTAAATAGCCCAACATAAATGAATAGCTATGCAAGCATCTCATTTATCCAAACGCTTGAGCTTTGCAACCTTAAGTGTAGCTCAACAAGTTGCTCGTCTCAAGATCCTGTTGGGATGCATAGTCTTGCACCGCTCATGCACTCGTATTCGACTGAAACAGTTTGATCGAATTTTCGAACTTTGCGGATCAAAATTGTTTTTCTATACAACCTTGAGTGTAGCGCAACAAGTTGTAGGGAGAAACATATTTCGAATATCCTATATGTTCAAGCTGCCTCATATAGAGACGAGTGACATGTAGTGTGAATTTATTTGTTGGACCCAGAACTTAATGAAATCATATTTCTTAAGTCTGTTCTTTAAGAAGGTCATTTTAATGTCAACGAGAATATAATTTAATTCTTTCGATTAGATTTTAACTTGATATTCAATTAATCAACCTATTTGACCAGTTAACTTATTTCATTAAAATATTATATTTTGATTCCATTTGTAAACTTAGAACTTACCTTAGTTTAGCATATGTTCAAAATTAAATATAGGTAGATTGGTTTTTATCTATCTATACCCTCCCACTATTTTCATGATCATTTTAAGCTTCAATAATGAACAATCTAATCAAATTAAATTAATGGGTAAGAGGTCCAATCACCTTGAGCCTAACAACCTTGAGTGTAGCTCAACAAGTTGCTTGACTCTGCGATCGGAAGATGACTTTTCATCGATCATATCGAATATGACTCTCTTATCGGTTTTTACCCCATGCCATTTGTGATCATGAGTGTGCTCATCCAAATCACAATGTCTAGTCTAGTCGGACACTTGTTTTTGCGTCTAGCCTGACTTGCCCCGGAGCTCGGTGTATTCACGACCCGTCGATTTGGGTCAGGTCTTAGACTACATAATATGTTTTTAAGAAATTGGTTTCTACAAGATTGTCATGTCACAGCTTGAGTGTAGCTCAACAACTGTAACACGGGTCCAATAGTTGCCAACCCCTAAAATAAAAAGGGCTACGGCTAATCTTGAAAAAGATTATTAACGTATTTGACTTAGATATAGTCCATGGTGTCATATAATCATGATTCACGTCATTGCGGTCCAATGAAACACAGCCAGGGAATTGACTAAGCCAGGATTACTATCCTGTTGACTAGCTAGGGTGATCCAGCAAACTTAGCCAAGCGCATTGACTGGATCATGGTCCATTGAATGATGCTTGTCATTTTTATATGCGTGCCATAGACTAAAAAGCTTTTATTTAACAACTAATTAATCCTATCAACTAGTTGAATCCTTAAATTCAAATTTTTAGGATTTGTTTAATAACTTTTATTATACCCTTATCAACTATAAGGTTCACGTGATATCCTAATCGTTATTAGGATTTTAATAAATTTATTAACAATGCTAAAAGCGAAGTCCTTTAATGAGAATTAATTTCATAACAATTAGAATTAAAAATTAATTAAAGGGACTACGCTAATCAGGAATTAGGTCTTAAAGTGTTGTTAATGTTTTATTAAAAACATAGCATGTCATTAGAATTTATCTCATAAATTTTAACGAGTTCTTTAATGGCTAACCTAAAAGGGTTGTCTTGTATTATCAAATAAGTGACAACATTTGCATAACCATTAACATAAAGTTACACTAATTTTAACGCATAAAAAGAATGTACAACTATTTTACAATTAAATAGAATAATGTTTATCACATAAACAATTTTAGCATGCATATTTAAATTTAACATTTACATTTAAAATTATGATTTTTAAAATATTTTATTTTATCTCATAAAAAATGGTTTTATAAATTCACAAAATTTGCATGCTACTTAAAATATTTATCGCATAAAAATTTTAGGCTTTTAAAATCAGTTTTAAAATTATCACATAAATTTAAAACATCATTTTTTAAAAATTCCTTGCTTAAAATTTTATCAAATAAAATCTTAAACAAATAAAATCATTTTAAACTTATCGCATAAAGTTTTAAATTTTTAAAATCATTTTTAAAATTATCACATAAATTTAAAACATCATTTTAAAAATTTCATGTTTAAAATTTTATCAGATAAAATATTTTAAACATCTAAAATCTTTTTAAACTTATCGCATAAATTTAAAGAAACAATTTAAAAGGCATCTAAAACATTTTAAAAATTATCTCATAACTTTAAAAAATTTTAAAAGTATTTTAAAAGCATTTCAATGTTTAATAAAATCACTGTGCTAGATCGTTATGCAAACCTAAGCTCTGATACCACTGAAGGGATTTCCAGGACCCTTAGGGCACAAAAACTTCTATTCCCGTCCTAAGTTGGACGGAACATAGACATAAAATGCACAGCGGAAGAATAAACAAGTTAATCTAATTAATATGCAGTTAAACAATTTAACTTAGCCATAAGGTACAAAACCCTTAGCCAAGACCTATGCCGACTCGGGATGGATCTGACCATCCCAAGAAGGATCTAACCTAGTGCGATTAAATTAAACTAATGCATATAAAACACATACACGGAATCTCAACCCTGGGGAAGGCAAGATGTTCCGCACCGTCTTCCGAGCCGCTCCCCGTCCCACGTCGAGCCGCTCCTTGAACCTCTCCTCGAACTGATCCGCATCCTGAGGCGAGCAATTCTCGTGTCGCCAAGCCAACCATGCACCGAAGAAAGTTCCACGTGAGTGGAAGCCTTCGCCAAGATTTCAGAACCGAATTCGAACTCCTTTGTGGCTTTGCTAGAGCCCTCAGGAGTAAGGCAGAAATATAGGGAGAAGAAGAATTAATTTAAGCTTCGATCCGAGCGTGCTCCAACATTTACGGGAGCCGATCAGATCTTGAGCCTGGGACGATTTTTGAGGAGGGGTGCAGACCCTTAGTTATATAGGCGGCTGACTGCTGTCCTTTATTCAAAATCCGATGTGGGACTAAATTTGGAGTTAATTAATTCAATTTAATTTGCCTTTCACAAAGGCTAAACTTCCGTGAATTTTAACTCCCTTACCGTTGAGCTTCATGATTGATACAACCTATCAATACAAAGGGTGTTCAACGGTGAACGCATAGGCAAAAGCGACGAGTCATTCGGAGTCCGTTTGACCCTCCAATTGATCGCCCAAAGTTCAGACCAAGGATTATTTTTCGCAAAAACTGAGCCGTCAAAACAGATCTGCCCTAGGTGCAGAAAATCTGCCCTGCAGGACCTACCAGGCCAGCTGGGTGAGCCTAGACCAGGCCAGAACCTGGTCTGGGCATGCCCAGCCTGGGCGCCTGGCCCAGGCCAGGGCGCCTGGGTGGGCCCGCCCGGGCCCAGGCCCAGGCGCCCAGTGCCTGGGCCTGGGCCAGGTGCCTTGGCTCATCTTGGTCTAGCCAGGCACCCAAGCGAGACCTGGTATGGTCTGGGACAGCCTGGTCTGACCCGGTCTGATCCATTTGGCTGTTTTGGACATATCTTGGGCATCTGGAGTCCGATTTGGACGTCGTTCGAACCTGGGTTTAGACCGGGACATTCCCGTCTTACCCATGAACTTTTTCTTGCGTTTATTTTATTAAATATGGTCTTAAAATATTTAAGATACATTTAATCTCTTTTGCATCATATGTAAATTAGTCCACTATCTTAGCATAAATTGTCATTTGCATCAAAATGCAATTTTCTCTTCCTTCAAATCAAATGCAAATTATTCTCCCTAACTAATTTCTACCTATTACTAGACGAAGGTTGCACTCTGTGTGAGACCCTACGGCCTAACCCTACTACAGGTTGGGCTCGAAGCCCTATACAGTAGTGACCACGAGTAGTGGCTACCGTCCCTGTTTCAGAATCATCATAATGTGGTTAGCTCATCAACATGAGAATTTTTGGGACCACCCTGACTGTGTCTGTGATGAGTTCTGTAGTTATAGTCTCTTCGTCTAAACTATGTCGTGTAGATCAAGTCTAGGGTACGGTCAAACTGTCAACCACAATAACTTGACTCATGTTAGTTTCTATCGATTTTTAGTCAACTAATGTTGGACTTCTTCCAACATACTCTGATCAGAGATTTTACTAAAGACCGAACTAACTCTACGACAATAACTCCCATTGACCGGGAGAGAAGAATCCTCTCTTGGTCATTACTCTCCTCGTACACTTCAAGTGACACCCAATCAAAGACCTTTCGACATGCCTAGCCTCGAAGCTAGGTCAGTGATCTAAATGGCACCATTCACACACAGGTTCCTAAAATGAGCTCAAGTCAAAAGGCCAACTTGCCTATCATCACTTAGAGTTATCATTTACAGATTGGTCAATGTAACCATATGATAACTCTTGTGGATCGTTCAGTGAACTCATTCTCTAATGAGCACATGTGTCTCATCTTCGACTTCGCCAAGTCAAATGATCATAAGATCATCGCCACCGCTAAAAGGTGAAGACTAAGACACAATGGTCTATTCGATGTTTCGATATCATTGTCTCTAAACATCGACGACCACGAACCCTTTTAGACTTATGCTATAGATGGTCAAACATTTCTCCATGATCGAGATACTCATCTCGATATATGTTTGACCTTGCATAAAGTCTCAAGACTTTACCTAAGTTAATATCTAATGTTTACTACATTATAAAATAACTTAGATAAATTATTACCAAACAGCTTACTATTATTTCGAACAAGACGTTTGTGCTATTCACATAGAGATAAATAGCCTCGAGGGCATCATCTCTCTACAGACTGTGCATGCATTCGTGGACATGCACGCCGTTTCTTAAATGCTCATAAATTTTCAGGAAATCTGATAATGATTCTATGAGCGATTCCTCTCCCAAAAGCATGCTCAAACCCAGAAGTCTGTGCTCCTAAATTTTAGGCATGCTCTAACCTCCTAAGGTTGTCCAAGTCTGCATTCCAAAACCTTATGCCTTTTCATAGTGGTTGTAACTTGCATGTAGTTTTTCTTTAAAAGAAATTCTTTACTTATGCAATTGCAATCTTGGACAATATCTACAGGAAGACACAATAGTGGAATAACACTGATCACGTGGTACGCAACAAGATCCGAACAGAGCCCTCACCATGTCTACAGATCGTCACGTGATATGCATGTTGAAAAATATATATAATACAAAACATCTAAAATATATCAATATTAATATAGAATTTATGAGGATTTTTATAGATTTATTGGAGATTTATTGGAGCCCAAAACCAATTTATCAAGCCCAGCTAATTTGCACAGTAAAGTCCAAAACAGTATAGCCCAAAGGGCCGTACAAGCATGACACGCATGCTCAAGGGACACGCGCACCAGCCCAATGCAGACACATACTCACACATGTAGCATGTGTGGCAAGCACATGCTTGCAGTGCGCGATGCGAACACATGGGCTATAGTGGCCGAATGCGAATCCAATATGGATTATAGACATATTAGGATTCAATGATATTTATACGTTGTTTAGCTAGGGTTCTGATGTGACTTGAGCAATTTTTGAGCTAATTTCTTGTACAAGTTTGTGGCTACCTATAGAAAATACAGATGGCAAATTGAGGGCTAAGGGAAGGTCGTTTGAGAGGTTTTTTTCATTATTTTCTTCTCCGAATTCTTAGCCAGATTGGTTATTCCCTCGACCCAAATATAATAACATGTGATCTAAGATTGTTGAAGTATTAGCAATCTCTCAAATTGGATGTACCCCAAGTATTGGGTGGAACCAGCATATGTCTTGGTGTCAGGTACATGTTTATCTTTTGTTTTGCAGTTCTTTCCAATATATTACGATGTTATGGGTTTTGAAAAGAAAATCATTAGCTTTATTCATTAGTTCAATGATGTTGAAATTTTACGAACGATTGTCATCATGATAATCCTATCAAGAGGGCAGATGAGCCCAAAAGAGCGATCTCAATCACCTACAATAATTGGTATCATAGCAAGGTATGTGAAAGAAGTTCAAGACGATGGCATAGAGTTCTTCTTCAAAAGGTGGCACAACCAAAAAAGCAATTGGTTCAAGTTCGTATAATATGGCTCGTATGACGTTCGGAGGAGTGCAATACAAGATTGAAATGTTTGACGATAAGTAAAAATTTGAGACATGGAAATACAAGAAGAAATCAATCTTGAGGAAGGATCGTGTCCATAGGATGGTGTGTGAAACTGAGACTTTACCAGCAGATATCTCAAAAATAAAGAAGATTAAGATAGAAGACTCGATGATCACAACCATCTAGCTTAATTTACCAAACAAGATGATTTATCAGGTGCCGAAGGAGACAACTGCCAAGGAATTATGGGAAAAGCTCGAGAAGCTATATTTAAAAAACACTCACATACATGCTAATCTTTTTGAAGACTTTCTTCACTTTTAAGATGCGAGATGAGACATCATTGACGGATCACCTAGATACCTTTCATGGATAAGTGATGAAGATTAAGGCCATTACAATGACTGTAGAGGCAGAGTACGAGGCGATGACTTTACTATTGTCATTGCCTGAGCGATACACGGTGTTCATCAACACCATGTTCTACAGTCAGGATACTCTCAATCTTGAAGATATGAAGGCATGGCTCTATAGAGAGAGTTGAGAGATCAGATGGTAGGAGTTGGTTTGAGTGGAGGAGAATCAGATAGACAAGTCCTACTTGCTTAGGGGCAAAGTAATGCAAGAGGCAGTAACAGGAGGAGATCAAGATTGAGGACTAGAGGCACGATATGCTATGTTTGTAAGGCACCAAGATATTGGAAGAGAGAGACTGTCTAGAGAGGAGAAACAGAGACAAGGAGAATATGACATGAACTTCATCAGTTGTAGTTGTGTTGACAGAAGTGGTGATGAGCGAGGAGGTCTATGATGTGCTTATAATATGCTTGTCAAATCTTGGTAATTATGCTTGGGTCATGGATTCAGGGGCATCATTCCACATAATGCTAGATGGAGAGTTCTTTTATACCTAATAGAGGAAGGATGATGGATCGATCAGTCCTTATGAGCCATAATTAAAGTGGAAAGATGTTGGAGTTGGTTTTGTGAGAATCAGGATATTTGACGGCATAGTGTGCGCACTCACAAATATCTGAAATGTTCTAGTGCTAAGGAAGTCTCTAGTTTCTTTGGGAGCATTGGATTCCATGTGTTGCAAAGTTGAGTGAAGCTCCTAAATTATTAAAAGGTTTGATGGTAGGGATGAGAGGTGAAAAATTCAGGGACTTATATCTATTAAAGGGGACGAGGATTATAAGAGATTCCAGAATTGGAGTTGATAGTTTGCAAGAGATTGATTCAACCAGGATGTGTCTTCTCATACTTGGACATGTCACAGAGAAAAGCTTGGGGTCTTAAGGAAGCATAGTCTCATCAAAGGGGTGAACTTTCAGGAGCTGAATTTTTATAAGGATTATGTTTATGGCAATCAGATAAAGATTAGTTTCATTGAGGGAAAAGATGACATAAGAGAAAGTCTTGAGTATGCTTATACTGATGTTTGGGGTCCTACATCAGTTCACTCTTAAGGTGGAGCTTGTTAGTTCATATCATTTATTGATGTTTTCCCCAAGAAATTTTGAGTGTATATAATGAAAGAAAAGTCGGATTCATTTGTAAGTTAAGGCATAGAAGACCCTTGTAGAGAGTCAAACAAGAAAGAAGATGAAAATGATGCGATCAGAGAATGGTGGCACGTTTAATTTTGCTAAGTTTAAGGAATTCTATGAGGAACATGAAGTAAAGAGCCACTTCACTACACGAAGAGATCTACATTTGAATGGAGTTATAGAGAGGATAAGTTAGACACTTCCAGAGAAGGTGAGATGTCTCAGATTTATATCAAGTTTGTCAAAGGGATTTTTGGCCGAAGCTATATCGACCATAGCTTATTTGGTAAACAGAATTCTATCTTTAGCTATCGATTGAAAAAATTAGAAGTGGTTTGTACAGGGAAGTCAGTGAATCTAGATCATCTTTGTCTGTTTGGATGTCCAGATTATTTTTACAAGGAAGGTGACAAGTTCGATAGTAAATGAAGAAAGTGTGTCATGTTAAGAAACATAGATGGTGTCGAGGATTACAGACTTTCGAGTCCCAATGAAAATAAGATCTTTGTTGGTTGATATGTGACGTTTGATGAGTCATCAGTGCTACAGAGAAGGGATTCAGAAAGTACTGAAATAGGGGTTTGAGTATCCTTCCATTGGTCTTTTCCCATCGTCTAGCCCAAGGCTTAACAGATGTGGGAAGCATCGGAAGAAGAAAATCATATAAATGCATTTTTATGAAAAACCCTATGGAAAATATTATAAATCCTTTGCAAGATCTTTACTATCTAAGGAGAAGGAAGAACTGATCATGGAAAGATCGATCTGAAATTAATATGCTATTAAAATAAAGTTTAACGAACATACCTTAGGTTTTTACAGCCACAAAAACTATTCGTTAGGACGACGTCCCGAAGCGATGCAACGCCTCATCAAGAATCGACCGCTTGTTCTAGAAAGTTTCATCTTGGCTGGAACCCCGACCTCAAGCTTCGAATCAAATCCGAGTTCCATTCAATTTTTGGTAGAATCTGAAATAGGGAATAAAGAGGAAAATGAGGGAAAAATTTGATCGTCTTTAGATCTAGGTTTGCTTACTTAATTAGGGTGAGCTCTCTTGATCTAGGCTTGGTATAAGTTTTGGAGGAAGAGGAGGACCCTATTTATATGATGAGCCGAGCCATCCGATTAGTTACAAAACTAGTATGATACTAAAAGTTAATATCCAAATTAACTAAAGTTTTTTCCATTTAAGGACTAAACTTTGAGTAATTGATTCTCCCTCTCTAGTAAGCCCAAGAAGCAAAATGACATATCATTTTAAAGAGCTTCAAACAGAGATTGTATAGAAACAGACGGCTCTCAATTTCGAAGTCGTTTGACCCCTCAAGCAAGTACTTAAAATTTGGGATATATGCCCTTACGTCAATTAGTAGAATTGACACATCTTGTTCAAAATGATAGGAAGCAATTTGGTCCTCTTTACCTATGTAATCCATATACATTTGAGCTGCATCTATGAGGTTACAATATGATTACATGGATAAAGTCCTTGGAGATGCATGTGATGTACATTGGGATCGTGATGAGATCATAATAATGTGACCTAATGGTATCTCCTAAAATGTTCCTCGTCGTTAGAATATCGAGAAAGGGATATCAATATTCTGGATTGACAATTATGCTTGAGCTCAACCATTGGATGGTAATGGCTGGTCTCATAGCCGCTCAATATGGAGACATCATGAGACAATTCCATGTGCTTGTAAGACAAGTTCATAAGAATGACTCCTAAGATGTTTTTGTACAGTATTCATACACTGACTGTCAATATAAAACTCTCAAGTAACAGTAGGTGTTGCATGCATAGTCCTTATGACCTGAGATGTGCCAAAGGACCTTGCACGTAGAAGGCTATAATTGGGCTTTTATCGAATAGCAGTATTACACAACATACATAGGTAATTGCTGAGTATAATTAGAAGTGTGAGAAGGGAGTGGCCATCAAGATGACATTCATCTCCTCCAGTATGGGAGGTTAGTGTTGAACAGACTCAAATGTGATTCATTGTTAAGACCTTGGCCATTGCAGACCAATAAACCTGTTAGAGTAATAAGTGGTATCTAAACCTTTAACTATGTGATCACATTTTACTCTGACTTTAAGGTGTAGTGGGGTATGACAGGAAGCCATACCCTAAATACCTTAGTATATAGTAATGATGAAGGGACTAGACTACACTGAATTTGTCACTGTAAGGCCCCAAGATTTGGTTCCTAGATATTCCAGTCAATATGCTAACCAAACAGGCATGATTCCTTAATGGGTGTGACAGTTTGTGTGGCTAGTGACTCTACAATACCTAGAATACGATATGATCATGCTCGTTGGAAGCATGCAGTCAGAGTCACACACAGTTTACGACCTATCACAAGAAATGAGAAAATAAACTTCTTGTACGTGTGATGTATGGGACCGATCACAAGAGTTGTGATCAAGCTTATTAGAGAGAGAATGGAACATTGTAATGAGTTATATATATATATATATATATATTTGGTGCGGCCATAAGATTTTCTCACATAAGGAGTAAATCCACCAAAACACATATATATATAATATAGATAATCCAAATGCATGAAAACTAGTCGTGGTTTTCGTCTCCGTAGCTTTCATTTTCAATCGTTTCGTCGTGATTTTCTAGCTTCTTCCTTAGAATCATTGATCTTGGAGTAAGTCGCTCATGACGAACTTCAAATCACTCATATCTTAGAGATAGGTTGATCTTAGAAGCCGTAGGAATCTTCCCGAAGCTTTGCGCTTCGATTCGGCACTTTTAGTGCACTTTAGTTGGTTCAAGAAGGGGGACCAACCGACTAGATTGAGATCTAGTCGGTCAGGAACTCTACTGGAACCGACTAGCTCATTGAATCAATTGTACAGAAGTTACTGTTTACTCTTAGTCGGTCTAAGAACAACTACCGACCGACTAGATGTGAAACTAGTCGGTCAGAACTTACTCTCATACCGACTAGTTCCTTTGATAAATTTCACCTGAGTTACTGTTTATCTTTAGTCGGTCTAAGAACATTTTTCGACCGACTAGGTTGCAAACTAGTCGGTCAGCCATTGTTCTTTACCCGACTAATTCATTGACCATTTCGACGACCCGAGTTACTGTTTGATTTTAGTTGGTCACAGTTGGTCAACCGACCGATTAGTTTTCGAACTAGTCGGTCAACAACCCTTCTTTGACCGACTAATCGCTGTCGTAAACCTAGGGTTTGCCCAGCCGCCGACTTTTCCTATTTAAACCCCCCAATCGTTTTTCTTTCTTCTTTCATTGTCTCCTGAGCCTCCTTCTTCCCCAAATCATCATCCATCTTCCCCTAGCCTTCCTCCTTCATCAAGAGCCCCTCTCCCCCTCCATTAGGGCCGGCCACCTCCTCTAGGCCGCCGGAAAACCCCCAAAACTCCCCAAAACCTCATTTCTCCAGATTTTCTCCCCATTTCCAGATCTGAACCCTAGTTCCCGAATCGTTCTTCCGTCGCCGTGCTTGCTCGGCATCGTTCTTCCGCTAACGATTCGGTAATAACTCGATCCTATAATGTTCTCTTAACCCATTTGTGTTTTTGTAAAACCCTAATGAAATGGATGTTGTTTTTGATGGTTGTTTCTCCATAACAGCGACTTCTAGCGATTGTGAGACGAACCTTCGTGATCTTCATTCTCGGTGCTAGGCAAGTGAAACTTGCCACTTAGGGTTTTAGGCTATTTCCTTATTTTAGCGTAAAAGAGACTAGGCAGTGAAAGGATAGCTGCCTAGACGTCCTTTGATCTAGCTTGACAACGAAGTTAGATCCGTCACCTTCATCATGCTTGTATGTCATGTTTAATTTCAATTAACGGTACGCAAATATCTGCTCATGTCATTGCAAACGTTGATTGTTCATCGTGATTGCGTAGCACACGCTACTTTAAAATGTAAGCTGCGGTGAGTAGGATTTTGACTCCTACACAGCGATCAAGGCTAGGTGCACCCCTATGCCAAATACACTTCCTGGCTCGTGATCCAGAAGCGAGCTAGTGTGTTGCTAATCCTAACGCTCGATACACGTGGAGGGGTAGGGTTAAACGATCGCTTGAGCTTAGGAGTTAGCCCGATCAGCCACTCTAGCCAAAAGATGGAAACCCTGAGCACAAAGTGAAAATCTTGATAAGTGATTCGTGAATTAGTGATTTGGTAGCTTTTGCTACATCATGCGTGCTTGTCTCTTCTTGTCCTTTTAATTTTTGCATCATATTTAAATGCCATGTCTTTGCATCTTACTTGAACTGTTAGGTTGTTAGTTTACTTTCAGCTTCCTTGCTCAAGTCTTTTAGACTTGCTGACATGTGCCCCTCTCTCTTTTGGGTGACACATGTTAGATCCTGAGCCATAGTTTGTTGGAGAGGACGTGGTGTTTGCTGACGCCGAGTCAAGACCCGCTTTTGCTGAGGAAGAGTACGTGGACACCGGGGACCAGTCCTAGTGTATTCGTTGAGCTTTCTCTTTTATTTTAGACTGCTTTTGTTGTCGGTGCGCAGCACCAATACTTTGATATGTTGTCATTTTGTTGGCCATGTTTTGGGCCTTTAGACTCTTTCCTTTAGCCTGGTGGCTTTTCTGTGATGTTGAATATTATTGTGGACAATTTCTGAGATTGGATTATTTTTATTTCAGTCTCTATTTCCTTGTTATTATTATTGTTGTTCTGTTTGCAGTTACATGGACCTGCTTATGATTTTAAATTGACGCTTATCAGGCGTGTGGCTTCACAGCTCCACGTCTGTGCAGACCTTCTCACGTCTCGCCTCCATTGCTTTGGGAAGCGAGGCGTGACAGGTTTTGTTGGTGGCCCATGCAGGTCCACTTTCTGTAACTGTGAATTATCGGATCAACGATAATAATATTATATTGTCCAACAATTAAAATTCGACATCCGAGTCCTAAGCTATGAGTCTAATTGTTTCGTTTTCTGCGTCATTAGATGGCAGGAAGGTGATTAACCAGTGGTGGTGATAGTGCATCCCCTCATGACGAGGAGCCTGAGCAGGAGCCCACCAATGGGGAGATGATGCGGATGATGCTTCAGATGATGCAGGTGCAGCAGGGTGTGCTCTTGCAAGTCCAGAATGCTCCAGTTGCTCAAGCTGGTCGGGCAATCCAGGATGCCCCTCGCTCCGAGCCGGGAGCGAAGCAATTTCGGGAGCTGGGTCCTGCTTATTTTGATGGGTCTGAGGGTCCTCTAGCTGTCGATGAGTGGATTCAGAACATTGAGGATAATTTGAAGATGGCGGAGATCAGCCCGGCTGGATGGGTTGATCTGGCGAAGAGGCAGCTCAAGGATAATGCTCGGAACTGGTGGGATGCGGAAGAGAAGATGCTGGTGGAGCCGATAGCTTGGGCTACTTTTTAGTCCAGGTTTGATGAAGAGTTCTTCCCGAAGGCTGCTAGGAAGGAGATGCTGCAGCGCTTTATTGATCTGAAGCAAGGGAGCTTGACGGTGGACCAGTACCACCAAGAGTTCACTAGGCTGAGTCGGTTCGCATCGAAGATGGTGCAGGATGTTGATGAGAGGGCTCAGAGGTTCCTGCAGGGACTTGCTTTGGAGCTTCAGAGTTTTGTGTCTTCCTCTGATCTGGAATCTTATCAGCAGGTTCTGGTAGCTGCTAGGAGGCAGTAGCTGAACCTGAGCCAGAGGAGAGGACATGTTGCTGGAGCTGGGAAGAGGCCTATGGAGCAGGCCAGGGCGGTGGTTAGGCTTGGTTTCAAGCCCAACCAGCCAGCTCAGTTCAAGAGGCCAGGTGGGCATGTTCTGAAGACTTGCAATCATTGTGGCAAGCCGGGTCATGTGAAGGACCAGTGCCGGAGGCTCTTGGGTCAGTGTTTGGGCTGTGGTGATGCTTCACATTCTCTGAAGGATTGTCTGAGTATTAAGCAGCCTTGGAGGGCACCTGTTGCAGCACAGTCGTTACAGCAGAGGGCGTCTGTTCCTGCTGGACGTGGAGCAGCTCTTGTTCCACAGAGACAGGCCTTTCAGCGGGCTTTTCTGCCGAGGAGGCAGGCTTTTCTGATGACCGCTGTGGAGAGCGAGGCTGTGGATGAGGTTATCGCAGGTAATACTCAATCTAGCTGTTCCTTTCTTATTTGGCTTTGTTTGTTAGATAATGTTGTTTGCTTGAATATTATTGTTTGCTAGACTAGGGCTTGATTGTTAGACTGTTTATAGGTGTGATTTTGGTGTGCACATTTCCTGCACGAGCTCTCTATGACTCTGGTGCATCGATGTGCATTATTTCTCGGAGCTTCATGGAGAAACATTCCGTGTCGACGTCCCCTCTTTCCAAGAGTTAGAATATCGTCACAGGAAATGGCGTGATCTCGGTGCATCATGGTTGCGATTCTTGCCCGTTGGTGGTCTGTGGATATGAGCTTTACGCTGATTTCATTGTCCACGACATCATCAATTATGATGCAGTCCTTGGGATGGATTGGCTTACGAGCTTCTATGCTACGATCGACTGTCGGAGGAAGAAGGTGGTGTTCGAGATTTCCGGACATCCAGTATTTGAGTTCAGCCGAGGTAGCAGTTCGCTTGTTCCTGTCAGATTTCGGGCCAGGCCGGTGGAGATTGTGGCTATGCAGATGGAGCTGGAGAGGCCAGTGGTTGTGCGGGACTTTGATGACGTCTTCCCCGAGGAGATGTCTGGTTTGCCACCTGATCGAGCTCTCGAATTTTCGATTGATCTTATTCTGGGAGCGTAGCCGATTTCGAAGGCGACATATCGTATGGCACCCGCTGAGTTGGAGGAATTGCAGAAGCAGCTGGATGAGCTTTGGCAGAAGGGTTATATCAATCCTAGTGTGTCTCCGTGGGGAGCACCGGTGCTGCTGGTGAAGAAGAAAGATGGTTCGCGTCGCATGTGCGTGGACTATCGGGAGTTGAATGCGGTGACCGTGAAGAATAAGTACCAGTTGCCTCGCATCGATGATATTTTTATCAGCTCGAAGGTTCGTGGGAGGACCATCTACATCTGATAGAGTTTTCCTACAACAATAGCTTCCAGGCGAGTATTGGCATGGCGCCTTTTGCCGCGCTATATGGGAGGAAATGTCGTTCGCCGTTGAGTTGGGACGACGTTGGTGATTGGGAGCTGTTGGGACCTGAGATGATTATGGAGGCTGTGGATGTTGTCAGTAACATTCGAGAGAGGCTGAGGGTTTCTCAGGACCGTTTTAAGCATTGGGTGGATGCTAAACGGCGTCCTCTGGAGTTTCAGCCGGGCGACCATGTGTTTCTGAAGATTTCCCCGAATCGTGGTGTGATTCGCTTTGGGAAGCGAGGGAAGTTGAGCCCGCGATACATTGGACCGTTTGACATTCTGGAGAGAGTTGGAGAGGTTGCCTACCGGTTAGCCTTGTCGCCATCTTTGGAAGGAGTTCACAATGTTTTCCATGTGTCGCAGCTTCGTCGATACATTAGCGATCCATCTCATGCTGTGGATTTCTCGGAGATTACCGTTCGCCCTGATATGACGTATGACCAGCAGCCATTGCAGATTTTGGACAGGCGTCAGAAGTCACTCCGGAACAAGTTTGTCAATATTGTGAGGGTGATGTGGCGACACGGCTCGCCAGGAGAGTCTACTTGGAAGAGAGAGGATGAGATGCGAGAGCGCTACCCACTTTTTTTTCCGGACACGTGAGTGTTGGGAAATTTCGAGGACGGAATTTTTCTTAAGTTGGGGAGGATGTAACGACTGGTTTTCATGCATTTGGATTATCTATATTATATATATATGTTTTGGTGGATTTTCTCCTTATGTGTGGTTTTCGTCTCCGTAGCTTTCATTTTCGATCGTTTTGTCATGATTTTCTAGCTTCTTCCTTAGAATCGTTGATCTTGGAGTAAGTCGCTCATGACGAACTTCAAATCGCTCATATCTTAGAGATAGGTTGATCTTAGAAGCCGTAGGAATCTTCCCGAAGCTTCGTGCTTCGATTAGGCACTTTTAGTGCACTTTAGTTGGTTCAAGAAGGGGGACCAACCGACTAGATTGAGATCTAGTCGGTCAGGAACTCTAGTGGAACCGACTAGCTCATTGAATCAATTGTACATGAGTTACTGTTTACTCTTAGTCGGTCGAAGAACAACTACCGACCGACTAGATGTGAAACTAGTCGGTCAGAACTTGCTCTCAGACCGACTAGTTCCTTTGATAAATTTCACCTGAGTTACTGTTTATCGTTAGTCGGTCTATGAACATTTTTCGACCGACTAGGTTGTAAACTAGTCGGTCAGCCATTGTTCTTTAACCGACTAATTCATTGACCATTTCGACGACCTGAGTTACTGTTTAATTTTAGTCGGTCACAGTTGGTCGACCGACCGACTAGTTCTCGAACTAGTCGATCAACAACCCTTCTTTGACCGACTAATCACTGTCGTAAACCTAGGGTTTGCCCAGCCGCCGACTTTTCCTATTTAAACCCCCCAATCATTTTTCTATCTTCTTTCATTTTCTCCTGAGCCTCCTTCTTCCCCAAATCATCATCCATCTTCCCCTAGCCTTCCTCCTTCATCAAGAGCCCCTCTCCCCCTCCATTAGGGCCGGCCACATCCTCTAGGCCGCCGGAAAACCCCCAAAACTCCCCAAAACCTCATTTCTCCTGATTTTCTCCATATTTCCAGATCTGAACCCTAGTTCCTGGATCATTCTTCCGTCGCCGTGCTTGCTCGGCATCGTTCTTTCGCTAACGATTCGGTAATAACTCGATCCTATAATGTTCTCTTAACCCATTTGTGTTTTTGTAAAACCCTAATGAAATGGATGTTGTTTTTGATGGTTGTTTCTCCATAACAGCGACTTCTAGCGATTGTGAGACGAACCTTCATGATCTTCATCCTCGGTGCTAGGCAAGTGAAACTTGCCACTTAGGGTTTTGGGCTATTTTCTTATTTTAGCGTAAAAGAGACTAGGCAGTGAAAGGATAGCTGCCTAGACACCCTTTGATCTAGCTTGACAACGAAGTTAGATCCGTCACCTTCATCATGCTTGTATGTCATGTTTAATTTCAATTAACGGTACGCAAATATCTGCTCATGTCATTATATACATTGATTGTTCATCGTGATTGCGTAGCACATGCTACTTTAAAATGTAAGCTGTGGCGAGTAGGATTTTGACTCCTACACAGTGATCAAGGCTAGGTGCACCCCTATGCCAAATACACTTCCTGGCTCGTGATCCAGAAGCGAGCTAGTGTGTTGCTAATCCCAACGCTCGATACACGTGGAGGGGTAGGGTTAAACGGTTGCTTGAGCTTAGGAGTTGGCCCGATCAGCCACTCTAGCCAAAATATGGAAACCCTGAGCACAAAGTGAAAATCGTGATAAGTGATTCGTGAATTAGTGATTTGGTAGCTTTTGCTACATCGTGTGTGTTTGTCCCTTCTTGTCCTTTTAATTGTTGCATCATATTTAAATGCCATGTCTTTGCATCTTAGTTGAACTGTTAGGTTGTTAGTTTACTTTCAGCTTCCTTGCTCAAGTCTTTTAGACTTGCTGACATGTGCCCCTCTCTCTTTTGGGTGACACATGTTAGATCCTGAGCCAGAGTTCGTTGGAGAGGACGTGGTGTTTGCTGACGCCGAGTCAGAACCCGCTTTTGCTGAGGAAGAGTACGTGGACACCGGGGACCAGTCCTAGTGTCTTCGTTGAGCTTTCCCTTTTATTTTAGACTGCTTTTGTTGTCGGTGCGCAGCACCAATACTTTGTTATGTTGTCGTTTTATTGGCCATGTTGTCACGCCCCGCTTCCCAAAATGGACGGAAGCGAAACATGACGAGGCCCGCTTAGGCCAGAGCTTTAGAAGATCGGACCCAATAAGCGTCTGTAGGGGTACCATTTTAAACGATTCAGGTTCTTGCATTAATAAAGTTCGAAACAACAGAAAGTACAGGAAGGAAGTTGCATTCATTAAATAGTGATATAATATCCAACTGGTACAAAATCTAAAGGAAAGCCTAAGCATGGCAACAAAAGATTTAAAGGCAAACCTAAAGGTAGTAACCTCTGAAAGTGTCGTCTAAAAAGACCTCTAGGTCTGGTCCTCGTCTGGCACGTACTCTGGGTCGACGTCCTCGGCTCCTCATGCTCCAGTGAGTCTGCCTCGTCCATGAACTCTGGCTGACACCTGACGTACAGCACCCAAGAAAAAGGAACTGTACGTCAGGTAAAGTCTACAAGAGGGGTTAGACTTTACAGCAAGTGCACCGAACTTTAAACAACGGTTTACTGGTTGATTAACATGCTGAGGTTCTTTTACACAACATTTTACTGGTTGATTAGCATGATGTGGTTATAACAGGGTAACACAACAGGAAGTAACGTAGCAGGAAAGTAAAACGGGACAAGTAGTAGTCGTAGCGTGTGCTACCAACTACGGGACTAACCTACAGGTGTCAAGACAAGTCGGGACGTGACGGGACAAGACAGGACAAACAGGACGGGACAAGACAAGACAAGTGTGACACGAAGGGTTCACGCCTTACGGTTTGAGGGGGATCAGACCCTCTTGCCGTGCGCACGCTCAACCCTACCCCAACCCAGGAACTCAGGACAAGAAGTACATGGATCATTTCCGCTAGGGAAACATCCGAAACGCCCGAAGGCTTTTTGTATAACAGGGATCACTTCCGCAAGGAAAGCATCCGAAACGCTCGAAGGCTTTTTGGTAACAGTGATCACTTCCGCAAGGAAAGCATCCGAAACGCCCGAAGGCTTTTTGGTAACAGGGATCACTATCGAGGAGGAAAGCATCCGAAACGCCTGAAGGCTTTTTGTATAACAGGGATCACTTCCGCAAGGAAAGCATCCGAAACGCCCGAAGGCTTTTTGGTAACAGGGATCACTTCCGCGGAGGAAAGCATCCGAAACGCCCGAAGGCTTTTTGGTAACAGGGATCACTTCCGCGGAGGAAAGCATCCGAAACGCCCGAAGGCTTTTTGTGTAACAGGACACGACATGACAAGTGTAGGGAGTTGTTATTCTAGGGTGTACATACACACGCACACAAATGGTAGCCCTACAGTATCAAAAGTTGTTGTTGTCGGGCACAGACTTCGTCGTCAAGTATGAGCCGACAGAAGTCGTCCCGGACGCTATCATTTCACGTCCGGTTCTATTTGTTCACAGTTATCAGTTCTAACCAATTACGGCCTAAGCACCGCCAAAAGTGCAAGTGAGATACACTTGCCTGCGATGGCGAGTGTGTCGTCCGTCCGGGGCGTCTCGTCCAATCGTCGCGTCCGCGGAAGTCCGTCTGAAATATCGCCACGACGATGGTGTCAGGTCGCGTTTTCAGTAAATCCTATTTAGGTTCATTTCTAGGTTATCAGGACTATCCAAATTGTCACAAGTCACATTTTGATGTTTTATCAACCTAAATCGACCACTACCATATGTGCACAGAAATAATTGTCCGATTGTCGATTTCTACAGTGAGCAGCGTTTTACTGGCGCAGAAAATAAATTTAGTTACAGTTGTCCGATTTTAGTTAAGGTTCAGTTCGCTACAGTGTGGGTTTCGCTACGAGTTAAGGGGGACCAACCTGGTGTGAGGAAACGCGCATATAATCTGGCGTCGGGTCTGAAAACGGTGGCGGTGCTCGTGTCCCCGATTGCGGGTAGCGCAGTGGAGGTCGTCTCGGGATCATAACGGCTACGGGTAGCACAGCCGAGATGTCACGGCTACGGGACGTCGTCGTGTGGCATCTCGGCTACGGGTAGCGTAGCCGGGAGCGTTCTGGTACCGAATTGGAAGGGCGGTAATAAGCGGTGATGGCGAACAGTGAAGGCGGGCCTGATAGTGGTCCGCAAGCGGGTACGGTCAGTCTGTTGGCAAGAGTCGGGGTCAACAGAACAACCGTGCCTAGGGAAGGCATCGGAACAAAGTAGTCGCGGTGGCTCGAAGGAACAACAGCAGTCCTCGGGCTGTTGCTCTCGCTGATCTTCACGCGGAGCGGCCACCGACGGTCGGGGCTCTGTGCGATGGCCACAGGCGGCATAGTGGCGGCGGAAGAGCGCGGAGGGCGCTGCGCGTCTCGCGGGGTCGCGGCGACAGGGGACCCGCGAGGGCGGCACTGCGAGGGGGACGGAAGATGAGGCGTACGGGCTCGGGAACGCCGGGGCAGCGTCTTGCGGGGCGCGGATGAAGGGAATCTGCGATGGGGGCAAGATCGGCGACGATGGCCACTAGCAGCAGTGGCGACATAGCGGCAAGGGCAACGAGAGCACGGCAGCAAGGGGAGGACTGCCACCGGTCAGTGGTGTTCGGTGGCGGCCTATGGCGCTTCCCGGTGATCCGCGAGGCCGGGGCGACGCTGCTTGGCCGGTGATGGCCGGAAATCGCCGCAGCGATGGAAGCTGTGACTGCTCACGGGGAAGCCGCCATTGCCGGCGTCATACGGCGACGAAAGGCGACCGGGGGGGGGGGTCTCCAGTGGTCGACGGCCGGAGTAGTGGCGGCGGGTCGGGATCACGGCGGTCGGGGAGATCTGCGGCGGCGCTGGGAGCCGAGAAGCTAGGGGAGGCGGCGCGAGGGCGGCACCGCGGCGGGAGGCCACGATCGACGGCGGAGCGCTGAGGGGATCTGCGGCAGAGAAGCGATCGGGGCTGAGATCGCAGGTGGCGGGATCAGGCGGCGATCGGAGATCGCCGACGGCGAACGGCGGTGCCATGTGCTTGGGGGTCGGTCTGTGAGGCGGGAACACTGCCGTGAGCGCCGGAGGAGGCAGCGCGAGGGAGGGCGGCGGCGGATCGAAACGTAGGTGAGGAGCGGCGCGCTGAACGAGAGCGGCGGGGCGGCGCGCTGAGAAATGCCACGGAGGGGGGGTGCAGTCGCGGCGGCGAGAGCGGGCAGTCGGGGGTCGCCGGGCGGCGGTCGGATCGTGAACGTGAGGGAGAGAGAGGGGGAAAAAGGGTATTGGGCTTGGGAAAATTAAGATGGCGGCTGAGAAAATTTCCTAACCCTAGGTTTAGAACGTGAATGAATATAGGGTTAGGGTTTAATTATTATAATAATTTGAAATTGCTAAATGGACAAAACCCTAGTGTTAATTATGTTGGGGGTATAGAGATGAGGGGTGTGCAGATTGGGGTAAGGCTAGGGGAAAAATAGAGAAACAGGTTAGTAAAGATATAATACAGATCAAAGGAGGATTTAGCCAGATTTGGCTAACAAAATTTCGAATTTGAATATATCGGGAAATCGACGGTCGAGATTTCTCCGGACGATATCTTTCAATCCGGGCGTCAGAAAAATAATCCGAAAATACTGGGGCGATCGTGGAGACGAGATGCACAGATCTACAAAGCCCGATCATGCATAACGCCTACCAAAAATTTACGTAAAATTGGGAATTGCGTTTTGAGTCAAATGACTAAAACGCCCCTATCTTTCAAAATCGTTTTGCAAGAAAACGAGCCGTGAAAAGACGTTTCCAAAAATTACAATAAAAGTTTACACTCCCAAACGATCACAATGGCATGTCGCATCGCTCACGCCGGACCTCAGAAATAGCCATAAAGAATACGTGCACGATGAAGCACGTGCACGTAGGAAAAATACGAACGGTCGGAAAGCGGCCGTTACACATGTTTTGGGCCTTTAGACTCTTTCCTTTAGCCTGGTGGCTTTTCTGTGATGTTGAATATTATTGTGGACAATTTCTGAGATTGGATTATTTTTATTTCAGTCTCTATTTCCTTGTTATTATTATTGTTGTTCCGTTTGTAGTTACAGGGACATGCTTATGATTTTAAATTGACGCTTATCAGGCATGTGGCTTCACAGCTCCACGTCTGTGCGGACCTTCTCACGTCTCGCCTCCATTGCTTTGGGAAGCGGGGCGTGACAACACACAAGATGGAAAAAACTCTCCACTTGTGTGACAAGAAAGAGAGGATGGAATTTTTCCATTGGTGGTTTTTCCTAGGCATGCAATTGTTGCATGTGTTATTCCTTTGATGTTAAACTCGCGGCCAATGAGGAGATTGATTAATGCATGAATGTCAAAGCCTTTATTTTCTTTGTCACACACCAAGAATGTTATATTATTGCATGCATAAATTTGGAGTCCCATGCATGCAAAATCAAAAGGTTTGATTTTTAATCAAGAGTGGCATAACGAGGAAGATCTTCCTTCTCCTCTTTTAAGTTCCTAGCTACAATGATTGGGAGTCGAGTTTGGGCTTAGGAAAAGATCATGGATCGTAACGGAGTGATCATTTCTGTGTGATATCTATAGCAACATGGAGGATAGAGCGACAGTGTTTTGGACTTCACCAGAAAAGTTTTTAATCCTCGAATAACACATAAGAATACGCGTGCAAAGGTATGAAATTTTATTAGCATTCATATCAAGCATTGCAGTAGATCTTGGTTATAAGTTGCTAGTCGCAGAAAATTTTTATTTTTCTGTCTTTTTCTACTTGCTAAATTGTTTAGCATACATAGAATATTGCCTTACAGTGGTATCAGAGCCAGGCTGTGTGCTACTTTAAAATTTTGAATTGATTAAAATAGATTTTTATTAATCACAAGACAATCATGAGAACTTTGCATGAATATGCTTTTTGCAAAGATTATATTGCAAGATGTATATGCACTTAGGAATGATTAAAATAAGATATTCCATCATCATAAAACCAAGATTGCAGAAATCAGTCGAATCACTATATTTTTGACTATAGGGTAACCCCTAGTCGACTAATCCGGGAACTAGTCGACTAATCTTGTAGAGCTAGTCGATTAGCTTACCATCAGTTGATTTGTGTAACATGTTAATTACAAATTAGTCGAATAGCGTACAGTGTCTAGTCGACTAATGCTGTAATTTATAGTGGGGATTTGTCCCTAATAGTGATTTTAATGTCTTATTTTCAATTATATCGCAAATGTTATGTTTGATCTTAAAGTGCATACATGAATATTTTCTAATGTATTGCCAAGATAAAGTGTTGGCATGTTGCATGAGGAGGGATATAATTTGATTATCTTCACTCCAAACGTTAGAGAATTTGCATTAAATATTTAATATGCAATATTGCAAATGTGTAATGATTTTAAATATTCGTAAAATCAATTATGAATTTAAGATTGTATTTTCATGATATTTGTTATACGATAACAAATTGGTTTCATGGAAAATAAATCTTGGTAGAATTTTTTATGATAAAATTCTTGGATCTATTTTTTTCATGATATGATCATGATTTATTTGTAATAATGTGTTTATTGCAGGGATTGCTTGCAAAATTAATCACATGCATAAATTGCTTAATTGGCTCAATAATGTGACTATTGGATACATAATTATGAGGATTGTTACGGAATAAATTCGCATATCAAATATGTGTGAAGGTTGTCAAGTGGACCTTTAGTTGGAATAGCCAGGGTGTGCATCTGGTGGGCGATTGGGCGAGCCAACCCCCGATTGGTAGGGATCCAATTTGTGCCATGGAAGCTGGGACCGGGCTATCTCCCTGGCTATTGGCAACACATGAAATTCATCAGGGGATCGGGTCTGAGGCCCAACCAAATCCTATCAAATCCTATCCGATGCTTAAGTCAGTGGCTGACTTAAAAGGGGCACGATGGGGCTCGGTCCGACCTATTGGGAGGCCATCTGCTAATCCTCTGACAGAGCTATGGAAGAGGATATAGAGTTTGGTAGAGTATGTATTGAGTGTTAGACTACCTTCGTGCGGGATCTCTGAGATCTCTCTTCATTTCTCCCCTCACCTCTAGGATTTCTTAAAGGTGAGCCGTTGCTTCGTGGCATCTGGGCGAATAATGAGGCTTTACTGTTGTAATTGATGAGGATGCACTGATGAGGAAGTATTTGCCAGAGTAATTATCACCATTGATGAAGAAATGAATGGCATGAATGTAGGTTATAATTTCTGGATTAATGGCCATGAAGATAGGCTATAATTGGCGTTAAAATGGCATTCATCTCACAAGCTCAACCGCTGCAAAGGTTAAGGTTGGGTGATGTTGCATGAGAGAGAGAGAGAGAGAAGTGACTCATGTCATATAATTAGGTCAGCTAGCAAAATTGGCAAGGGACAATAATTGGTCAGCCTGATAAGAAGTAGGTCGGCTTGCGAGGGGAGTGGCCTCCACGCCTTACGGTAGACTCGTTTGATCGGTGCCGAGGAAATTAGCCCATCGATTGAAGGCCGATAGGGATGAGGACAGCCTGCTGGGAGAGTGACCACCTAGCAATACGGTAAACTAATAGGTCGGCCCGCTGGGGAGTGGTCTCGAGCCGTACAACAGACGATAGGTCGGCCCGCTGGGGGAGTGGCTTCGAGCCTTATGGTGGACTGATAGGTTGGCCCATTGGGGGTGTGGCCACCAGCCTTACGATAGAATGTAGGTCAGTCTGCTGAAGAATGACCCACAACCTTATGGCAGACGATAGGTCGGCCTGTTGGGGGTGGTCCCCAGCCTTACAATAGATGATAGGTGGCCTGCTGGGGGATTGGCCCCCAGGCTTACGACTGATTGTACATCGGCCCGCTTGGAGAGTGCCCCTACCTTATAGTGGATTGATATGTCGGCCTGCTGGGGAAGTGGCCCCAGCCTAACGATCGACGATAGGTCGGCCTGTTGGGGGAGTGGCCCCTAGCCTTATGACAGATGATAGGTCGGCCTGCTGGGGGAGTGGCCCCCATCCTTATGGCAGAATGATATTCTTTGCTCGGTTGTGAGATGAGTGGCACTTGAAAATGGTCGATGAAAAGTAGGTCTACCTGCAGGGGGAGTGGCCCCTCTCTTTACGTCGTCAGACTGGCTTGCGAAGTGCTCGAAGCTAATCTAGGGGCTTGTGCACTTTAGTAAAAAATAAAGTGGGAAAGATGGCCGATCAAATGCCATCCTAGGGTACATTTTTTGAATATGAGTTAACTAGTTAAAAATTTGTTAGCGTCGGTAAGAAACGAAAATAGACAGAAAGGTTTCCTTTGTGGGCTTGTTTTACCGATAATATCTCATCCAAGCCATTGGATGAGCTTGGATGGAGGAGGTAGTACAATTACTCCTGTTTATGTCATCCTGGATAGGTCGGTATGATTATTAGCTCAGACTCTTTCTGGATCGGTCAGTCTCACTTCGGCAGGTCAGCCTGGTTCGATCTGCATAGGTCGGCTTAAATGGGTCGGCCTCCTCTAGGATCGATCGGCCTTGATCTGTATAAGCCGGCCTAGATGGGTCGGCCTGATTAGCTTAGCCTCCTCTAGGATGGGTTGGTCGCGCTCTGTGTAGGTCGGCCTGGTTGGCTCGGCCTCCTCCTGGATGTGTCGGCCTCACTCTGTATAGGTCATCCTGGATGGGTCGGCCATGCTTGATTAGCCTCCTCTTGGATCGGTTGACCTCGCTTTGCATAGGTCAGCCAGGATGGGTCAGCCTGTTCAGCTGGGCCTCCTCGTAGATTGGTTAGCATTGCTCTGCATAAGTTGGTGGTGTTGTCTCGGCCTTCTCCTGGATCGATCGGCCTCGGCCTGCGTAGGTCAGCCTGGATGGGTCGACCTAGTTAGCTCAGCCTCTTCATGGATCAGTCGGCCTCGCTCGACGTAGGTCGGCTTGATTAGCTCGGCCTCCTCATGGATCGATCAGCCTCACTCTTTGTAGGTCGGCCTGGATGGGTGGTCAGGTTAGCCTCCTCCTGGATCGATCGTTCTCCATCTACTCGTGATTAGCATTGATATCCCTCTCCTCAATCAGCGAGAATGTAATCCGTTATCAAGAAACCATAAAGTTCTTCCAAAGTATGAGTGGGATCACTCCTACCATTGTTCTGGTTAAGAATGGAAAATCTTTTAGCAAACTACCTTATAAGAAAAGGAATAAAAAAATCAGTAGCTCCTCGTGCAATAAGAGCATATGAACCAAGCCATTCATCCCTCTTTGATATAGACGACATGCAGTACTCTGAATCATTTTCATCATCAAGTGCCGATTCAGCAGTAACACTCAAAAGAAACTCCACGGTAGTATTGAATAATTCGGTCATAGAGACAACTCCTTCCACTGAGAATGAGTTTTTGTCAGCATCCTTTCGCTCCATAAGGTGAGGACTAAAGTATGACATTCTTTGGATCTAGTGACTAATCTCCTCCATGCAGTTAAGTCATTTTCAAATCTAATCATGAAGATCAATTGCAATAAAAGACAATCAAAATCAATCAAAGATCAAAGAGATGATTGAGTGATTAAGACAAATAGAGAAGACTCAACGACTTCATCATCAATCAAGAGAAAGAAAAGAAGCTAAAATTCATTGTAAATCTTTTTGTTCTTTTATTCTTTCTCTTAGATTGTATCCTTGAAGTAAAGTTTACTTGGAGCACACACAAACATCACTAATTTTATCCTAGGAAACTCTTAGAATCATTTTCTTAGGACATTAGATCATTAAACCCTTCATAGGCAATTTGGGTGTTTGACAGTCGACTGTTGAACAATAGTCAGGCGACTGTCTCGTTACAAGCGCCTATGTTTTGTTCAACAGTCACCTGTAATGCACAAATTTTTGCTAGGGGTTTTGGATTTTCATTCTTTACTTCTAACATGTGACTACTATACAAAGTACATGCACATGTCCCCATGTTTAGGTGCTTGTGCATTATTAATCAGTCGCATGTATCCTCTTGCCTAAAAATCCCATTTTGTCAAGTTACGCACTTGTGCACTTGCAGTCAATGTAAGTTGATTTTATAGGCGCCGACACAAGGCAACGGTGCATGTCCGTTCGACTACAGTCGCCCGTCCATCCTTGCCCAAAATTCTCATTTTGCAAGTTTCGCACTTGTGCTTTAAGGCGATGTACGTTAGTTTTACAGGCGCCTGACAATGGCACATGCACTTGTCCTAGCTTACCCAATTCCTTGATGTTGTGAACTTACGCACTTCTTCCTTTAAGGGGCCTTCCTTTGGTTTAACAGGTGCATGCATGTTTGACAGATGCCAGTCAGACCTTCTTCAGTCACCTATCCACATGGTAAGTTGCCATTTGTACTCTCACCTATCCTCTAACACTGTTTAGCAGGCACCTGATCGGGCTTCTCCAGGCACCTATCGTGTCTGGATTTTTATCCTTTGGCCTTTTTATTAAGGTTTTTGAAATGGGTCTTTGGGTAATCTTGTGGGCGTTTTGAGTGAGCCTATATATATGACTATTACTGTTCCATTGGAAAATCTTAGACACTCCAACATTTCTCTTGGAATTCAAGGCTCTCTCATGTCATTCCAAAGCCCTAAAAGCTTTAAAGTTTTCAAGCTTTTCTCTCGTATATCAACACACTCCACTCTCTCCTCACTTCAAGCTCTACACTTCCAAGCATATGAGTTTGTAAGTGTGATTTCATATTTCATTATATATCTCTCTTGTTGATTTACTCTCAGTTGTGAGAGGATATTTTCTTGTTCACGGTTTGTGGAAGACAAGAACATCAATAGTTGTATTGATTTCACTTGTAGGGTTTCTACAAGTGGGTTTAATTGAAACTCAAGTTAGTGTTTTAGCTTAAGTATTCGGGTGGTATCCTGGGTGGTAAGGACATAGGATTACCTGGAAGGGTTTAACTTGGGTAATCCGAAACCCTTGAACATATTGAGTTTGGTTTGTTCTAATTGTTGTTACTAAGTTTTTTCGGATAGTTATTTGGTAAGGATTTTAATTATGCGTAAATTTATCTTTAATTTTATAAACACTATTCAACCCCCTTCTAGTATTTTCCTCATAGCACAGTGTTCTTTCAATTGGTATCAAAGCGAGGTTAAGCTATGGCATCTAACAATAACAACAATGTTCCATTACCTTCTTCTTACAACCATCATGTTCGAGTTGGTGCTTTATCGGTTTTGAAGGCCAATCTATGGTTCGAACTCCACGCTTTAATGGCACAAACTTCAAATATTGGAAGTGCCGGATGGAGACATTCCTTAGGAGTGCTTCTCTATGGAGAACCATTCACAGGGAATACGTAGAGCCAACAGTAGAGGACTACGACAAATGGACACCTTCCGAGATATCCGCGAAGATGAAGAACGCCAAGGAAATGAACGCTCTTCATTGTGCTTTGGAACTCGATGAGTTCAATAAGATATGCACATGTAAGAGTACATATCAGATTTGGAATCATCTCATCATTACCCATGAAGGGACCAACAAGGTAAAACTTTCAAGGTTACATGTTGCCGTGCAAAATTTCGAAATGTTTCAAATGCAGTAAAATGAGAAAATTGCAACGATATATGCTCGATTCACCAACATCACCAATGAGCTTGAAGCTCTTGGAAAGACATACACTCAACAAGAAAAGGTGAGGAAGATAATCATGGAAATGACCTCGAAATGGAAAAGAAGAACCAAGGTAATGGAAGAAGTCAATGATATGCAAAACTACACCGTGGTGAACCTCATCGGTACACTCATGTCCTATGAAGTAAGAAGGGACAACTGCATGAAAACAAAGGGGATGATGAAATCAACGGAGGCAAAGAAGAAAGTAATCGCATTCAAAGCCACTTCTTCATCCTCCGAAGGTGATGAGTCCGATGATGAGTTGGATTTCGAATCTATGGTGCTTATTGTGAAGAAGTTCCAACGCTTCTTCCGCAAAGGTAAATTTCCATCTAAGTCTAAATTTGATTCCACTAACAACACTTCTCTTTGCTATAAGTGTAATAAGCTGGGGCACATCAAGAAGGATTGCCCAATGTTAAATAATAAGGAGAAGTGGAGAGCACCAAAGTACCACAAGTCGGAGAAATTCAAAATGAATAAGAAGAAAGGACGTGTAGGCACTTTCCATTACTCTAGTGAAAATTCAAGCGAAGATTCAGCTGATGAAAATAATGTGGTAGTGCACATATGTTTCATGGCACACGAGGATATAGCTTTCGATGAGAACTCAAGTGAAAGTGAAAGTGAAGAACCCGAGGTAGTCATGGATGAACTAAGATTTGCAAATGAACAATTATGTTCCAAGTACCAAAGACTAATGCTTAATATACTAAGTCTAAGGAAATAATTTCTTGTACGTAATCCTTGTCTCCTAGCACCAACAATGAAACCATTGTTGAATCACTCACTCTTGAAAAAGCTAATTTGGATTCATAAAATAGCTTGTTGAGAAATGAGGTGAATTCCCTCATGTCTCAACTTGATTATGTGTCCATTGTGAATTGCAATGATCTTGAGATTGAAAATCTTCAATCTCAAAACACGAGTTCGAGTATTGAGAATGAAACTCTTAAAATCCAAGTACACGAGCTTACCACACGTGCATCCAACTTGGATTTAACTATTTCTTCAATTACGAAAAATATGAGCTCATGTTCTCCAATGTTTAAAGATTCAACAAAGGGAAAGGAAAATTGGATGATTTGCTTTCAACTCAACTACCGACCAACCATCGTGTTGGACTTAGTTATTCAAAGGCAAATGCATACAAAGTACGCACGACCTATAGTGATATCACTATAGACTTTGTGAGGTCAACCTCTGGTGCACCCACAAGTGATGATCACAATATCTTGGATAGGAAAACTACCATCACTTCTCACACTCCCTCCTTTGCAACGAAACCCACCAAAGGTGGAACTCAAAGGAAGGAACATGCCTTCAAGTACATCCACACACACCCACGTAGGAACACTCCTACTTCACATGTGGACACTTATGATGAGTTCTATGCACAACATCCATGGATACGTGCACACCAACACATGAGATGTGGTTATGCACGTGCTCCTCCATATACATATGATCATCCACCACATCCACATATGTATGCTTATCCTTATGCACCTCATCATATGTGTGCTCCTTATGCTTCACATGACCACTATATGTCTCATGCTTATCCTCCACCATTCACTTATGCTAGATCACATGCTCATAAGTCTCATGAACCACGTAGAAATCAATCTAATGGGCATGTAACTAAGAAAAGGACTCCCAAAACATAAATTTTTTTGGGGTCTCAAGGACACTAGGATACATGACAGGTATTCGTATGTTCAATCCTATTTTAGAGATGTGATTAATTGTGAGGATTATGTTGGGAAGCCAAAGTCCACTTGGACTTGGTTTCCAAAGGGCTAATCCCTTTGGACCTAAGAAGCTTGGGTACCATGAGCTTATGGTAAAATGTGTAGGAAACCAAGAAAAGGAAAAAGAGCAACAAACGCAGAATGAGCTCTAAGAAGAAAGGATGGATACTAGATAGTGGTTGCTTCAAACATATGACGGGAGATCCCTCTTTACTTTTCGAAGCAATCTGTATCAAGAACAGTGCAACAGTGATCTTTGAAGGCGATGAAAAGGGAACCATCATTGGAGTTGTTAAATTCGGGAATCCATCTAAACCTCTACAAGAAAATGTTTATCTTGTAGATGGTATAAAACATAACCTCATATCCATAAGTCAACTTTGTGACAAAAGTTACAAAGTTAACTTTGGAGAGGGTATGCGTAGCATTATAGATAATAAATTTAGTGTTTTGTTTTCTGACACACACCATAAAGATATCTATATTTTAAGTATGCCACAATCATTAGATCATTGCTTAGTTGCACACACTAATGAATAACTTTATGGCATCGTCATTTTGTACATGTTCATTTTAAACATCTTTATAATTTATCTAAGCATGATTTACTTAAAGGATTTCCAAAGATTTATTTTAATAAGAAATGTTTTTGTGACTCTTGTCAACGTGACAAACTCCATAAATCGTCATTTAAACTTAAAGTTTGCATTCCATCTAAGATGCCCATAGAACTTCTTCATCTAGATTTATTTGGGCATATTAGAGTTGCATCTTTAGGTAAGGCACATTATGCATTAGTCATTGATGATGACTTTTCTAGAACTACATGGATATATTTCTTAACAAGTAAAAATGATGCGTTTGAAGAATTTACCGAGTTTGCTAATAAATCTCAAAATCTCTTAGGAACCACCATTATCACTATTCGTAGTGATAATGGAGGGGAATTTGAGAATGAGCTTTTCTCAAAAGTTGTGTGATGACCATGGAATTACTCACAACTTTTCGTTTCCTCGTGCACCACCACAAAATGGTGTTGTTGAGAGAAAGAATAGAACACTTATTGAGTGTGCACACACAATTCTCCATGATAGTCATCTTCGATTTCAATTTTGGTCTGAGTTGGTGCACACGGCATATTATGTGCTCAATAGGATCGTAGTGAGGCCCTGTACGAACAAAACTTGTTTTGAATTATTTTATGATAAAACGCCACAAGTTTTATTAAGAACACGTATGGTAATCTAGATAAATTTGATCCAAGATCCGATGAAGGGATTTTTGTTGGATACTCCACACGTAGCAAAGCCTCCAGATATACAACAAGAACACTTCATCGATTGAGGAATCACTTCAGCTTTCATTTAATGAAGATTTTGATGTGCCTCATGTTCATGATGATAGTTTAGAAGTTTTGTGTGATTCTATTAATAATGCTAAACTTGATGATGTTATTGAAACTAAAAATACTAATGAAGATGTTAATTGTTCATACTGGTCTGAGAGTACCCAAAGCATACCCAATCATTCGTGACCACCCACATGACCAAATTATTAGAGATATTGGAGTGGGTGTCTGTATAAGATCAAGGGTGGAAGAATTCACTCATTGCGCTTTTGTCTCCATAATTGAGCCAAAGAACATTCAAGAAGCATGTGAAGATAGCTTTTGGATCGTGGCAATGGAAGAGGAACTCATCCAATTCAAAAGGAATGAAGTTTGGGAGCTAGTTCCTCTACCAAGTGAATATCAAGTCGTTAAGACTAAGTGGTTCTTCAAGAACAAGACAGATGTGAATGAAGTCATCATAAGGAACAATGCAAGGTTAGTAGCTTAAGGCTACCGGTAAGAAGGATGTATTGATTTCGAAGAATCATTTTCTCTTATAGCTAGGTTAGAAGCTATTAGATTATTATTGTCTTTTGCATCTGATAAAAATTTTAAATTATACCAAATGGATGTTAAAAGTACATTTTAAAATGGAATTGTTAATGAAGAAGTATATGTTTCTCAACCACCAGAATTTATTAAGAAAAATTTCCAAATCATGTTTTTAAACTTAAGAAAGCTTTATATGGGTTGAGACAAGCTCCTAGAGCTTGGCATGATCGCCTTAAAAACTTTCTTTTGGATTTGTGATTTAAAATGGGTGAAGTTGATTCATTACTTTTTACTAAGTATTATGAAAATAACATTCTTCTTATTCAAGTGTATGTAAATGATATAATTTTGGGATCTATTAAGTATGATCTTTGACAAGAATTTTTAAAGTCTATAAATGACAAATTTGAGATGAGCCACATGGGTGAGATCAACTACTTTAAGGAATATAAAGCCGACAAATGAAGGATGTTATCTGCATCCATCAAACAAAGTACACCAGGGAGCTAATCAAGCGATTTGGGATGGAATCATCTTCAAGTAAAAGAACTTCCTTGAGTACCAACACACACCTTCACCAGGATGAAAACAAGAAAGATGTAAACATTCTTCTATATCGAGGTATGTTCGGTAGTTTACTATATTTAACCGCAAGTTGACCCGATATCATGTTTTCCGTATGTTTATGTGCAAGATATCAATCAAACCTAAGGAATCACATTTGATTGCAGTTAAACGAATATTACGTTACCTTAATCAAACTTTAGATTATGGATTAATTTATCTTAAATCTAGCATATATGAGGTAATCTCATATAGTGATGCCGATTTTACCGGATGCAAATCTGATAGGAAGAGTACTAGTGGAGCTTGCCATTTTCTAGGAAAATCTCGTGTTACTTGGTTTTCCAATAAGAAAAATTCGGTATCATTGTACATGACCGAAGCATAATATATTGCGGCGGTCTTGCATGTGCACAAGTTCTTTGGATGAGACACACACTTAAAGACCATGGTATTAATTGTGATACTTGTCCTATTATGGTTGATAATCAAAGTGCAATATGCCTCTCCAAAAATCCAGTACATCACTCCTATACCAAACATATAGATGTGAGCCACTATTTTAGAAATGATCATGTAGCTATGAAGGACATCATTCTTGAGTACATTAAAACCCAAAAACAAATTGCTAAGATCTTCACAAAACCTCTTAAAGAAGATTCATTTGTGAGGTTGCATGAGAATTATGGAATATGGCTGAATCTGAAATCTAGGACTTCATTTTCATATGATATACCATGTTGTGTGTTTATATAATCATTTTCATCTCATATATATATTGTCTATTTTCTCATTAAGTCTTCTATGTGATTTTTTGGAGAATTTTATGAATTTATGATTATATTGATAAGTTTTATATAATTATGTAAGTATTTTAAAGTGATTAGAGGGTCTAATGTATAGGTTTAGGGTGAGAGAACTCATTTCTTAATTTTTTTTGCCTCATGTATAATTATGCTTGACAGAACTCATTTCTTAATTTTTTTAGGGTGAGAGAACTCATTTCTTAATGTATAGGTATAGGTCTAATGTATAATTATGTAAGTATTCTAATGTATTCTATGATACAGATGCATAGGCTCTTGCTAAACTTATTTCGATTTTATGCTTGACAGGTACCTACATTATGTGCATCAGTCGTATGTCTGATCTGTTTAGTCATAGAGAGCTGATCGCTCCTTATTATACACCTTTTTTCTGCATGTTTGCCTGTCATTTCGATCGCCCATATTGCGTTTTTCACGATTATTCGATGATATCACGTTGCTTTTCCTTATTTCTTGTTTTTTCGGATTTCAGGAAATATGGAGCGATCTGGAGCATAAATGAGATCAATTGACTTTTACGCATGCTGGAGCACCGCCTGTGACCCTATCAAGGAGCTAGCAGCGCTAGATGATGAGCGGAAGAAGAAGAAGTTCGATAGAATCGACGAGGAGGCGAGAGGGAGAAGATAGGACTCCAGAAATAGCCCACTCGGTCGAGCAGACTGCTCACTCGGCCGAGTGAAGGAATGTACTCGACCGAGTACAATGGATACAGGAGCACACGGAGTCAAAGTCCACTCGGACGAGTGAAGGATCTCACTCGGCCGAGTGAAGAAGTCCACTCGCCCGAGTACGACAGGGTTTTCCTCCTGAGATCTCAGCCAACTCTCTGAAATTTGGAGAAGATCAGCAGAAGACTCACTCGGCCGAGTGAGAAAGCCCACTCAACCGAGTAAAGAACTCCACTCGGCTGTGTGGAACAGAGCGACCGACCCCTAAAACCCCCAATACCTCTTTTTTCATTGGGTCCGTCACTCGGCCGAGTAACATGTTCTACTCGGCCGAGTGGCGCAGTCTGCCTGTTTCGCGAATTAGGGTTCTGGGCTGCACCAAGGGCAGATCTGCCAGGATTTTCTAGCTGACTTTGGCTTGTATTTAAGCTAGTTTTCTTCCTAGTTTTAAGGGAGACCTGAAAATAGTTTTAGAGCATATTTCTAATTGTAATCCTCAGCTGGAGATTGAAGATTAAAGATTTGGTTTGTTATTTCTATCAAAATTTCTATTTTTTTGTGAATTGTTTTCTCTCAACCATGAATTGCTATATGTTTTTATTCGTTATTTCTGTGATTGTCATGATAAATTGCGAGTAGTTTCGCTATTCTAGGGCATGGGGATGAACCCTATGGATCCGATTTTAGAATTGTGATGAACGAATTAATGTGTTGCTATGATTGATAGACGGTTGGGTTGTGATTGATTTACTACGAGTAGCAAGGGATTTCCATCGATTGGGGTTTGCAAGAGATTGGATTTCAATCGATGGACATGCATAGATATTCGATTTAGGTTTATAATCGAGCTTCTCTAGACTTGGTTTGCAAGAGATTGGACCAAAGCTAGGATTTTTATTATAAATCTATACTCATATTCATTTGCAAGAGATTGGACGAATATGAACTATCATAACCTAGATCGTAACTTGAGTTTACACGAGAGTGGGCTCGAGGTGCGATTGGACGATGATGTCGATCTTCATGCTAGTGGCTTAGGTTACGGTTTGCACGAGAGTGGACCCTAATCTAGGTTGCTATAGACCGGAAATAGCACGAGAGCGTGAGCTTAGTTCTCTATTCAGTTACGACTAGTTCACCTCAATTCAAGCCTTGCATCATTGAGATTCACGATTCACAAAGATAAATAACGATCCGTAGTGGGGATTCCCTCGCCATAGACGCCTTTATTATCTAGAATTCAAATTGTTAATTTAACGACCGTGACACTATTCTCGAAACCATTCCATTATACCACCAATAACTAGGTGATTAAAACAGAGTACCGTCATTTGTTCTCTCTGTGTTCGATACCCGCTCGCCACTACACCGTGCGCTTGCGGTAAGACTGCAGTCATTTTTCGGGTGTAAATCCGGGCCCGATCAAGTATTTGGTGCCATTGCCGGGGAGGCCAAGCATTGGGACTAGGACACAGCCATTCATGAGGATCCCGAGCATTACCCTCATCCTTTTGAGCTACCGCAGCCACCTCCACTTTCTACAGAGGCTGAGCATCCCTCGGAGGACCACCCTTCCACTGACACCGAGGACTATCTCACATAGATTTCAGCCCCCCTTCAGGGAGATCTCTTTACTTCCTCGCCCTTTATATTTTATCCCCCTCCCGTGTATGATGTTTACTATGATTCAGATCTTAATGACTCATTGCACCTTTTGCAGGATACACCTATATATGATCAAGAAGTACAATAGGACGTATACGAGGAGGAGAGCGAAGAGTTAGCACACATGGATGCTATTGAATATGATTAGGAGGTGCACTGGGACGAGGCTGACGATGATGATGAGTTGCCTGATGAGAACCACAGTTATATGCCAGAGTTACCTGAAGAGCCAGAGGCAAACAACAAGGAGTTGGTCGATGTGGTGCACGAGAGTAGACATTTATTTCCTGGAAAGTGTTGTCAACCATCTTATATTTTAAATACTTATGTTGATGACCATATTTGGAATACATTTATTTTGGGGAAGAATTATCCACATCAGATTGATGCAGCTTATCTCCTGCAAGGTACAGGTGGATTCCTTGGGAAGATGCTGGAAGCCACATTACTGGAGTCTGATGGAGTTCGTGGACACATGCATCTGGCAGAGCCACGGAAGGAGCAATTGAAGCAGTTACTTGCACCGGCAAAGATACTGGATCTGCCTTTTGATATAGGTGATATCAATCCAGTAGCGTAGCAATAGCGTAAAATTTTATGCTTTCAATAAACACAAATCCTCTCGACAGCGAAATGACCTTATAGATTTGCTTGAATAAATATCACCTCATATAACGACAACAAAAATATTTTACACCCCAAACCCATTATATATATTAATTGCCCTCTTCATATTTTGATACGCCACATTCTTTTGCTCACCACCATCGAGCATTTCTTTCAAGTAAAACCTTACTTTCTTATTCGTTTGACTTGATCTCGCTTAGTGAAGCCGTGACATTTTTGATTAAGTCTTTTGAATATGATTGTTTGGTATAAGCTTGGGGAAGGCGCTCGCATGCGTCATTGCATGTGCTTGTAGTTGCATTAGGATTTCATGTCATTCATTTCATCATTTTTCATTCACTCCTCTTATTATTATCGTTTTTCTTCATATTCTTCCTTTATGATCACATTGAGGATAATGTGAAGTTTAAGCTTGGAGGAGTGCATTTCCTTGCCATTTAGATGCATTAGTTGCATTTTTACTTTATTTTAGAAATTTTCAAAATTTTCAAAATTTTTGCATCATCTTTTTGAATTTACCATTTTATTTTTCTTTTATGTGTGTTCATGCATCATATTATGTGCTTATTTTTCTTTTCTTTATTCTCTTTTACTTTTATTTCTCTATTTTTCTTTTCTCTTCTTCCGCTAGATGAATTTCGTATAATGATATCTCTTATTGCTTTAGCAACCATCACGATGCTTATTATTCCTTACCACGCTACTTAGGTTATTCCATAGTCTTGCTATTCACATGTGCTTGCAAATCTATTTCTCTTGATGACTACTCTAAGTGATTGCATGATATTAATCGAAGCTGAATGTATGGATTAGTGTTTAGTATGCTTTTGTTGGAAGTGCACCAAGATTCACGCATCAATTGTATATCGGAAGCATCTGCCTTATTGTATTATTCACCTTCTGTTGCTTGCGTGATATGATTGTACCCTTTACTGTTTGACTTCACTATTTATTGAAATGATTGAGAATATCCATGCTTACATATGAGTTTAGTTGATGTATTATTTTATTGAACCATTTGTGCATTATTTCTTTCTCCACAAATATCTTTTATTCTCTACATGTCACTTAAGTTCACCTCCTAAAGCTATTTATATCGCATCTATTTCCCAAAAACCCCTACAAAAGAAAAGGTTAACTCCAAAAAAGTCCAAAAAGCCAAAAAGGAGCCAAAAACGAAAAATACAAATCATATAGCTCCTACAAAAATCCAAAAAAAGAGAAACAAAAAGTTCAAAAAGAAAAAGAAATATATCTCTTTAACTCATTATTGGAGTGACAAAACACTTGGGAAACCCAAGGCAAAAATCCCATTTTCCACTATCATATTCCTTTAGATGCGATGCATCAAGATAAGCTTGGGGGGTGAATTCATTTGACCATATGAGTGAGTACGACATTAGAGTGGAGATGTGCATGAATGGAAAAGTTTGATAATACTAAGACTTGACAAACTACTTTAACTATAGAGATTTCTTATGAATTGATATGAAAATGTGAATGACGTGCCTCTTATTACATTCTCAATTGTATGTTTGGTGTGATTTTTATATGCTTCTGTTATAACTCTTGATTGAAAAGTGCTTCGCCAATGATTTTTATATTAAATTCTATGAAATGCGTGATGTGGATATGAATTGATTGTATGAATTTAGAGAGTCCCTTTTGTTGTTCTTAAAATCTTGCAAGTACTATGTTTAAGTAAGACATGAGATCTTTATAGCATGTGATTTGTATTTTTCGAGTTATCGTGATGTGTAGCTTATGGCTTGAGATCTAAGAAAATAATCTAGCGACCCCTTCCACTCTGTATTCTTTTTCATTCATTTCATTTCCTTTGTTTTCATTTCTCGAGTTCGTCTCTCTACTTATCTTCCTCGAGTACGAGTAAGAGGTAAGCTTGGGAGATTTTGATCGGTCCATATTTTACACCTTTTTTTTGCATATCTGCATATTTTCATTATTATTCGACGATATTTCGTTACTTTTCACTATTTCTTGTTTTCGTCTGATTTGAGGAAATATAGAGCAACCGGGAGCAAAAATGAGCCTAAAGGGCTTGTACGCGTACCAGAGCATCGCTCATGGCCTTATTGAGGAGCTAACGGCGCTGGACGATGAGCGTGAGAAGAAGAAGATCGATAGAATCGTCGAGGAGGTGAGGAGGAGAAGGAAGGATTCCAAAAACAGGCCACTCGGCCGAGTCACGCTAGTTACTCGCCCGAGTGAAGCAGTGTACTCGGCCGAGTACGACTGATACGAAGAACATCTGCCTGACCTGAGTGACACAATGCACTCGGCCAAGTGGTGAATTCCACTCGGCCAAGTAGAGAACTCCACTCGCCCGAGTGAGGTCAACTTCTGAAGGAAATCAAACCAGACTCTCTGGAATTCTGGGGAGCGCATCATAAGACCCACTAAACCGAGTGATGAATCACACTCGGCCGAGTGAAGCGGAGCGCCAGAGTTCCCAAACCTCGACTTCGAAGCAGACTCTCTGGAATTTTGGAAGAACATCAAAAGACCTTACTCGACCGAGTGACGCCGATGACACGAGCACCTAGATTTTCAAACAGCCTCCCACTCTTTTGAAATCTGCTATCATTCCAATGGGCAAAGCATTTTTCTCATATTTTTATAGATGGTAGACTTGATGACTGTTCCAATGCCTCCAAGAACGCACCAATCGGAGGTCAGATGAAATCTGGAGAAGTTCTGCAAGTTGATGTTGTAGTGCTGGAATTCGCATACCAGTGTCACTCGGCTGAGTGACACTTTCACCCGGCCGAGTGAGCTTTCGACTCGACCGAGTGACCAGTTTTTGACAAAGTGCTGTTTTTTGGAGTTTCTGCAGGAACTCTCACTCGGCCGAGTGAGCTTTCCACTCGGTCGAGTCGCTGCTGGCCCAGAACTTAAGTTACACGCAGATCTGATTTTGGGCGCAAGTTTCAGAGGGTTTTAGGTGTTTTTGCTATGGTTTTGAGGGGTCTATATAAGAGGGTTGTAGCCGTCATTAGAGAGGAGTTCCCTTATGTTTTTTTAGGGATTATTTCAGAGGTTAGGCCATGCCCTAGGCCCTCTCTTGGATCTAAAAGCTTGTATTGGAATTGAAGTTCTTCAACAAAGCTAAGTATCTTTGTTCTTATTTTTTGAATCTTTGATTTGATATATATATATATATGCAAGCAGTGTTTTTTATCGATTTCTCTATCGTTATTGCTATGCTTGAGTAGATTCGCTGTTCTAGGGCAAAGGGATGAACCCTATGGATCTAATTTCAGATTTGTGATGAATGAATCTCTTTGTTGCTAGAATTGCTAAAAGGGGTTAGGTTATGATTGATTTATTACGGATAGCTAGGAATTTCCATCGATTTGGGGTTTGCAAGAGATTGGATTCCGATCGATGGGAAGGCCTAGATATTCGATTTAGGTTTATAATCGAGATTGACTAGACTTGGTTCGCAAGAGATTGGACCAAAGCTAGGACTTTTATTATAAATCTATACCCATATTCGTTTGCAAGAGATTGGACGAATACGAACTATCACAACCTAGATTGTAACTCGAGTTTGCACGAGAGTGGGCTCGAGGTGCGATTGGAGATGATGTCGATCTTCATGCTAGTGGCTTATGTTAGGGTTTGCACGGAGTGGGCTCTAGCCTAGGTTGCTATAGACCGGCAATAGCACGAGAGCGTGAGCTTGGTTCTCTATTCTGTTACGACTAGTTCACCTCAACACAAGTCTAGTAATATTGAGATTCACTATTCACAATGATGCATGATAATCCGTAGTGGGGATTCCCTAGCCTTAGGTGCTTTTATTATATTAAATTCGAATCGATATTTATCCAACTTCTTTATCATCGACACTGACATCCATCACCATTGTCATTACATCATACCATAACCATCTCCACCAATACTACATTCGTAGTCGAACCAACTTAGGATAGATTGGAAAAAACACCACCTCCTCGTGTTCGATACCTACTCGCCACTACACTGTGCGCTTGCGGTAAAACTACAATCGTGTCTCCCGGGTGTGTATCCGAGGGCCGATCAAGTTTTTGGTGCCGTTGTCGGGGAGGCGATGGTATTTTATTTTCTTTACTTAGCTATTACTTTTTATTTTATTATCTTCACTCTTTTATTCCTCTATTGTGCTAACAATTCTATCTAGACTCTCTTTTTCTATGCATGTACACTAGATCGAAGGTGCCTCAAGAAGACATATTATTCGACCCTGAGATCGAGCATACGGTAAGGAGGCTTAAAGATGAGAGGAGATTTGCTATAGAGGAAAATAAAATGACCGCGCCGGAAACACCAGAGGAGCAAGCACAACGTATGGCTAGGCTTGTCTCCATCCGAGATAAGCTACGGCCCAAGACTACGTCTACCACCTCTTCTATAGTCATGCCGGAGTTGGAGACAAGAATTTGAGCTGAAGACAGGACTCGTAGTGTTGATGCAACAAGACCCATTCCGTGGAAACTCACGAGAAAACCCGCACTACCATCTACAACCGTTCTTGGCTAAATGTGCCACTTTTCAGATGCCTGGCGTGCCGATTGACGCTATTCGACTGTGCCTCTTCCCGTTTACTCTTCGAGATAAGGCATTGTATTGGTTGAGGACGCAAGCCGAGGGGATTTTCACCACTTAGGATGAGCTGGCAAGCGCATTTGTCAACAAGTTCTATCCGCCATCCAAGACTATTAAGATACGAAGCGCACTGATGTCCTTCAAGAAAGACCCTTAAGAAACTTTATATGAGGCGTGGGAGCATTTCAAGGATCTCCAACACCAATGTCCCCACCATAGCATTGAGCCATGGGAGCTTGTGCATAGCTTCTATAACGGATTGCAACCGAGTACAAAGAAATAATTGATGTAACTGCCAATGGAGCTATCTTGTCAAAGACACCGGATGACCCTACGGCCTTACTTGAGGAGATGGCCTCAAATAATCAGCAGTGGGCTGACGAAAGGGGACATTCTTTGTCATCTTTGAAGCCGGCAAGTATTTATGAAGCAAAGGCAGTGGTAGAGCTCTCTACAAAATTTGATTCTCTTCACAAAGTCGTAGAGAGATTGGAAAAGTTGGTTAGTGAACAACATGGAGCCCCCACCATTTCTACACCGGGAGGAAACATGAGCGACTGGCAAGATCAAGGCCATGTTATGTTTGTTGGAGGGGAGCAAGGAGACGGAGCTATGGAACAAGCTCAATATGTTGCGGGTAGTACCGGTTATTGGGTGAACCCGGCTACAAGGGGTCCCGGATTTTCATACGTCAACAATGATGGAGCCTTGAATCCACCACCGCAACAATCACAAGCCCGGCCTCCACAACAACCACCGTATCAACAAAGGACACCCCAACAACAAAACTACCCACCGAGGCAACAAGCGGGGCCCTATAGACCCCCAGGATACAATCAAGGATGGATGGCACCCAATCCACCGTAAGCACCACCAAGGTCGGACCACGAAGCAAGGGTTGAAGAGTTCATGGCCGAACAAAAGAAGTTTAATGCAAAATTGACGGTCCAACAAGATTCCCTCAACACCGTCATGGCACAGTTATCGGAGTAACTCGCACTGCTCAATAAGACCAATCAATAATTACCGGCTTAACCGGAATAAAACCCACGAGGAAACATCGGGCACATCAATGCGGTTTTGGCGGTAACTACAAAAGACAGGAAGGACACTACTCCCGCCATGATTCAAGCTAAGGAGCCGAGGAAATAAATTTCGGTTGATGAGGAACTGGGCAATGCGGAGGAGGACCCAAAGTCGCCGATCGATCGTGAAAAATTTGAAGTAGAGAAGCTACGAGAGGAGTGAACCTATATGCCACCGGTACCATACCCACAACGGTTGGCGAAGGCGAGGATTCAGAAAAGGCTCGTCAAATTTCTGGAGTATTTGCGAGGTGTGAGCTTGAACATCCCATTCTTGGATGCAATCATCGAAATCACGTCCTATGCAAAGTTTCTAAAGGATTTGATCGTGGGAAAGAAGCGAAAAGAAAGGATCATGCTCGCCGAGCAAAGTACGTGGTTTACTAGAAAGGAGAAAGCGCCGACCAAGTTCAAAGATCCCGGTAGTTTCCAAATTCCTTGCATGCTTGGAGAAGTCCCACTTCAGAAAGCTTTAGTAGATTTGGGAGCAAGCGTGACCTCATGCCCCTTACTATGTTCAAGAAATTGAATACGGGAACCGACCTCAAGGCCACAGACATGAAGATACAACTCGTCGATGGACGAATCACTAGGCTGATAGGGATTGCCGAAAACATACCATTACAAGTACCGGGTGAACTCTGCTTGCCAAGCGACTTAGTGGTGATGGATATTAAGGAGGAAGGTGATACGTCGCTGATTCTTGGACGTCCTTTCTTGGCCACCGTCGGAGTGATTGTAGATGTGAGGGAAGGAACCTTGTCCTTGAACGTCGGCAATATTGAAGTTGAGCTCCATATTCCGAAGGCAATGAAGCATATGCCTTGGCCAGAGGACGTGGATTACGTGGACCTCCTCGACGAGGTGATTGATGATGCCATGCCATTTGCCATCGGGGCCAAGCACGATGACGGCCTCGAAGAGGGCCAACTTACCAAAGATGGCAAAATGATGGGAGACCCACCAGACCCTCTTACAGATGAATAGAAGGATGACGCTGATGTCATCAAGATTAGAGGGCTATGCAAGCTCTCTACGACGAAGCACATGAAGAAATCCCCACCGGACAACAAATCTTCGCCGCTGTCCAAGAAGAAGGATATCAAAAGCTCAAGCTTAGAGGACTCACCCCCAATACTACCATGATGAAGGGTATCCGAGGAATGTCGAAGAAAATCAACAACTGAACCCAAGCGGCCTTCCCAGCAAGTTTGACACGCGCATCCCACATGCGCCAAACATCGAGCTTTAATCGCAAATCTTAAGAGGTCGAGCTCAAGACCTTAAACGAGCGCTTGTCGGAAGGCAACCCGACGGTCCTATTTAACTTTTTAGTTGAATTTTCTTTTCATTTTTTGTTTTAGATCGTTATTAGTGTTTAGAGTCAAGTGTCGAAGAAAAACTTGACAACGGGCACCACTTTTCATTTCAGGAGATGGAGAATAGGAGACCATATGAATGAAGGACGACCATGGCATTGGGAAGCGTTCCAATGATGCGCTCAGACGTCAAGAGAGGGAAGAAACTGACGGGGCAAGAAAATCAGAAATTGGAGCAAAATAGAGAGTTGGAGCTGAAAATAGCAGCCCACTAGCCGAGTGACATTTTCACTCGGCCGAGTGAAGACCCTACTCGACCGAGTAGGATACTGATCAGGGAAGATTCGAAAAACCCCTCTCTGTTAATTACATTCCACTCGACCGAGTCAACCTGACACTTTCAGCACTTGAAAAGTTCTGAGTGGCCTTGCTACTCGGCCGAGTGACCTTTGTCTACTCGATCGAGTGATAGTGCTACTCGACCGAGTCGAAACATACACGAAATTTTTGTAGTGCCCTGGGTAGCTACTGCACATGTACTAGAAGGGGGGTGAATAGTACTTTAAAATAATCAAGAGAGTTATTCCTAATTATTGTACAAACATACAAACAACAATGCGGAATAGACTACAAACAACAAGAATAGACAATGCAAACAAATGATGTAACGGGTTCGGATCCACCCAAGTCTCCCCGACTTGTTCCCGGTGATCCTACGTCCCAACCACCCGGATCCCCTTCGGATACTTGAGTTAGAAACCACTAACCCAAGATTTTGCACTATGAAATTCTTGTAGAAAAACCTCTACAAGACCAAATCATACACAATGAACATGTGACTCCCACAACCCGGGATCACACACTTCTCTCACAACCGAGAGAACAATTCAAATATCACATGCAATGAAATAATGAAACACTTACCACAAAATCCTATGCCTTGAGTATACATACCAAATTAGGGCAAAGAGGGATTTTGAGGAAGAAGATGTCACCAAACCCTAGCTCCAAGAAGTTGACCAACAATGGAAGCCTAGGGTGGAGTTGATGACCTTGATTCAAGCTCCTTGGCTTGGAAGGCTCACAATCAATGAATATCTCTTAGGAAATAAGAGTGAGAGAGAGATTCTAGTGAGAAGAGATAGCTTTAGAATGAAGTTGATTTGCTTCTCTTTGATTTCTCTAAAACCCAAAATATGCAGCCTTTTATCCTATGAAAGAACCCCTCCAAGTATATATAGGATAGAGGAAAGAGAGAGGCAAAACGTTTCAATTAAAGCTCCAACGGCTCTATTCTGAAGCAGACTAGTCGGTCAAAGAAGGTCACTGACCGACTAGTTCATCAACTAGTCGGTCGGTGACTCAACGTGAACCGACTAACAGGTGAACAGCCAATATGAGAAGTCCATGCAATATGAACTAGTCGGTCTAAGAAGACTTGCCAACCGACTAGTTTGCCAACTAGTCGGTCGGTGAGTGTTCTTTGACCGACTAAGAGTTGAAATAGAATAGGCTGGATTCAAAGACAACTAGTCGGTTTAAGAACAAGTTTCAACCGACTAGTTTCACAACTAGTCGGTCGGTCGTTGTTCTTTAACCGACTAACTGTAAACAGTAGCTCAGGCTAAAATCAGGCAATGATAACTAGTCGGTCTGAGAAGGATTTCTAACCGACTAATTGATCAACAATGTCAGGCTGAATTGAGCAAGGACATCTAGTCGGTTTAAGAAGAATTGCCGACCGACTAGATCGTCATCTAGTCAGTTGGTTCTTCTACTTGAACCAACTAAGGTGCACAAGAAGCCGAGGGAAGAAGCGATAGGCTTCGGGAAAGTTTCTAATGGCTTCTAAGATAATCCTAGCTCTACGATATGAGCGTAATGAAGATTATAATGTAAGTCTTACTAAAGGCTTAACATTCTATTTTATGAAGCTAGAAGACATTAAATTAAACATGACGAACCATCTTCAAAGCTTCAATCTTCACTCTTGACTTCAATAAAACTCCTTGAGCTTCAACGAACCTTCAGGCACACGATCACGCGTATTGAGAAGTCATGAGACGTCGCTTTTGATATACGTAGTGTTTTGACGACGATCTCCATAACTGCGCTCACAAAGAGTTAGTTCACTATATTTATATTTGATCATCATCCAAAACCAAATCCGGGGAATCAATACTCAACATTCTCCCCCTTTTTGGTGATGACAAACCAACATAAATAATAATAAATAATAATGATTCAAATGAAATTTACTTACTCCCCCTGCATTGATGACACATTAGTCTCGTATTAAATATCAATCATACGCATCAAGCAGACGAGGAAAATATAAAATATGAATCCTATTATTGCAATTTAGGATCTAAATCCATTTTATATTTTAACTCCTCCTGAATCTAACATATCAAATTAGATTCACGGTAAATTACTTTGAATTATCAATTAGCACATTGTCATTATTAATTCTCTCCCCCTTTGGCATTAGCAAAAAGAGAGGAAGGAGATCAACGACAAGATTACAATGGCTAAAAAATAAAAGCATGAGAGTCTAAGAATACGACCACGGTCCAAATGACACCAAAGTAAAATACCAAATGTAAAATACCGAAGAAAATCAAAGCGTGCCAACGTGGCCATAGTCGAAAATCGAAAAATAAAATCACCAAACCATAGGTGAAAATCGAAAAACGAAATCATCAAACCATAGGCAAAAATAGAAAAACGAAATCACCAAACCATAGGCGAAAAACGAAAAACGAAATCTTCAAACCATTAGCGAAAATCGAAAAAAAAAACGAAATCACCAAAACTCAAATTAATTTCACATATTGAGTTATGGAATATACTCTCCAATATCAACATTCTTGGTTAATTTAGTGCATCAAAAACAATTCTATGTTTTCATAAAAGTAAATCTATTTAACCAAAATAATCGTCCAGCGACGAAATCAATATCAGAGACATAAATCCAATGAGAATACCAAATGTAGCGAATTGATACCAAAAGTAATATGCAAAAGTGTTATGCCAAAAATAGATAGAACATCATAAAACTATGGCATACACAATTCTAGCACAAAATGACATCAATTGTAATATAGTCTACCAATGGATGCATTCAACACACGTGGATTGAACCTAGAAGACACAATTCTTGCTATCCAAAAACCCTTTTGGATCCTATGGGTTAGGAAACAATTTTAACAAACTAAATACAAATTAACGTAACCCATAACCCAACTAAATTTAAATTCAATTTGAATTTAAGTTTCAAACAAACAAGCACATCCATGACCAAAATGCAAATAAAATATACCAATTCTTACCACAATTGCTTTGGTACCCATAAAATGAAATTAAACTTATGGTACCAAGTAATGAAGGGTCAAAGGAAACTAACCCTTCGGAAACCAAGTCCACGAGGACCGTGATTTTCCAACATAATCATCATTCAAAATAATATCATTAATATACGATTGCACATACATATCCTTAGCTTGCATGCTTGTGTTCTTCGGACTCCAAATAGTGTATGTCTTGGAAGTACCAATCCTATTAGGAGCATGCATACGTTGTTGATGTCTATGTGATGCATGTCGTGGATAAGCATATGACATATGATGAAATGATGCATGATGATAATTGTTCATATGAGAATGTGGATGAACATATGCATGTGGTGGGACACGTGCATGAGTGTGTCTCACATGGTGTGCACGTGCTCGTGGATGTGGAGCATAAAAATCATCAGACGTGCTAACATGTGGAGTAGGATGTGTGTTCCTACGTGGCATGGTATACATGAAAGCATGACCCTTCTTTGGAGGTCCACCCAAAGTGGGTTTCTTTCCAAATGGGGGTGTGTACTTAGTGGAAGCACCATTGGTAGAAGAACTACCCATGAAGTGTTTACTCCCACTAGTAGAGGCATCAGACGTTGGCCTAACAAAGGGGGCGGATGATTTGGACGAGTCTCACATCTTATACCCCAAGCCAATGTGATGATTGGCCGGAAGTAAGTCATTTAGGATATTATCCAAATGGCCCTTACCTTTATTGAATTCATGAATTCGGCCTAATGTCCACTCATACTTCTCGGTGAGAGAATGCATAGAAGCATCCAAGGTGGACACTTGCAATGTGAGTGCACAAACACGTGACTTGAGATTCTTATTCTCAATACTCAAAGTTGAGTTTTGAGACGTCAAATCCGCTATCACATGTTCATCCGAATCCTCAACATGAACATGCTCAAGTTGAGATTTGAGATTCACGATCTCATTTCTCAACCCTTCAACAACGGTGTCGTAGTTGATGATGTTAGGCTTAGGCGAGGTTTGAAGACTAGTTAGCTCATTTTAAGTCTTAATAAATCAATTAGCTAATTTAGAAAACTTATACCAAAGTTGTTCATTCGCTAATCTAAGTTCGTCCATCGTTACCTCACCGCCTTCATCCTCGCTTTCCACGCTTTCATCGGAGGAAGTTTCTTGAACATGCTCTTCTCTTCCCATGAAGCACATGTGTGTTTTCTCTACTTTTTCATCGTCCGACTCTCCACTTGAGGAGTCCTCGTCGGAGTCGGTGAATGTGCCGACAAGTCCTTTCTTGTACTTTCTCGACTTGTCGTACTTGGATGCCTTCCACTTCTCCTTGTGTGTGTTTAGAGGACAATCCGGCTTGATGTGTGATCACTCCATATTTTACACATTTTTCCTGCATGTTTGCATGCCATTTAGATCGCTCAAATCATGTTTTTCACGGTTTATCGACAATATTGCGATACTTTTCACGATTTGTTGTTTTTGTCGTATTTCAGGAGATTTGGAGCGATTTGGAGTGATTCCGAGATACACCCACTCCGGAGTGTTACCGAAGACTTCCCTGAGGGGTATTTTGAGATTGGAGAGGAGCAGAAGAAGAAAGAACGTCGTAGGAGCGACGAGAAGGCAAAAAAATACGCAATTTGGGCATCTTCAGCATCTCACTCGGCCGAGTGAAGGAGTCACTCGGCCGACCAACGAGACTCCGCTCGGCCGGCCAGATCGGACACGCTCCAAGAGTGCACTCGGTCGAGCATCAGAAGCCGACTCGACCGAGTGACGTATCCCGTCTGCCCGAGTGGCACTCAGACGACGCCCATCAAAAACTCCCGACTTACTGTTTTTCGTCAGTCTGAGTAGCAGAAGCCTAACTCAGCCGAGTGGCAATTGCCGTCCGCCCGAGTGGAGTATCCCGTCCGCCCGAGTGAAGATAGCCCATCGGCCGAGTGACGACAGCTCACTCGGCCGAGTGACGCCTGAAGTGACGACCCCCAAGACCCCAGACTTACTGGAAATTATCAGGGTCTATCACTCGGCCGAGCGACTTTTGTCCCTCGGCCGAGTGAGCAGCGCTGCCTGTAGCGGAAATCACGATTTTGGAGCTACGCAGGGGCAGTTTGGTCACGAATTTTTGGGCAGTTTTGGGGGGTATTTAACCCCAGATTCTAACTTAGTTTAGAGAGCTTTTCTATTGCTTTTGGCAGCCTTTTTAGATTAGATTCTTAGAGTTTAATTCTTGTGATTGGAGAGGAGAGAAAAGGGCTATTTTGTTGGATTCTTGGAAAGCTACATTGGTTTGTCTCCCTCTCTATTAAAAATCCTATTTTTATTGCTATTTTGAATATTTCCATGAATTCTATTGCTATTTCAATTGATTGTTCTTTCATTTGCGATATGATTTGTGAGTAGTCTTAACGTCTTAGGGCGTGGGGATGAACCCTACGAGCCCAATTTCCGATTTGTGACGATTTGGTAGAACTATTGCTAGAATTGATTAGGGTTAGTTTGGGATTGATATAATACGGATAGCTAGGTGTTCATATCGATTGGTATTTGCAAGAGATTGGATCCCAATTCGATAGGAAACCCTAGAAATCTGAATTGGGTTGAAATTGAGTTTTCGAAGTATCGGTTGCAAGAGATTGGGCCGATACTAGGATTCTAGGTTGCAATTCTATACCGATACCCGTTTGCAAGAGATTGGACGGGTAGGAACTATCCCAACCTAGGTCGTAGCCCGAGTTTAGACGAGAGTGGGCTCGGGATGCGATTGAACGATGACGTTGATCCTAATGCTAGCTTGCCTAGGCTAGGGTTTGTAAGAGATTGGACCCGAGTCTAGGTTTGCTATAGACCGGCAACAGCGCGAGAGCGTGAGCTAGGTTTTTCATTCTGCTGCAACTAGTTCACCCGACATTCTACCCTAGCAATTGTGAGACCGATGAATCACATTGACGAGATACGGTGAGTAGCAGGGATTCCATGTTCCCTAGGCGTCTTTATTTGATTTTATATCTCTCTGCATTGTTTGACGATTGTGACAACATCGTCGAAAGGCAATTTCCTACTTTTCTGTCCCTATAGCCAGGTTGTTCGGAGAAGGCACTATCATACGTCCTCCCTGTGTTCGATACCCGCTCGCCGCTACACCGTGCGCTTGCGGTAAAACTACACGGTCGCTCTTTAGGGTGTACACCCAGGCGCGACCATGTTTTTGGCACCGTTGCCGGGGATTTATCTCCGTGCATTTGCGCCATACTAGGTTGTGCTCTAGGGTTGCATTTGGAAGCGACTAAGTTTTTGGCGCCGTTACCGGGGAGGCGATTGTGTTTGATCCTACCACCCTAGCTATTTCTTTCTTTTTGTTTTATTTCTTTATTTTTTATCTAACCCTTCCATTGTGCTAATCACTTCTTTGAAACTTTGTTTTCCCGTGCATGTACACGAGATCCACATCGGACCCCGTAGATATATTGTTTGATCCTGAGATCGAGCGTTCATTGCGGAGAATCAGAGCGGAGAGGAGACAATATCTGGAAGGGAGGTTTATGACCAACCCGAAAACTGCAGAACAATTGGCGGCAAGAATGGCGAGGATCATTTCCATTCGCGATAGGCTCCGGCCTAAGACCTCTTCTACGACCTCGTCCATAGCAAAGCCGGAGTTGGCGGCCGACAAGAATTTTGAGCTGAAGACTGGACTTGTGGTTCTGATGCAGCAAGATCCATTTCATGGGAACGCCCATGAAAATCCTCACTACCACATCCAGCTATTTCTGTCGAAGTGCGCCACCTTCCAGATGCCGGGCGTCACCATATATGCCATCAGACTGCGCCTCTTCCCCTTCACACTAAAGGATAAAGCTCTTTATTGGTTGAGGACGTAAGCTGAAGGAGTCTTCAACACATGGGATGAGTTGGCGAGCACGTTTATCGACAAGTTCTATCCACCCTCCAAGACGGTAAAGATTAGGAGTGCTCTCATGTCCTTCAAGCAAGGACCTTAAGAGGCACTCTACGAGGCATGGGAGCGTTTCAAAGACCTGCAGCATCAGTGCCCCCACCATAGCATTGAAGATTGGGAGCTAGTCCATAGCTTCTACAATGGTATCCAACCGGGGACCAAACAGATTATTGATGCCGCGGCAAATGGGGCCATCTTATCGAAGACTCCCGACGAAGCTACGGCCTTAATTGAGGAGATGGCCTCGAACAATCAACAATGGGGTGACGAGCGAGGACACTCTTCGTCCTCCTTGAAGCCATCTAGCATCTATGAGGCCAAGGCCGTGGCGGAGCTGACCAACAAGTTCGATTCTCTCCACAAGGTGGTGGAGATACTGGAGAAATATATTACGGAGCCCCAAGGAGCCCCTTCCACATCCACACCAACAAATCAAATGTGTGATTGGCAAGACCAATCCCAAGCTATGTATTTGGGAGGAGAACAAGGAGAGGGATCTTTGGAGCAAGTTCAATACGTTGCGGGGAACCAAGGATATTGGGCCAATCCAGCCACTAGAAACCATCCCGGTTTCTCCTATGCCAACAATGATGGAGCATTGAACCCTCCGCAACAACTACCTCATCAAGCTCGACCACAACAACAACAACAACATTATCCACCGAGGGGGCCTCCGCAACAAAATTTCCCACCAAAGCAACAAGTGGGACCCTATAGGCCGCCCGGATACAATCAAGGGTGGAGAAATCCAAACCCTCCACAAGCTCAACAACGTTCCGATTTTGAAGCTAGAGTGGAGGAGTTTATGGCCGAGCAGAAAAAGACTAATGCTTCCTTGAAGGCGAGCCAAGATTCCATTGCAACCGTTGTATGCCAAATCTCGGAGCAACTTGCGTTGCTCAATCGAAATAGTCAACAGTTGCCGACTCAACCCGAGCAAAATCCACGGGGCACCACCGGACATATCAACGACGTAGTTGCAGTTACTACGAGAGGCGGGAAGGATACCACCCCCGTCATGATTCCAACCAAGGAGCCCATGGTGGAGAGAGTAGAGCCAAGTGAGCCGGTCATTGAAGTTGAGAGAGAGAAAGTGCCGCAAGGGGAAGAAAAGTCCAGAGCAGAGCAGCTGATTGAAGAGAGGCGTTTTATGCCACCGATCCCATTCCCTCAGAGGCTTGCTAGAGCAAAGATGGAGAAACGAATAGCCAAGTTTCTCGAATATTTGAGAGGGGTAAGCCTCAATATTCCTTTCCTCGACGCTATCGTGGAGATCCCGACATACGCCAAGTTCTTAAAGGATTTGATTACGGGAAGAAAGAGGAAGGAGAAAATAATGCTCGCTGAGGAGGGGACTTGGTTCACCAAGAGAGAGAAGGAGCCCGCCAAATTCAAAGACCCAGGGAGTTTCTGAATTCCTTGCACCTTAGGCGGCGTCCCTCTACAAAAGGCGTTAGTAGACTTAGGGGCTAGTGTTAGCCTCATGCCTCTCTCTATGTTCTGAAGACTAAACACCGGCACAGAATTGAAGCCTACCGACATGCGGATACAACTAGCAGATGGTCGGATTACAAGGCCGGTAGGGATCGCAGAGGACATCCCGCTACAAGTCCCAGGAGGCATATGTTTGCCATGCGACTTTGTGATCATGGATGTCAAGGAGGAGGGCGATACGTCGCTTATACTTGGACGCCCATTCCTCGCCACCGCCGGTGTCATTGTCGACATACGTGAAGGGACTCTAACATTGAACGTCGGCAACATCGAGGTGGAGCTTCATATACCCAAGGCAATGAAACACATGCCTTATCATGAGGAGCTGGACTATATAGACCTCCTTGACGAGGTCATTGAAGAGGCTATCCCCCATTCCATCGGTGCACTATTCAAGGATGATTTTGAGGAAGGGCCGGACTTGGGCCAAGAAGAAAAGATGGAGCGTTCCCCCGATCTCTCTGTAGAAATTGATGAAGGCGACGCTGATGTCGCGAGAATACGAGAGCTCTGCAAGCTCTCAAGGATGAAGACTCCGAAGAAAGCTCCATCGATAGGGAAATCGGTGTCACCGGTGAAGCCGAGGCCCGAAGCAAGCACTAGCTTGGGGGAGCCACCCCCCAACACTACCCGAGACGAAGGAGCACTGAGGAAGAACACGCCGCCGCAACATCCAAATCTGAGCGTTCTTCCCGATAAATTCGACGGGTGCATCTCATATGCACCCAATATCCCGCATTAAATTGAAAATCCAAGGGGGTCGAGCTCAAGACCTTAAACGAGCGCTTGTCGGGAGGCAACCAGACGGTTATCGTTTTATTTTTACTTTGTTCTTTATTTTTGTTTTACAAATTATTAGTGTTTTGAGTCGTTTGCCTGAAAAATTCGTGATAACGGGTCCTATTTTTCTTTGACAGGAGAGGAGAAAGGGATATCTATCATTAGGAGGATGAACAAGGCGACGAGGAGCGCTCCAGGAATGCGCTCGATGCTTAGGAGAAGGATGAAATCGACTGGAGGAAGAAAAACAGAGATTAGAGCCCAAACGGAGCCAAACAGCAGAAAACAGGATTCACTCGGCCGAGTACACTAGCCACTCGGCCGAGCACATAAGTTCATCCTCCCGAGCGGCACACAAACGAGGGAAGTCTGATGTACTCAACTCTCTGTTTCTTTTATTGATTTCAGTATAATTACCACTCGGCCTAGTATATATCTTCACTCGGCCGAGTGAAACTGATACGCTCCTAGGGCGAGAACTGCCGAGTAGATTGTGCCACTCGGCCGAATGGACTTTTTCCGCTCAGCCGAGGGTGGCAAAGCCACTCGGTCGAGTCGTAAGCGGGGAGGAATTTTCAAAAATATTTCCGTTATGATCACTCGGCCGAGTGACACTTTCACTCGGCCGAGTCGTAACTTTTCCTTTATAAGGCGCTACGGGCTCGGCGCGGAATTCGAAGCGTTACTTTTGTTTTCTCGCCCGAGCCCACGCCCGATCAGCTCCCTACGCCCCGACTCGCTGCCACTCGCCCGACCGCCTCGCCGACGGTGGCGCTCGGCTGACCACCGACGCCGCCGACCGCCGCCCCTCCGCCTGAGTCGCCGGCGACTCCCTCGCCGCGGGACGAGCTCCGGTATACCCAATTTTGCCCATTTTCTTCTTTTTCTTGTATTTTTCGACGATCCATGTGCAAATCGAACCCCTAACCCAAATTAACTTCAAAATCTATCTATTATACCCCTAACCCCCCATACATTTTGAATATTACTCGCTGATATCTTCGTTTGATGTGCAGGCTATATTGGGGAGCTTAGGGGAGCCTTGGGGAGCTTCCGGGGAGCATTTTTGGCTTCGTGGAGGCGGCGTCTTCGCACGCATCCACTATTTTTCTCTCGCGGTGTGTTACGATATACTCGTTCCACTTACTTTCGCACGCTGCGTTTTTCCTATTTTTGGTGAGCACCCGGGGCCCACATGCCGCCCCGGACATGGCCACGCACCAGGAGAGCTTCCGCCAAGCGGAAGCGGCCGAATGAGCCCGGCCCCTCCCACGAGATGGAGGACTCTCCTCCGCATACACCACCTCACCACGCACAGCCATAGCCTGCAGACCCCGTTCACCCCGCACAGCCACAGCCTGCAGTCCCCGTTCACCCCGCACAGCCACTCCCTGCCGACCCACTGCCACCACCGGCTCCACTTGTCGGGCCGCTGGGGATTACGTTCCGAGACGACGCACACCGCGTCGTTTTTAGTGCATTTCCCAGCGCTCGATTGTACCCTCCAGATTCGCTCACCTTACAGACCTAGGACGCCTGGGGGTACTTGAGGGGATGCTCACGTTGTATGACAACGTGGGTTGGCGAGATTTTTTCCAAGTGTCGGCGGATACCTTCGTCCGTCCGACACTTGAGGTGCTGAGTTCTATAGCCCGGACCGACGAGGGATGCTCGTTTTGGTTTATGGACCGAGAGTGCCAGGTCACTCTCGGTATGATGAGAGCATTTTTCTCGTGGCCCGATATCCCCGGGGCCGACCGTGGTTACGCCCCCACTCACATCCCCCACCTTCCTTCGATTCCCACGCTTTCTGGGCCCGGATCACGGGTTTACCAGCTGCCTTTGACCCTAGTAGGGCCAAGGCCTCGGACATCGTCCACCCCTGTCTCTGCATAGCTCAGCGCCTTATGGCGACTACCTTTTTGGCGAGGTATGAGCCTGGGACGATGTCCACGCCGGAGCTTTATATGCTCTATGCGATGACGTGCCCTAGAGTTCTAGCTAGGGGGAGTGACGAGTTGGTCCCCGCCGTCGTGATTGATATCGCGAGCTGGTTTTTGGACCGCATCATCGTATTGGTGGGCGCTCGCTCACCGATATGTTGCAGCGGTCTGATCACCATGCTCACCCTGATGACCGACGAGGACCTACTGGTCGATTTGCGTCGTTCTCCGGGCCCCACTTCACTGTCTATAGACGTCATGGCCCAGAAGAAGATACTTCGTCCGCACGGCCAGCGGCACTGGGTTTGGTTGCATGGTCCGTACGGTGCTGACTACATGATCCTTCCGAGCCCAGCTTGGACACAGATAGGACCAGCACAGGTGGACCGGCTTCTGGCGATGGATCTCCTGATCCCCGCCGCCTACGTGCTTGAGGCCGAGGAGGCTGAGCAGGCTGAGTAGGCCCACACTGCACACGCTGCACCCGTTGACCCCGTGGCCCCTCAGCCTGTGCCTGATACTTCTGCTGCTCCCGACACCACTGTCCACACTTCTGACGGTGTCGGGAGTACACCTGCTGAGACCGCCTCCACTACCACCACTCCCACCACAGCTGGCCCTCTGTCCGTTGAGCCCCTTTGCTCCGCACTACCCGAGCGCCCACCTACTTTTGTTGAGAGCGGAGAGCCTTCTTTCGCTGCGGTCGTGGAGACCATGGCCAGTATGATCTCCGCTGGGATTTCGCCTTTTGGACCCCACACTGCCTCCCCAGCGGTTGTCACTTCTGTCCCCACCGTAGCCGTACTTTCTGAGAGTGTCGTGACGTCTGTTCCCACGTCTGTGTCACTGACCTCTCTTGCCGCCCCGTCGCCACTTTTATATTCCACTTCCGCTGCTGCTGCTTCCACCTCACACCAGCCTGTGCCCCAGCCTCGCACTTAGGCTATGCCCCCACTCGTGAGCACAGCACCCTTCCTCCACATGCCTGCTGAGCCCATCCACTACACCACCCGAGTCCGCCAGCCCCGTCCTGCATAGCACAGACACGTGCGTCCCTCTGCACCACCTCCCCCCGACACTGTACTTCAGAGTATTCGTGCTCTTGAGGGTGCGGTGAGTGGCCTCAGAGGTGACCTCAGGACCATGTCTGCCACCGTCACCGCTATGGCCAGCCGCTTCGACCTACTTCCGGGCATTCACTATTGCCTCACTCAGATTCTCGAGCGGCTTCCTCGCGCCCTGACACTACCCACACCCACCCAGCAGATACCCACCCCCACTCCTCCTCACACCCAGCCTGCTTCCACACCCATACCCACACCCACCCCGCAGGCCAGTCCACCCACAGCCACACCCACCCAGCCTGCTCCTACACCCACACTCCCACCCACCCAGCAGACTGTCCCCCAGCCACCACCACCACCACCTCCGCCTCAGGACAGAGACGGCGCAGCACCACCCTCTTAAGCACCCTTGATGCCATTGATCTTTTTTGCCGTCATGCTGCCCGTCTCTGCTTGGTCCTGATGACTTTTGCCCACACACCCCCCTCCCCTCACTGTTTTTGGGTCCACATTTTGATCATATCTTTCTATATCATTTTTGGGAAAGAGGGAGAGATTTTTGGTGTCACACTCTTATATCTGATTCACTCCTATATCTGCATGCATCATGTCCGCATCATATTTTCATTTTGTTCTTTTTATTTCTTTTTCATCATGCATGCATCCTCACCTACCCCTACCACTACACGTCTCTCGGTGTGCCACACTTCGCACATTGAGGACACTGTGCACTTTAGCTTGGGGGAGTGAGTTCTCACGCTTTTCGATTTACCACCTTTATTTTTAGTTTTTTCACGCCATTTTCCGCATTTGCACTCATTTTTCATCACTTTTTCTTTTTTACCATGCATCACGTTTTTCTCATTTTCTTCATGTGCCGCATTGTAAATAGTTTTATTTTCCCTCTTTATCTTTATTTCTTGCATCCCATGCTAGAGATGATTTTTCTGTGATGATGATGACGTGGAGTTAGCTTTCTCTATATGCATGATATATTTGTCATGTCTTAGCTTTTATTTCTGATATCATATGCTATGATATGCCCTGCATTTAGAGATAGTAACCCACACTTTTTCCGTATGAAAATGGATGAAATTCTATTATTAGCTGAGTCTGAATATTCATATGTATGCTATCGCAGAAAGCACACTAAGATTCACGCATTGAATGCTTATATCTGGAGTACCGTTTTCTTTTCCTATTTCACTTCTATTTGCATGACTTGTACACTTCACCTCAGGATGATTGAATGATGTTAGCTATGATAAATCTGGATTAGTTTGCCTTTTTGTGATCGAAACCGAGTAGATTAAATTACCCTGCTGAAGTTGTCGTGCACGTATTATAGAGTGAACTGAGAGACATATTTATTTCTTTCTCCACATATCTTGAACATTAATTATCTATTTTAAAATCATTGGTGAATCTCCCCTTAGCGATTCTAGTATTTGGCATTTCCCCCGTTATTAAATTCCTAGCTCCAAATTTCCCAAAACCAAAAAGAAAAAGAAAAATTCTTGTATATCCTTCTCTCATTTTTGATTTGGGATCATTTGTGTATATATGCAATAAAAAAAGAGAAGAGAAAGAAAAGAAAAGAAAAAGAAAAGAGAAAAGAATCTCAATAAACGATCCCATCTCATATACTCTCTCTTTCTTCCCTCTTTTTCTTTTTAATTTTATTTTCTTTTGCATTTGGAGCTTCAAAAGAAATGGGGAATGTAAATACAGTTTTGTATATGCCACCACGCTTATAGATAAGCTTGGGGGAGAGAATCCAATGATGTGTGAGAGAGTGACTACCTGACGGTGCATGACAACCTAGGCTAAGTAATATTCTATACTCGGTGAGATTGTTTTAGCTTCACGAAATCCAGAAATCTACGCCTAACATTCATTTCATGAAATCCACGCTGTTCTATTCTTTCTATTCTATTGCGTGATATTCTTATACTCCTCATAGAAAGCATTCAATTGAAAAGTGTGTGATCTGCGATATTGTATACCGCTTTAGATGATTCAGACAATGTTAATCTTAGAATTATTCCATTTTTCATGCTATATCAATATTCTTGGGTTTGCCATCTCTATTTGCATTATTATACTATGATAACGAAATGAAAATATTTGACATGTGTTTTACATTCGGTGCATGCTATATGAGTAAGCAAAACCCACGTCCTGAGAAAAATGATCTAGCAGCTTCCCTCTTCGCTTTCTTCTTTCTTTTTCGTTTTTCTTTTTCCATTTTCCATCGTTTTCGTTTTCTTAATCCACCGGGTTCGCCTTTTACTTGTCTTCCTCGAGGACGAGTAAGAGGCAAGCTTGGGGGATTTTGATCACTCCATATTTTACACATTTTTCCCGCATGTTTGCATGCCATTTAGATCGCTCAAATCATGTTTTTCACGGTTTATCGACAATATTGCGATACTTTTCACGATTTGTTGTTTTTGTCGTATTTCAAGAGATTTGGAGCGATTTGGAGTGATTCCGAGATACACCCACTCCGGAGTGTCACCGAAGACTTCCCTGAGGGGTATTTTGAGATTGGAGAGGAGCGGAAGAAGAAAGAACGTCGTAGGAGCAACGAGGAGGCAAAAAAATACGCAATTTGGGCATCTTCAGCATCTCACTCGGCCGAATGAAGGAGTCACTCGGCCAACCAACGAGACCCCGCTCGGCCGGCCAGATCGGACACGCTCCAAGCGTGCACTCGGCCGAGCATCAGAAGCCGACTCGGCCGAGTGACGTATCCCGTCCGCCCGAGTGGCACTCCGACGACGCCCATCAAAAACTCCCGACTTACTATTTTCGTCAGTCTGATCAGCAGAAGCCCAACTCGACCGAGTGGCAATTGCCGTCCGCCTGAGTGGAGTATCCCGTCCGCCCGAGTGAAGATAGCCCATCGGCCGAGTGACGACAGCTCACTCGGCCGAGTGACGCCCAAAGTGACGACCCCCAAGACCCCAGACTTACTGGAAATTATCAGGGTCTATCACTCGGCCGAGCGACTTTTGTCACTCGGCCGAGTGAGCAGCGCTGCCTGTAGCGGAAATCACGATTTTGGAGCTACGCAGGGGCAGTTTGGTCACGAATTTTTGGGCAGTTTTGGGGGGTATTTAACCCCAGATTCTAACCTAGTTTAGAGAGCTTTTCTATTGCTTTTGGCAGCCTTTTTAGATTAGATTCTTAGAGTTTAATTCTTGTGATTGGAGAGGAGAGAAAAGGGCTATTTTGTTGGATTCTTGGAAAGCTACATTGGTTTGTCTCCATATCTATTAAAAATCCTATTTTTATTGCTATTTTGAATATTTCCATGAATTCTATTGCTATTTCAATTGATTGTTCTTTCATTTGCGATATGATTTGTGAGTAGTCTTAACATCTTAGGGCGTGGGGATGAACCCTACGAGCCCAATTTCTGATTTGTGACGATTTGGTAGAACTATTGTTAGAATTGATTAGGGTTAGTTTGGGATTGATATAATACGGATAGCTAGGTGTTCATATCGATTGGGATTTGCAAGAGATTGGATCCCAATTTGATAGGAAACCCTAGAAATCCGAATTGGGTTGAAATTGAGTTTTCGAAGTATCGGTTTGCATGAGATTGGGCCGATACTAGGATTCTCGGTTGCAATTATATACCGATACCCGTTTGCAAGAGATTGGACAGGTAGGAACTATCCCAACCTAGGTCGTAGCCCGAGTTTGCACAAGAGTGGGCTCGGGATACGATTGAACGATGACGTTGATCCTAATGCTAGCTTGCCTAGGCTAGGGTTTGTAAGAGATTGGACCCGAGTCTAGGTTTGCTATAGACCGGCAACAGCGCGAGAGCGTGAGCTAGGTTTTTCATTCTGTTGCAACTAGTTCACCCGACATTCTACCCTAGCAATTGTGAGACCGATGAATCACATTGACGAGATACGGTGAGTAGCGGGGATTCCCCGTTCCCTAGGCGTCTTTATTTGATTTTATATCTCTCTGCATTGTTTGACGATTGTGACAACATCGCCGAAAGGCAATTTCCTACTTTTCTGTCCCTATAGCCAGGTTGTTCGGAGAAGGCACTATCATACGTCCTTCATGTGTTCGATACCCGCTCGCCGCTACACCGTGCGCTTGCGGTAAAACTACACGGTCGCTCTTTAGGGTGTACGCCCGGGCGCGACCAATGTGTCCTGGCTTGTTGCATTTATAACACACGGGAGTGGAGACATTAGTTGAAATAAATTTTGATTTATTCTTCAACTTACCTTTTCGAAAGAATTGGAGACATTAGTTGAAATAAATTTTGATTTATTCTTCAACTTACCTTTTCGGAAGAATCGGTCGAACTCCTTTGCCATACGGGCAATGGATTCTATGTCTAACTCTTCTTCCGATTCTTCATCATTGGTAGATGGTGCGGCCTTGTACGCAATCGTCTTTTTCTTTGGCTCGTCTTGCTTCAGGTACGCCTTCATCTTCTCCTTCATCTTGATCTTACTTTCCTTGCGTACCTCGTAAGACAACAAGGTACCGATTAGTTGTACAACAGTGTACTTATTCATATCGTTACCTTCCTCGATGGCGAAGATACGCTTTTCCCAACAAGAAGGAAGTCCGTCAGTAATCTTCGCGACTTTCTCCTTTTGGGTGTAGATCTTTCCAAGAGCTTCCAATTCGTTGGATATGTCCACGAAGCGAAAATAGTAGTCCTTCATAGTTTCACCCTGTTCAATATGAAACAACTCAAATTCTTTGTTAGCGACAACGAGTTTAGAATCTTTTACCGTACTCGTTCCTTCGTGCAAGATGAGGAGTTGGTTCCAGATTTGATATGCACTCTTACATGTGCATATTTTCTTGAAGTCCTCGGGCTCCAAAGCGCATTGCAAGGCGTTCATTGCCTTGGCATTGCTTACCTCCACGGCGACCTCTGCGGTAGTCCACTTAGCGAAATCTTCTTCGGCGGGCTCGACATACTCCGTCATCGTGGCTCTCCAAAGTGAAGCGCTCCGGAGGAAGGTTTCCATCCAGCATTTCCAGTACCCATAGTTGGTACCGTTGAAGTGAGGAGGCCTGACTGAGGATTGTCCTTCCATAACTGAAGAAGATCCTTCACGATTCATGAAGACGTTGTAGTCGTTGTTTGTCATAGCTTTGACTTTGGCTTTGATACCAATTGTTGTGCCCTGGGTAGCTACTGCACATGTACTAGAGGGGAGGTGAATAGTACTTTAAAATAATCAAGAGAGTTATTCCTAATTATTGTGCAAACATACAAACAACACTGCGGAATAGACTACAAACAACAAGAATAGACAATGCAAACAAATGATGTAACGGGTTCGGATCCACCTAAGTCTCACCGACTTGTTCCCGGTGATCCTACGTCCTAACCACCAGGATCCCCTCCGGATACTTGAGTTAGAAACCACTAACCCAAGATTTTGCACTATAAAATTCTTGTAGAAAAACCTCTACAAGACCAAATCATACGAATAAACATGTGACTCCCACAACCCGGGATCACACACTTCTCTCACAACCGAGAGAACAATTCAAATATCAAATGCAATGAAATAATGAAACACTTACCACAAAATCATATGCCTTGAGTATACTTACCAAATTAGGGCAAAGAGGGATTTTGAGGAAGAAGATGTCACCAAACCCTAGCTCTAAGAAGTTGACCAGCAATGGAAGCCTAGGGTGGAGTTGATGACCTTGATTCAAGCTCCTTGGCTTGGAAGGCTCACAATCAATGAATCTCTCTTAGGAAATAAGAGTGAGAGAGAGATTCTAGTGAGAAGAGATAGCTTTAGAATGGAGTTGATTTGCTTCTCTTTGATTTCTCTAAAACCCAAAATATGCAGCCTTTTATCCTATGAAAGAATCCCTCCAAGTATATATAGGATAGAGGAAAGAGAGAGGCAAAAACGTTTCAATTAAAGCTCCAACGGCTCTATTCTGAAGCTGACTAGTCGGTTAAAGAAGGATCACTGACCGACTAGTTCATCAACTACTCGGTCGGTGATTCAACGTGAACCGACTAATAAGTGAACAGCCAATATGAGAAGTCCAGGCAATATGAACTAGTCGGTCTAAGAAGACTTGCCAACCGACTAGTTTGCCAACTAGTCGGTCGGTGAGTGTTCTTTGACCGACTAAGAGTTGAAATAGAATAGGCTGGATTCAAAGACAACTAGTCGGTTTAAGAACAAGTTTCAACCGACTAGTTTCACAACTAGTCGGTCGGTCGTTGTTCTTTGACCGACTAACTGTAGACAGTAGCTCAGGCTGAAATCAGGCAATGATAATTAGTCGGTCTGAGAAGGATTCCTAACCGACTAATTGATCAACAGTGCCAGGATGAATTGAGCAAGGACATCTAGTCGGTTCAAGAAGAATTACCGACTTACTAGATCGTCATCTAGTCGGTTGGTTCTTCTACTTGAACCAACTAAGGTGCACAAGAAGCTGAGGGAAGAAGCGATAGGCTTCGAAAAAGTTTCTAATGGCTTCTAAGATAATCCTAGCTCTAAGATATGAGTGTAATGAAGATTATAATGTAAGTCCTACTCAAGGCTTAACATTCTATTCTATGAAGCTAGAAGACATTAAATTAAACATGACGAACTGTCTTCAAAGCTTCAATCTTCACTCTTGACTTCAATAAAACTCCTTGAGCTTCAACAAAGCTTCATGCACATGATCACGTGTATTGAGAAGTCTTGAGACGTCGCTTTTGATGTACGTAGTGTTTTGACGACGATCTCCATAACTACGCTCACAAAGAGTTAGTTCACTATATTTATGTTTGATCATCATCCAAAACCAAATCCGGGGAATCAATACTCAACAATTTTTTTAAATTTTATAAACTGAGGACACTCGGTTGAGTGGTCACGCCACTCATTCGAGTGACTTACCCTTTATAACTCAGCACTCGTGGCCCTAAATCAAAAAACAGCAAATTTCTTAACTTCGATAGCCCGAGCTCACTCCCCTATCGCCCGAGCATCCAGTTCCCTCACCCGAGCCACCCACCACCCACGCCCGAGTGGCACGACCCACTGCCAGCCACGACACCGTCCGATCACCGCTGCCGTTGCCTCACACGCCGTCGGCCGTTCCTCTTTGCCTCAATTTTTCCCTTTTCTCCAATGTCCATTTCGTAAGCCTTATTCCTCCCCGAATCGAAATTAAACTATATACACACCTATTTCTCTCGATTTTCCCCTAAATTATTGATATTCATTGCTAATCAATCAATTTTGTGTTTCAGGATAGCTTGGGGGAAAATCAGGGGCAGATTCGGAGCTTCTCAGGGGAAGCATCTTTTTGCTCTTACTGCTTGCTTGGAGTCGCGTCGTGCTTATTTATATTCGCTCCTTTTTATTAGCACTTTGTATTGGTTGGCACATCTCACGGCACTACCTTGCCCCCCACGCACTAGGTCGCGTTCGCGGGCACCCGCCTCCAAGCGGAGTAGGACTATCGATCCTGGCTCTTCCTCTGCTAGTGCAGACTCCCTGCTGCCTAGCCTACCACCACCTACACTTTTGCCTCCTATCGCACCCATTCAACCCCCACCGGCACAGCCCGTCCCAGCTTTCGATACGATGGGTATCACTTTTTGAGACGACACACACCGCGACAGATTTGAAAGAATCTCCCATCGATCGATCGTCCCCTCTAGGTTTGAACACATTGTAGATTTTGAGTGCCTAGGGGTATTCGAGAGCTTACTCCAGTTGTATGATAACGTGGGGTGGCATGATTTTCTGTCAGTGTCGGCAGACACCTATGTCCGACTGATACTCGAGGTCCTGAGTTCTATCCGTAGGACTCCAGGGGCTTGCACGTTTCGTCTGATGGATCGTAAGTGCGAGATTACTCTCGATATGCTCCGAGCCTTTTTCCAGTGGCCCCCTGTCCCAGACTCCGACCGCGCTTTTAGTCCCACGCACATCGTCCCACCGTCATTCGATACACATACTTTCTGGACGTTGATCACAGGTTCTCCACTCGCTTTTGACCCTAGCCGGGCCAAGGCCTCCTATATCTTCCACCCATGTATCCGCATTGCTTAACGCCTCATGACGACCACATTTCTCGTGAGGTATGAGCCTAAGACGATGTCTACGTCTGAGCTTTATATGCTCTACGCGATGGCTAGAGAGAAAGTCTTTGAGGGTGACACGGATGTCTCAGTCCCTGTCGTTGAGATCGACATAGCTAGATGGTATCTAAACCGCATTGTTTCTTCTGATACTGCCAGGACGGCGATCTGTTGTGGCGGTCTGATTATAGTGCTAGCTCCTTTGTGCGGGGTTAAGCTCCCAGCTAGTTTGCTTTGACCCACAGGCCCCACCTCCCTTTCCATAGATGTCATGGACCATATGAGAATGTTACATACTCACGGTCAGCACCACTGGGTTTGACTGCATGGTCCCTTTGGTTCAGATTATATGGTGCTTCCGAGCCCTGCTTGGACCCACATTGGACCCACAGGAGGGATGTGGAGACCAGAGATGGACCTCCTCATCCCAGCTGGGTACGTGCTTGAGTTCGAGGACGCTCAGCAGGAGCCTCACCTCCTACCTCTGGACCCAGATATTCTGATCCATAAGCCTGCACCAGATTTGATCCCTGCTCCCTTCACTAATGTCCACACTTCTGTCAGTGTCGGGAGCACCCTAGCTGAGTCTGCCACCACCACATCTGTGTCATTGACCTCTGATCCCATTTCTTCTGTGAGTTTTGAGAGCGCCCCTACTGTTGTTTTGGAGAAAGGCGAGCCTTTCTTTATTCCGACTGCCGAGACCCTGTCGTCACTAGATTTCTCGACCCCTGGGGAGTCATTTTCTGTTGATTTCACGACCACCCCATTCGTCGACACTTCCGTCTCTGCTGCTGATGTCTTCACCGAGAGCGTCGTGACGTCTGTCCCCATTTCTGTGTCAGCGACCTCTCCACCCTTCTCGCCTACTTTCACCACTTCAGATTCTGCCGCTGCTCACACTTCTGCGAGCATCCCTGCGTCTCAGCCTCCCATAGAGGCTGAGCGTCTTTTAGCGAGCACAGCACCACACCCTCACCTAGTAGTAGCCCCACTTGTCTACGGTGGTCGTGTGCGACAGCCCCAACCCCCACCTGTTCGACCCTCTCCTCCCGCCCCCGACACCCTCGTTCAGCACCTGCATGCTTTAGAGGGGCCGTTAGCATGCTCAGAGGAGATTTTCGGGCTCTCGCCACCACCGTTAGCTTTGTGCATTGTCGCATCGCTCTACTCCCTAGTATTCAGGTTACCCTAAACCAGATTCTTGCGCGCCTGCCACAGCCTTCACCTGCCGCTGTCCATCCCATTTCACAGCAGCATCCACCTCCTCCCCCACCACAGGGTGGTGCTGGTAATCCACCACCTGCTTAGGCACACACTTGATGCCTCTCATATTTTTGCCGCTGCTATGATTGATATTATCTTTTCTGCCAGTTTTGCGCCCCTCCTCCCCACACATTTTGGTCACTTTTGTTCGGATTTGTCTATATCATCCAGGGAGAGATGAGGTATTTTTGGGACCGTTATATTGCGCCACCTTGATCTCTGCACTCATCACTTGCATTTCCATCCCATTTTCTTTCATTTTTCATCTTTTATCATGCATGCATCCTCCCCCACCCCACTCCTGTCATATTTCTCCTTGTGTCACACTTAGCACATCGAGGACACTATGCAGTTTAGCTTGAGGGAGTGAGTGTCTCACGCACTTTTCGTTTTCTTTATTTTTATCTTCATTTTTTTCACCTTTCTTTATTTTCCACTTATTTTCACCCACTTTTTCATGTTTTCCCTATGCATCACCTTTTATTATTTTTATGTGTGCTGCATATGTATAGTAGTTCTTATTTTTCCTTTATCCTTAATTCTTTTATCTTTTTTTTGCTAGAGATGAATTTTTTGTGATGACGATGACTTGGAGTTAGCTTACTTTTATATGCATATTCTCTTGTCATGCCATCGTTTTTATTTCAGATATCATATGCTATACGTTGCCATGCATTTGAGAACAGTAACATGCATCTTTATTATATGATTGTGAATGAAATTCTACCATTAGCTGAGTCTGAAGATTTATATCGTATACTTTTCATAGAAAACACACCAAGCTTCACAAATTGATTGCCTAAATTTGGAGTACTGATTTGTTGTCTGCTATCACTTCTATTTGCATGAAAATTATACGCTCACCTTTCCAGTTGATTGAATGTATGTCTTTTTGATATAACTGGATTAGTTTACTTTCTAAATTCAAACTGAGTAAATTACATTACCATGCTGAAAGTTGTCATGCACATTCAAAAGGGTGAACTGAGCGTTGAATATGTTTCTTTCTCCACATATCTTGAACTTCATTTCTATACTTAATATCATTGGGGAATCTCCCCTTAGCAAATCTTATATTGGCATCTTTCCCTTACTATAAAGTCCAAGCTCCAATACCCCAGAATCAAAAGAAAAAAAGAATACAGGCATATATCTCTTTCGGGATTGTTATTGTGTATACTGGTCCAAAAAGAAAAAAAGAAAAAAAGAAAAGAAAAGAAAAACGAGAAAAGAAAAAACAAAAAGTTCATTTGTATATACACGATCACATTTCTTTCTTTCTTTCTTCCCTCTTTTATTTTTTATTGGAGCTTCAAAAAAAGGGGGAAAAGTTGTATCGTTCTATTTGATGCCACCACGCTTATAGATAAGCTTGGGGGGAGAGGATCCAATGATGTGTGAGAAAGTGACCACTTGTTCGTGCATGATGACCTAAGCTATGTAATTTTTTATACTTAGGGAGATTACTTGGAGTATTAAGAAATCCACGAATTGAAATTTGGCATGCATTTCATGAATACCATTTTTTTATTCTTTTTGCCCTATAATGTGTGATGCCTCTTATACTCCAAATAAAAAGCGATCAATTGAAAAGTGTGCAATTTATGATTATGTATATTACTTTGGAAGCCTCAGACGACGCTAATTCTAGAATGATTTCATGTTTCATATCGTTTTGATATTCTTGGTTTTAATATCGAATGCATTTATATATGATCATGATATCGAGATAAAATTTTTGGCATGTTTTTATTCGTCGTGTGCTATTTGAGTAAGCAACTCCACGTCCTGAGAAAATGATCTAGCACCTCCCTCTTTGTTTTCTATTCTATCTTCTCCTTCTTTTTTCCTTATTTTTACCCGTCGGGTTCGCCTTTTTACTCATCTTCCTCGAGTAAGAGGTAAGCTTAGGGGATTTTGATCGCTCCTTATTTTACACCTTTTTTCTACATGTTTGCATGTCATTTCGATCGCCCATATTGCGGTTTTCACGATTATTCGATGATATTGCATTGCTTTTCACTATTTCTTGTTTTTTGTCGGATTTTAGGAAATATGGAGTGATCTGGAGCATAAATGACATCAAGGGACTTTCACGCACGCTGGAGCATCGCCTGTGACCCTCTCGAGGAGCTAGCAGTGCTAGATGATGATCGGAAGATGAAGAAGTTCGATAGAATCGAGAAGGAGGGGAGGAGGAGAAGATAAGACTCCAGAAACAGCCCACTCGGCCGAGCAGACTGCTCACTCGGCCGAGTGAAGGAACGTACTCTGCCGAGTACAACAGATACAGGAGTACATGGAGTCAAAGTCCACTCGGGTGAGTGAAGGATCTCACTTGGCCGAGTGAAGAAGTCCACTCGCCCGAGTACGACATGGTTTTCCTCCTGAGATCTCAGCCGACTCTCTGAAATTTGGAGAAGATCAGCAGAAGACTCACTCGGCCGAGTGAGAAAGCCCACTTGACCAAGTAAAGAACCCCACTTGACCGAGTGGAACAGAGCGATAGACCCCCCAAACCCCCAATATCTCTGTTTTCTTTGGGTTCGTCACTCGGCCGAGTAATATGTTTTACTCGGCCGAGTGGCGCAGTCTGCCTATATCGTGAATTAGGGTTCTGGGCTATGCCAGGGGCAGATCTGTCAGGATTTTCTAGCCGACTTTGACCTTTTTAAAGCTAGTTTTCTTCCTAGTTTTAGGAGAGACCTGAAAATAGTTTTTGAGCATATTTCTAATTGTAATCCTAAGCTAGAGATTGAAGATTGGAGATTTGGTTTGTTCTTTCTATCAAAATTTCTAGTTTTTGTGAATTTTTTTCTCTCAACCATGAATTGCTATATGTTTTTATTAGTTATTTCTGTTATTGCCATGATTAATTGCGAGTAGTTCTGCAGTTCTAGGGCATGGGGATGAACCCTACGGATTCGATTTTAGAATTGTGATGAACGAATTAATGTGTTGCTATGATTGATAGACGGTTGGGTTGTGATTGATTTACTACGAGTAGCTAGGGATTTCCATCGATTGGGGTTTGCAAGAGATTGGATTTCAATCGATGGGAAGGCCTAGATATTCGATATAGGTTTATAATCGAGCTTCTCTAGACTTTGTTTGCAAGAGATTGGACCAAAGCTAGGATTTTTATTATAAATCTATACAATATTCGTTTGCAAGAGATTGGACGAATACGAACTGTCATAACCTAGATCGTAACTCGAGTTTGCACGAGAGTTGGCTCGAGGTGTGATTGGACGATGATGTCGATCTTCATGCTAACGTCTTAGGTTAGGGTTTGCACGAGGGTGGGTCTTAATCTAGGTTGCTATAGACCGACAATAGCACGAGAGCGTGCGATTGGTTCTCTATTCAGTTACGACTAGTTCACCTCAATTCAAGCCTTGCAACATTGAGATTCACGATTCACAAAGATAAATAACGATCGGTAGTGGGGATTCTCTGGCCCTAGACGCCTTTATTATCTAGAATTCAAATTGTTAATTGAACGACCATGACAATATTCTCGAAACCATTCCGTTATACCACCAATAGCTAGGTGATTAAAATAGAGTACCGTCATTTGTCCTCCCTGTGTTCGATACCCGCTTGCCACTAAACCGTGCGCTTGCGGTAAGACTATAGTCATTTTTCGGGTGTATATCCGGGCGCGATCAAGATCCGCTTTAATCTCAATCGTTTGTTTTCATCTGACGGATGTGATCGATCTGACGGTTGTCTTAAAGATAGTGATCATGTTATTTCTCTATCCCCCTCCGATTCATTCTTACTTCCATCGAGTGGTTAGATAGCCCCTCTTCTGATCGTCTTGATGGGAGATCGTGCCTCTCTGACCGTCGACTTCCATCTTCTGGCAATCATCCACAATCTCTTCCTCCTCTAGGTAACCGATTTCAACTCGTTTCTCTCTTTCAGCATCAATTTCGTGTCCTAGACCTAGGATCATCTCATTTTCAATTCAATGGGTCCTAAGACCGGGTCTTCATCTTCTAAGCCCATAGCTCTTAAGAAACATAGGGAGAAGAAGATTAGAGTTCCTAAAATTTTTCCGACCAAAGCTCCTACTAAGAGAGCTGGGTCACCCTCTGCTGTATTTACTTCTTCCCCTAATTCTGAAGAATCTTGGGATAATGAAGAGGTTCCATTAGCCCGTAAGATCAAACAATCTGATGCAGCTCGTGATTCATCTCATGTAACTTCAACTCAACCTCAGACTGAACCCACTACCCAAACTCAGGCTGAAACTCGCCCTGAAACTACTCCTCTGGCATCCTTAGTTTCAGCCACTCTCCCTGTTTATCGTGATGATATCTGTTTAGGTAAATTTAATGCCCTACCGAATGTCAAAATCTTGAAGGAGAGATTCATTGTTTATGGAGATTTTCAGGTTGAGAATTTATCTCAACTCAAGACCAAAACCAAGCTGATTGATCTCTTTCGATATTCACCAACTGACTCACCAAAACCCTATCCTAAGTTTGTCAAGCTTTTCTATGCTAATTACATTCGTGGTGAGTACAACACCACTGAAATTATTGACTCTTTTGTACAAGGAATCCCCATCAAGCTAGAATCCAAGCTCTTAGGAACCATTCTAGGTATTCCTTCATTTGGGGCTCTTCCTTCTGATATCAGCATTGCTAAGATTGGGGAGCTTGATCACTCCATTCTGTAAGACATGGTTAAACCCATTCCTTCTATTCTCACTTCTAGAGTCAAGACTAGCATGTTCATTAAGCGTGTGCAGGTAATCCACCATATGGTGAAATCAAACATTCTTCCCAAATCTCGCTCTTCTGTTCAACCCTCCCATAATATCCTGAAGTGTATATGTCCCATCCATTCTATGATGGATGTGAATTGAGCTGGGGTAATTCTTGATAAGATGGACTCTATAGAGATCACTCTTACTCTTTCACATCTACCCTACAGCTCATCCTGACTCTTGTTTTCAGAGATTTCAAACTTGATCATGGGTCTTATGAGTCTGTCCCTCTTGGTCCTCTCTTGGATGAATCTGCAAAGCTGAATTCTTCTTCAGCTCTGCTTGTTGTATCCAAGAAGAGGAAAGCAACTTCTGAGCCCTCCTCTTCGGTGATTCCTGTTAATACTTCCATTACATCATCATCTGTTGCACCATCTTCTAAGGACCTCTTCTTTATCTTGCTTTATAAGAAGGTGAATTTGATTTTAGAGATGCTTAGCTCTTCTTTGGAGCATCTTGGTATTCACGTGACATCCACTCTCTAGTTCCTGATGCACCCCACTGAGGCTACGACATCTTCAGCCACTCCTCCTGCTGTTGTGACTGAGATTCCTCCTACTGATGCTGCCACTACTCAGGCTCCTTATGTCATCAGTCTTTCAGCTGAGCCTACTGCTACTGCTGCTACCTCCTCAGATCTAGAGACACATGACTTCTCAGTGGAGATGAGAGATCCATAGTCCACCGCCTCAGCTCCTGAAGCTTCCACCATCACCCAGCCATATGCTTGATGCATGTTGGAGATCTCTCACCCTAGGTCTTAGTTTGTTTTTGTTAGGGTTTGAGAGTCTATGTGATGTTTTGATGTTGGTTTGTGTGTTTAGAGATGTAGTATGACATGGTATTTTTTGTATGGATGACTTAGTGCATGTACTTTCTTCCTTTTTGGATTGTGACTTATAGTATGATCTTTTTCTATATGATATATGGAGTTTGTATCACTTTTTGTACTCCATCTGTTCATGTTTATATATATGTGGTGACTCTTTTGGCTAAATTGTACCCTTATGTGATTTGTTTTATTTTTTCTGCTCTTGATTATATATGTCGAATGTTGAGATGTTTGAGATTACAATCTCTTTATTTCAGGGCATGAGTATTGTGCTATTGGACTTCCCTTCCTTTAGTCAATTATGTTTTTGATGATTTTGATAAGTATTTTGTGATACACCTTCATGTATTCTAATTTTCTTTTCGTATCACATTAAATACCTATCCTATTTTTTATACTCCCATGTTGTTTTTGTCTTTTATTTAGCCATAGTTGTTGTTTCTCTACTCTCACTTTTTGGATAATGCCATAAGGGGAGAGAAATAAACAAACTCATAATTTTGTTCTAAGTAGAAGCTAAACATTATCTTGAATCTAATATTGATATATCCTTATATTCAGTTTGAGTAAGATATAGTGAATTTGGATTAAAATATCTTAAATTCAAAAACATTGAATTTATTCCATACTATCTCTATGCATATATGTGTCACTTATATCATACATTATCTTCAATTGATCATTTGATGCACATATCTATATTACTAACTTGATTGGTATCTATGTAGGGGAAGTACATATTTTTTAGGCATAATTATTTATTTTTGTTTATGATTATTTGTCATCATCAAAAGGGAGAGAATATTGAGTATTGACTTCTCCCTACTTGATTTTGATGATGAGCAAACATAAATACTAGTGAATAATCATCTACATGCAGTTAAGTCATTGCCAAATCAAATCATGAAGATCAATTGCAATGAATGACAATCAAGATCAATCAAAGCCCAAAGAGATGATTAAGTGATCAAGACAAAGAGAGAAGACTCAAAGACTTCAAGATCAATCAAGAGAAAGAAAAGAAGCTAAAATTCATTGTAAATCTTTTTGTTCTTTTATTTCTTTCTTTTAATTGGTTGCCTTGAAGTAAAGTTTACTTGGAGCACACACACACATCACTCACTTTATCCAAGTAAACTCTTAGAATCATTTTCCTTGGACACTAGATCATAAAACCCTTCATGGGCAATTTTGGTGTTTGACAATCGACTGCTAAACAATAGTCAGTCGACTGTCTCATTATAGGCACCTACGTTTTGTTCAACAGTCACCTGTAATGCACACATTTTTGCTAGGGTTTTTGGTTTTTCATTCTTTACTTCAAATAGGTGACGGATGTACAAAGTACATGCACCTGTCTTATGTTCAGGCGCATGTGCATTATTAATTCGTCGCCTGCATCCTCTTTCCCAAATATCCCATTTTGTCAAGTTACACACTTGTTCACTTTCAGGCGATGTCTGTTGGTTTTACATGCACTTGCCCAAGGTACATGCTCATGTCTATTCCACCATAGTCGCATGTCCATCTTAGCCCAAAATTCTCATTTTGACAAGTTTTCCACTTGTGCTTCAGGTGTAGTACGTTGGTTTTACAGGCGCCTGCCCAAGGCACATGTGCCTATGTATACCACATCTGTCACATGTCCTAGCTTACCCAATTCCTTAATTTTATGCACTTACGCACTTCTGCCTTTAAGGCACTGCTTTTGGTTTAACAGGTGCATGCATGTTTGACAAGCGCCTGTCAGACCTCCTTCAATTGCATGTCTACATCGTAAGTTACCGTTTGTACTCTCACCTACCCTCTGACACTATTTTGTAGGCGCCTGATCGGGCTTCTACAGGTGCATGTCCTGTCTGGATTTTTATCCGTTGGCCTTTTTATTAGGGTTTTTGAAAGGGGTCTTTAGGTAATCTTATGGGGGCTTTGTGTGAGCCTATATATGACTTTTATTGTTCTGGAAAATCTTAGACACTCCAACACTTCTCTTGGAATTCAAGGCTCTTTAGTCATTCCAAAGCCATAAAAGCTCTAAAGTTTTCAAGCTTTTCTCTCTTCAAGGAAGAAGATCAACACACTCCACTCTCTCCTCACTTCAAGTTATACATTTCAATGCATAGAAGTTTGTAAGTGTGATTTCATATTTCATTATATATATATATATATATATATATATATATATATATATATATATATATATCTCTCTCTCTCTCTCTCTCTCTCTCTCTCTCTCTCTCTCTCTCTCTCTCTCTTGTTGATTTACTCTTGGTTGTGAGAGGGTATTTGCTTGTTTCCGGTTTGTTAGTGACAAGGACATCAATAGTTGTATTGATTGCACTTGCATGGTTTCTACAAGTGGGTTTTTTTGAAACTCAAGCTAGGGTTTTAGCTTGAGTATCCGGGTGGTATCCTGGGTGTTATCCTAGGTGGTAGGGACGTAGGAGTACCGGAACCAAGTCGGGTTTGACTTGGGTAATCCGAACCCTTAAACATGTTAAGTTTGGTTTGCTCTAATTGTTGTTACTAAGTTTTTCCACATAGTTGTTTGGTTAGGATTTTAATTAGATGTAAATTCCTCTTTACTTTTATAAACACTATTCAACCCTCCCTCTAGTGTTTTCCTTATTGCACAGGGTCCTTGCACCTTCTTCAAGGTCCAGCAGGCATCTGTATCGTGACCATTGTCATTGTGATACCTGCTTAACTTGATGTCATCTCTTTTCTCATACCTGTTCTTCTGTTTGGGAGCAGGTTCATCGATGAGCCCCTCTCATTTAGCGTTGGCTAAGACATCAGCTCTGGGGGTGTTCATGGTGTAGGCCTCGCTGGTAGAGCGATCCTTGTTTTTTGGGCTTTTGTCCCTTCAAAGTCGGTCTCGGGACTCTCTGCAGGGATTGTCACAAGGTCGAGCTTCTTGCCTCGTCTCTCCTTGACGCTTGGAAATGTTCCTCTATTTGGCGGCGAGTACTTCCTCCAAAGTCATGAATCGGTCTGCCTTGTTGAACAATTGTACAAGATTACTGGCGATCGCTGATGCAGGGAATTCAGGAAATCTTCATTATGAATCCCCTGAGTGAGAGCTGTGATGATCATATCGACAATGGCACCTTAAATCTACAACATTTCATATTGAAGCATTTGATGAACTCTTACATCGTCACTTTCTCCCCTTGCTCCGAAGAGAACAGGTGGGATGACTTTTCTTTTGTTGCTTTCCAGCTATGAATTGGCTGCAAAAGATTTGTGATAATTCATCAAAAGACCTGATACTACAATTGGGTAGCCCATTATACCATCCACGCGATGCATTGGTTAGAGTGGTGTGGAAGGTGTGGCATAAGTATGGCTTGTCGGCTCCATGTAGCTCTATCATGTTTTGGTATCTGCAGATGTGCTCACACGGATTTCCAGCACCATCATATATCTTCAAAGGTGGTATCTTGAACTTTGGTAGTCATGGGGTAGATGTAATATTTTCCTTCAAAGGGGTCTGAGTGCCAGGAGCTTGGACCACGACGGTGAGTCTGATGGTATGTAAAAGCACTAGTAGAGTTGAATGGTCCTCCTCCTAGGCGATTGGGAGAATTTGGAGGTGGAGGAGTCCCCTCATGTTCCTTTTGCTTTTGCCCAGTCGTGAGCTTTGTAGGACTGCGGCTACGATCTTGGGTGTCATGATCCCTTGCTTGTTCCATGTTATTGCGCATACTCGCCAGTTGGAGGGACCCAGTCCTAGTGGGCATCCCGATGGGCGGTTGTTGTTGCCCCTTCGTTGGTTGTCGTGACCTCCATTGTTATTGCCACCCTCGACTCTTTACTGAGATGTAGGAGTGGTATTGGTTGCAGGTTGGCCTGTCGCTTATGATTTGGTTGCCATGCCCTCTGGTTTCTTGGCGTAAATCAGCCCCAGTTGAGGCTTGTGCCAGAGTGGGAATGGCTCTGTTGTAGTCATTTGAAAGGGTTGCTAAGTGATTTTTTAGGGCATCTGTCAATTTAGCAAAATTGGCACGCCGGTCTCAGTGAATTTCTCGAATTGCTCATGAGAAAGTAGGTGTATCTTCTTCGACATTCTGCACATCCTCATTTAACCCGAAGATCAGATTAGTGTTATTGGGTCCAGTCGACATGGTTTTTTGGTTACATCAGGATGTTGACTGATGTGGATTTTCACAGACGGTGCCAACTGTTGATGGCTCGGTTTAGGCCAACAGTAACTTGGGCTAATGTGGATCTGACATGGAGCCCCGTCAGCTGCTGAGTGGGATCTGTGATGGATGTAACGCAGGTCGCTGATGGCTAGGTACTGAGATACTAGACTCGGGCTCGTCCTTCGTCTGGGCCGTAGAACGACGCTTCGACCCACTTGACGGGTCGAATCTCGATCGGCATGCACCACAAAACACTTGTTAGGGGGTCAGATCTGGTTCCTGACCCAAATCGCCTCTGATGCTTAAGTTAGTATCGACTTAAGAGATGCTCAAGGCTATCAATAATGAAACAAGGGAAATCGTCTTTATTCAGTCACACCAAGCTTTTGGAGAAAGAAAATTAAGAGTGAAGAATAAAGAGTAAGATTATAAGAGTACCTAGTATTTTGTACCTCTAGAATGTGTCCTATGTATCGTTATCATTCTCTTATTTATAAGCAAAGGTGTCCCTTCAATGCTATTCTTGAGTAACAGTTACCCATTATGGCAGTTTAATCAACATTAAAAGATAGGCATAACCGATGTCTACTCCCCTGCTATTGATGAGCCCATAATCAACCATTTCCTTAAGCTGCGGGAGCTCAACGAGAAAATTAGGTGTGAGCTTTGACCAAGCTAGCGATTAACCTCTTTTACGAGCTTTGCAGGCCTAGTGGGCTGGGATATCCCCCCTACGGGGTTTACAATCTCAATGAGGAAGTATTCTTTTTCCTCGAGGGCCGGCCCATGGACTCAACCGTTGCCACTTAGATTTTAAATATATTTGAATGTTATTGAGATCTTGACATCGATTACTACATGATCTTATTTTGATTCACCTTTATATCCATATATGCAAATATAAAACAAAGAAATTTACCTAAAGTGATGCCAAACATGCACTTCTTAGAACTTAGCTTCATCGGATATTGCTTTATGACATCAAAGATGTAATGGCCCCAAATTTTATATAAGGGTATTAATACAATTTTTCTGGACGTATAAATACGAGGATATGATGCTATTTGGATAATCGTTGACCGATTAACCAAATCAGCTCATTTTATCCCTTTCCGAGTCGGCCAGTCTATGGACCATCTCGCTAAGAGATATATGAGGTGAGATTCTTTTGTTTTATATCTCTATCTTATTTATCAGTTAGTGTAAATTCTGATTAAGTCATGTATGCAGGAAATCGTGGGACTTCATGGAGTGCTTGTATGCATAGTCTCCGACCGTGACACCAGGTTTACGTCTCACTTTTAAAGAAGTTTGTAGGCTAGCTTAGGAACTCAATTGATTTTTAGCGCTGCATACCATACACAAACAGACAGACAATTAGAGAGTACGATTCAAATCCTAGAAGATATGTAGAGGGCGTGCATGCTGGATTTCAAGAGAACTTAGGATGAACATCTACATCTGGTAGAGTTCACCTACAACAATAGTTATCATGCGAGTATAGGCATGGTGCCATTTGCAGCATTGTATGGAAGGAAATGTTAGTCTCCTCTCAGTTAGGATTATGTCGGTGACCGTGAACTATTATGCCCAGACATGATAGCTGAAACGGTGGATGTGATGAGAGTCGTCAGAGATGATCTTTGCATAGCCCAAGACCATTATAAGCATTGGGCGGATACAAAGAGACAACATTTAGAGTTTCAGCCAGGCGAATAAGTGTTTTTGAAGATCTCGCCAGCACAAGGACTGATTCATTTTGGCAGACAAGGAAAGCTGACTCCGAAATATATTGGGCCTTTTGAAGTTTTAGCTCTTGTTGAAGACGTAGCTTATAGACTCGCATTACCAGCATCTCTTGAGGGAGTGCATAACGTGTTTCATGTATCGCAACTCAGGAGATGTATTGGAGATCCTGGTCATGTCATCGACTTCTCGAAGATCGAAGTACGACTTGACTTGACTTATAAACAACAACCAGTTGCTATTCTAGAAAAGAGATAAAAGATGCTGAGGAAGAAGTCCATAAATCTTGAGAGGGTTATGTGGCACCGAGAGTAACCAGGAGAGTCTATCGGGGAACTCGAGGATGAAATGAAAGAGAAGTACCCTTACCTATGTGAATGATGTCGTGATTTTGTTTGAGACTATGTAAATGATGTAATGTATAGAATGACTCCTCCCCTTGAATTTTGAAAATACCAAGAACGGAACTTCTTTTAAAGGGGATAGAATGTAATGGCCCCAGATTTTATATACGTGTATTAATACAATTTTTCTTGGTGTACAAAATACGCGTATAAAACTTTGGAAGCCTAGTATATTTTTCTTTAATTTTTATTATCTTAAAATTATTTTTAAGGATTTTATAACACTCTTTTTAATTATTAAATCGAGTGTGTATATATAATATATTAATATGATGTATTATATTAGTTATGAGTGTATTTTTATTAAAACTTAAAAAGAGCCAACATCCATAAACAGCCGCCACTTCCTAAGTAAGAGGTGGCATCACTCTAATAACCCCCACCTAAAATCTAATTAGGTGTCAAACCCAGTGAAGTTTGGGGAAGCGTGAGGTGGGTTTCAGGGAGATCAAAAGGGAAAAAATGGAGAGAAGAAGATCACTCTCACACAAGTTTCCCATCTTATGCACCAGCCATTACTTCGTTGTCGATTCCTTTAACCCAAAAACCAAGACCTTATGCTCGAAACCCTAACCCGATTCGAACCATTGGAGGAGAAGAAGGCAAGAGTTAGCTCCAAAGGGTCTTCACAGAGAAGAAGGGCCCCAGAATCTATTGCATGACTACTGAGGTAGAATCCTAACTGAATTAATTAATATTGAGTCTTAGTTCGTTGAATCTAATGATTGTCGTTGTCGAAATCGACAGTTTAGGAGTCCATATGGTCGTTTTGATGACCGTATGGTGGTCGTATAACCAACAGAAAAGTCATACGATCGACCATACGACTGTATTTGGTCTACACGGCCTTATCGAGTTTTTCATACGGCCGTGTGGCCCACTGTTGCTATTTCGATAACCATAAGGCCGCATGGACCAAAGCCATACGGCCATGTGGTCTCCTCTTTTGAACAATAACCCTGGCGACCATATCAAGTTCTCCATATGGTCGTGTAATGTCCTGAAGCCCCTCACAGCTCCACAAAAACAAAAAGAAAATCCCACACGACCGTATGAAAAGCCATATGACCGTGTGCTCCTTCACCCAATTCAAATCCACACAGCCTTATGGATTTCGCCATACGGCCTTGTGGATTATTCACTCGAGATTTCCACACGGTCGTATGATCAGATCATACGGCTGTGTGATTTAGATCCCATACGACCATATGAAATGGCATACGACCTTGTGGTTTTCTCAGTTTTGTTTTCTTTGAGAACTGACAGTGATTGTTATATAGCTTGGTTAATTACATATGATTACCGAATTGTGGATCAATTATAATTGCTAACTATGATCCAGCACACTTGTAACATTCACTGTGTCAATTAAATAAATTGTTTAATTACTATGTTATGAACCATGTTGAATTGAAGTAGAGGAATCACTCGTTTTATTAATATTGCAGCATGTTTTATTTATGCAACTCTCTATATGAATCTGAAATTGAGAAGTGAAGTAAATGATAACATGATATGTGATACTGAGACCACTAATGCATTATGAAAATTGTGAAGTAAGAATAATGATGAATATGAAAATGATATCCAAAATGAAAGATATATGAAATACATGAAAACAAAGTGAGAAGAGAGAATGGATCTAGGATCTTCAATCCAGTCCGAAATGGGTGAAGCTTTAGATTTGGGTTAGGGGGAAACGTGTAAATAATATGCTTTTAAGGAGTGGGCACTTTGATGATTTCTCACCCATGCTCCTGGCAGCCGGCTGGGGAAGTAGACCGGGTTAGAGAGGCCGGTGGTGTACTCGTGATGCACCATGTTGGTAAATGATGTATTGCTCCGTTTTCCACAGAAAAACCGAGATTTCTCACTCCCGACAGAGGAGTTACGAGAGGCCCTTCCAGTGCTCGTGACGCTAGTTGAGGTATACATTTCATCCACCCTGGGTGAAGTCCAGCTCCTTAAACGTATCCTACTAATTACACGGATTCCCAAATGTATGAACTGCCAATTTGTTATAATTAATGTTAATTTACAAATGTTGACATTCTGTTGTCATGTCCTCAGTTTCTTTTCATTACTTGTATGCTTCAATTTAAAATACTTATGTATGCTCTGTTGACCCCTTTACTTTTAGACCACCCTTAGATAGGTAGTCTAGTTTTAAATTGGGTCTTACCTAGCTTAGTTAGGAATTCTACTGGGTCACGTGTTGACGTGTCCCATTTACATTTTAGGTCATGAGGTTGTGACACCAGAGTCCGGACGTGCGCATATTCTTACTTCTTACTCTCCTCAGGTATAGCTGGGGATTTCAGATGGAGAGTTGGTCCACCTAGACTTCCCCGGGGTAGACTAGGGAGTGTGTTGTATAGGTGTGGACACATTTTGGGTTTCTTTCAAGGAGGGTTTCCCTTTTTTTACTTCCCCTTCTTGTAGTATGTTTGGTACCTTTTGGTACTTGTACAGAGACATATGATGTATCTTATAAATGATGTTCAGTACAGTTTACTTTCATCCCTCACAGTTTTTTTATTTTGTTGGAGCATTGTGTTTCTTACTTTTATGTATTATTCCAGCATATTATACTGGCATGCATAAATAGTGTTTTTAATCAAACCACATTTTAAGCCTTGTAGTATTTGGACGTTTGGGCTCGAAGTCCAGTGTCTGAATACTATGACGGCCTAATCCACCACGTATCTCCCATATTTGGGAGAGCGGTGCATGACAAAAGATCTCGGCAAGGCCTCTAACATTATTGGCATCATCTAAAGATTTCAGTAACATGTAGTGTCCAAATGATTTGATCTTTTGTCCCATCTACTTATGGAAAAAATTTAAACTATGTGGCGATATTTTACTTCAACATTCTTCAATCTAAAATATTAGACTCACTGGGTCTTTAATTAGGTGTGTTTCTCTAATTTTAATGATTACAATAAGACATTTGGTAACAAATAATTTTTTTTGAAATGATGAGACATGTTACAAATATTTTTGCTCTTAGTTTGTGAATTTTTTAAATACAAAAATTCATTCTAAAAAATAATTAAAATCAAAATTAATTAATTTGTTGTAAATTTATTTAGGCGAAACTAAATTAATTGGAACATGACTAAATAATGTTTTTGTTTTATTTACTATTTAAGTCTTTAATAATTTATGTGAAAAATTTAAAAGTCAATAAAATAAATTAAAATCTTAATTCAATTATTTTGTTTTATTTACCGTTTAAGTCTTTAATAATTTATGTCAAAAATTTAATAGTGAATAAAATAAATTAAAATCTTAATTCAATTATTTTTTATCTGTTTAATTAGGCTAAATTAACTATTTTTAATTATAGCAAAAATAAAAATTTTCTTTGAAATATTCATCCACTCAAAGTAATCAATACCAAGTTCAAAAATTAAAAGTCAAATAAGAGAAAAAGTCGACTTATGGACATAGGGTTTCATAAGGAGGAAACTCTATAAAATGAGTTGTATTCTACCATAAATGTCGTAGCCCCATGGCAGAAACTTTACACATAATTTTTGAGGCATCTATTTTTTCTTTTCATGCCCATGTTTTAGTGCACGTCGCTCATATAAATTAGCTGTCAATGTCTCGATTTATGCAAAAAGACATTGCATAGGTGACGACCACTCCCTGCCTCGATTTTCATGAGTGTATGCACTATCAGTAGTAGGACCCATCATGTAACTATAGAGCATAAGTGAGCAATTGCACATCTTCAAGTGTTTTTATTAGGGCTGTTAACGAACAGAACGTTCGACGAACTACTCGTGAACAAGCTCGATACATGTTCGTTTACGTTCGTTCGAGAAGCTTAATAAACAAGCTTGAACAGATTTTTAGAGCTCGGTTAATAAACGAAAAGATCTTGAACATAGCTGTGTTCATTCATTTATGTTCATGAACAAACTCGTTAAGTGTTCGTGAACAAGTTCGTTAAGTGATGTTCATGAACAAGCTCGTTAAGTATTCATTATAATGTGGAAATGTTAGAATATTGGGTTCTTACATTGTAGTGCATGTAGACAAATATTATATTTTTACTATGCTTAGAATGGATGCTTGTAATGAGATTTATGGAGCTATTATGCTGGGTTTGTTTGTTTTTGTCCTGCAAATATTTAATCATTTTACGTAATTGAGTTAATCATTGGCAATTATGGCTAAATAATATTATTACGGATTTAAAAATTGACGTTCGTTTGTTTGTTTGAAAATTTGTTCATGAACACGATTGATTATGTGTTCAAAAACATGTTTCGAACATGTTCACGAACAAGCTCGATAAGTCTTGTTAACGAACAGAATGTTCGATGAACTACTTGTGAACAAGCTCAGTAAATGTTTGTTTAAGTTCGTTTGCATTCGTTCGGTAAGCTTAACGAACAAGCTTGAACAGGGTTTTAGAGCTCGGTTAGTAAACGAACAGAACTTGAACGTGGATTTTGTTCATGAATAAAACCAAGCTCCTTGTTCAAGCTCGTTCAAGCTCGTTCGTCAACAGCCCTAGTTTTTATCAATGGTGGCGGCCACATAGTGAGATCCAACTCCAAGTAGTTGATAAAGTCATCGCTTGATATCGAGTGATATAAGCCATTTACTTTTGCGTTAGTGCAAGACATGTGGGATCGAGAGATTGTAAGGTTGTTCTGAAGGAGATTTTGACTGCTTTTCAATATATATTTTCATACTTTCACCTTTTATTAGATTTGCAACATATTTACCAAACTGAACAAGACTTCAAAATATTTCAGTGACATTAATCTATTTATTGTAGCCTTTTCTATTTATTGTCGCTTTTTTACATTAAGCAGTGATAGGACTATTTTGACCGGGCCCGGAAGAGCCAAGTTAACTACGACCAGTCAACCGGCCTACTACGGCCTTGGGCTCCGGCCCAAGGATCTCACGGGCGGGTCGCACTTCTCTACCCAAGACAAAGGCCCAACAGACTGTCCACTTCAATAGTGGAGGAAAATATGGCCCGACTTAATGGCCATCACTCTCTAGCCATCATGGCTCGCTAATTATTGTCCGACTAAATGGCCATCACTCTCTAGCCATCATGGCTCGTCAAATATGGCAACCGCCCATGGCCATCACTCTCCAGCAATCATGGCCCGACTTCATGGTTATTACTCATGCCATTACGGCCCGCCAATTATGGCAATCACTCATAGCATTCATCACATCATCAAGCAGGCGCAATTAGGGGGTCACCACTTCCCCATTTGCACGTCCCCATGAATGGCGGCCATGATATCACATCATGGCACATTATCAGGAGGATTGGCCTATATGAGGAAAGGGGGTGGCATCATCCAACGAGGCTGGATCTTCGTGATATACAACAATGGTATCACATACTAACACTCTGACACCTTCTTCCACCTAAGATATTTCTCCTCCATAGCTCGGTCCGAGGATCGGTGCTTGGTCTCTCCGCGAACCAAGTCCGATCCCACCGAGCATCAATCAGACCAGATCTGACTTTGGCATCGGAGGGGAATTGGTCGGAACCAAGGTCCGACCCCCCTGACGAGCTCTCTCGTCTATTCAGGTCCAGGAGATCCAGCGACGCCGAGGCTACCCCTCAGCGTCCTCCCAACCGGAGCCAAGTGCATTCGTCCCCGAGCCCGTTCGTCTCCCCAACCACAAGGTCGTCGCTCTGCTGAGTCTTCCCTTCGACAGGCCGACGCCAAGATCCGCGTGTCCCTCGCCGAGCGACCCCTCACTACTACAAAAGGGACCTTTAACAGCGCTTAAATAAGGTCTTTAACAGCGCTTTTGCGCGCTGTCTATGTCGCCGCTGCTAAAGGGGGGCTGGTTTTAATAGCTCTTTACAAGCGCTGTTAAAGGGGGCCTTTAACAGCGCTTGTTTGTGCAAGCGCTGTTAAAGGGGGGCCTTTAACAGCGCTTGTTTGTGCAAGCGCTATTAAATACCACCCTTTAACAGCGCTTGTTAGTGCAAGCGCTGTTAAAGGGGGGCCTTTAACAGCGCTTGTTTGTGCAAGCGCTGTTTAAGGGGGGCCTTTAACAGCGCTTGTTTGTGCAAGCGCTGTTAAAGGCTCTCCTTTAACAGTGCTTCTTAGTGCAAGCGCTATTAAAGGGGGGCCTTTAACAGCGCTTGTTTGTGCAAGCGCTGTTAAAGACCACCCTTTAACAGCGCTTGTTAGTGCAAGCGCTGTTAAAGGGGGCCTTTAACAGCGCTTGTTACGGCAAGCGCTGTTAAAGGTGCCCCTTTAACAACGCTTGTGCTAAAGAAGCGCTGTCAAAAGTGGACCTTTCACAGCGCTTGTACTAAACAAACACTGTCTATTGTGACATTTGACAGCGCTTGTTATTTTACTTACTAACATGACATTTCCTAAAATATTCAAACAAATAATAACCGACAGTGGGACACTATCCTAACTGATAGTGGGACACTATCCTACAAATGGCACAAGCCCAAAAACAAGTTCAACCGTGCCAATCAACTGATATGATATTTTAATACTAGCTCACAGAATTGTACCTTCACAAATGAACCACTACCAACACGATGAACCACAAATCTCCATCCCATCAGAATGAGTTAAAATTTTGAAATTTTGAAAGATCGCGTAACAGGAAGTCATATTGATGATATTACTCAAAATAGGCATGGGCGAAAAAATCAATGCAAGCCCATGCTTCCAGCGTGTCAATCAAATAAAGACGTAACAACTCTTAGGAGCAGCCGAACACAAAATGTTACAGTTTGAAGCAATACCAATAAAATATAATTAGTCCATAAACGATGAAACATTTACATTTACATTGATCCCATCACAGTGGAGCAAACTTGTTCCACCTCAGAACTTAGCACTCCTTGAGCCGATCTAATTTGCTCCATCATGCACACACAAATCCTCCCTTATCTCTTTTCAGGTAGATGCTAGCTTAGCTTAATCCCTTTATCATTAACAAAATAAAAATTAATTAGTCGGCTTGACACACATTTCAAGCACCGCCTCTGTTATTAGGCGGCAACCAGGTGCCGTCGCTCTCGCTCGTGACATACGACGTGCACGACAACGGCACGAGGCAGAGCCCTCGGCTCCTCAGGTCCGGCTTAGGCTCATCTGATCTCTCTTCCTCTGATTCCTGCAGGTTTTGCACAAGGACTCAATTAGTTGGATGCTAGTATGATGGTAACCTTGTATGCATACAAGGCAGTGATTAACATACCCTTTGTGATGTCCTTGTTTTCTTGGTGTTGGGAGATCTCATGTATGGCACAGATAGCGTCTGCAATAAAGGAATGCAATAAAAACAATTTATACACAATATTTCATCATTTACATTATGTTTATCTTTTATTGAATGGATATTACCTCAACTTGATCTTGAAGAAATTTTATATATCCAATGGCTTCCATCAGCACCGATCCTGTATTAGTCTATACAATTAACCAAATAAAAAATAATAATGATTCAAACCAAATTAATGATTTTGTATATAAAATTTGCAGATAAAAACCATCTAAATTTTTTCAATATACCTTGCCAAAAGGTGCTGCCAACTGCTGAAGACCTGCAATCCTATCTCCCAGCTTCTCCTTGCGCACCTATTTAAAAACTCAATATTAAACAATAATTTTCAAAAATATTGATGAAAAAAAGAGATGGGCACATACCTTTAAGGGGGTGAACGAAGAGCGAGACTCGAACCGAAGCTTCTTGGCTGGTGGTGCTGCTGGCTGAGATGCATATGAGCTGCTCCTCTTTGTCTCTGTTACTCCACCTACTGATGAAGCCTTCAAAGATGAGAAACAGTGAAAAAAAAGTATTCAGTTAAAAAAGTAAAGCTGAAAAGGTTGCTTGCTTTATATCGTAGATCTTGTTTTGTGCTGCAATAAGATAAAAGAGACAAAGATTTGAAAGAGTACCACTACAGTTTTAATATAAAAAGAAACCAATTAATATGTATAATGTTATCAATATTGATTAGTGTGTAGAAAGGAAGATCTTATCTTTTGTTCTAATTAATATTGTCTTTATAGGTTCCTAACAAATAATAATTAATATTAATTATTTTGTATCACATTCAAATGTAGAACATGAGCAAAATCATATGGAAACTTGATCCTATTTGCTACCAAGTATTGAATCTCTTTAAAGAACACAGCACAAATGTTCTTATTTTCTTATATGTCAAGATTTTGGTCATATGTACAATTATCATTATATATTCCTTATAACCATTGACATTTTCTTTCATTCTTAATTTTCTAGATGTAAACCATAGGACATTATTTACACATTCTGATACCCCACCAAATCAAAAAGGAAAAAACCCATCATATTTGCCATTTGATCAATTCAGTATGCAAGATGTTCTATTGGTCTAAAACAATTGAATTTGTAACGACATGATCAATGGTCAAATCCACTTAAAGTTCACATATATTATTTATTGGGATATATATATGTCCAAATAAAACCTTAAAAATTTGACAAATAGATAAATAAAAGATAAAAATGTTATCACACCAATATAAAGTTGAGAACATTTCACAGCCATAAACTGTCATACACACATGATTATGGGCATCAACTATACAAGGAGTAAATTTCCTCCTTGGCTTCAAAATTAAACACCAACCCCTCTATTACTGTGATGGGATCAATGTAAATATTATTTTCATAAATGTTTCCTCATTTGTAACTTGATTAACAATCCACAGCAAAACTTCTAAAATCGGTACAAATGTCCAGAAATAAATACACTACTTAGGAGTAATGAGAGCAAAAGGGATTTGCAAAGAACCTTAGTAAACTAACATGATTTGTGTAAAATATAAGCATGAGCTTATATTTTATATCCATCAGAAGAATAAAATTCATTCATATTTTGTATTCTTTGATCAAATGCAACAGCTTTCCCCATTTCGTAGGCCTTAACAAGCATTTGTCTCTCGGCATGATCCTGCAGTAAAAACAAAAGATATTACATACATGTGCATGGTAAGAAAATTTTGTTAAGTGATATATTTTTCCTCAAAATTCCTATAACTACATCCATTAAATGCTTTTCGCGGTCAATTAAGGCCATACATGTTAGACCTTGGGAATCACATGATGCATATAGGATTGATGAATAAGGGTGAATACTGAAATCACAAATACTAGTTATGTAGTTGCAAATCAAATACTCAAAAAATGATGATAAAATTCTAAAGTTGGATGTGCACCAATTTCATCCAAAAGAAACAGGCACAGTGCCATATCTTTTATTAGCCTTTCTCTACTTAAGCTTCGCAATTTTGGATAGTCAACAGTGCACCGATTTCACTTATTAGAGTTTAAATAGGTAGTTGATGAATTGCTTATGAAATCAAAACGATGGTGCATCACTGTTGAACTTAACTAAAACTTATGAAATTTTTTGACTGTATGAATTCAAATATAAATTGATTAGATCTAAAATCCTCTAAATTTAGCCAGGCATACCTACATTGAAATGAAGCGTCTTACTAGGAGAAATCATGGCAGTTGACAAATGGGTTATCATGTATGTTGGGCACTAGGCAAGCATTTATAAGAGGGCACACATATCATATATGTTGAGCAAGAGACGGCCAAAACAAAAGGCATAATAATTTAAAAGAAAGGATAAGAAAAATCTTCTAGTGACACTGACCTGAGCCAACATATTGAAGAAGAAATGTTGATTCCAGAAACCACCAGTAACAGAGAGTGGATCAAAAGAGTGTGTTGTGTTCCACTGCTGCAGCTGACGTCAATACCCTGTTAGGCCATAATGCTATCATAAATCCACAACCAGACGACCAAACTGGCAACAGACACGTTTGTTATGCATGGCACGAAATTCTCGGCATCATTCTGTGCTTAGAATCGTTGCGCATCATGCTTATAATGCAGCAGGCACAATTAGAGCTGCTACAGCTGCTATAATAGAGATCAGCAAGCATCATGTACTTTGAAACTCAATCTTATCGCGTACATGCTTTCCAAATGAGAATACATATATAATACTCTCTTTTTTGACAGAAACTTTAGCCTATTTACAAGCAGTATAAAATCACATGATACAATGAGTCCTTCTCTTCTACATGATAATCTTAGCACCTTCAATCAGGGGTGTCTTGGATAGTATGGTAAAAATTGAAAATAATATGAGAAAGCCAATACAAAGTAGGATCTCATCTAATGAGAGGGGGAAATATGAAAAGAAAACCCACAATTGGATTTTTATTGATAAGCATCTGTCGCATTTTTATCTTGCATCAGATCTCTACACATTGTTATATGATACTTGCTAAATTTACCAATGTTACGGCAAATTTTAGAAGCATATCCCTTTGGCTGGCATCAAGTGACTCCAAAGTTGCCTAGAAACAGAAGAATGGACTTTTCTGAAGAACTGGAATATCAATTTCTTGTGTGTCGATGTTGCTAATTTCATATATTTTCTAGTTTCTTGCAATTTGACGGCTAAAAAGTACAGGCAATATAAAATCTGAAGTGCTTGAAAAATACAATTTGATTTTTTTGTTTAACTATAGCCTTGTTTATATATTACCATCTATTTCCATAATAATTTTCACCATATTAATAAAATATAGTGTCCATTAAAAATGTATGGCTACAATGCTAATATTAGTTGGTAGTCAATAGGTTAGATGCATTCAACTCTTTTGTAAAAATAAGGATCACTTTGAGTCATGTAGGTCGGTGCTTGAGTAGGTGCGGTGGATAGGTAGGTGATGTGTTGAATTTCAGAACAATCTCCAAATAGTCCATTAATACTATGTGCAATGTCAATGACATCTATAAATCAGGCACCAACTTCATATTCCTTTCACAAGGCCTCCAAAATGCCATATACAACAATACAAGGCACAAAGCTAGATTTTGCACTCCAGATAGGAGGTACTTACATCTGTTCACTCCCATAATCATCTCAAGAAATGAAAATCAAATGCATTGCTTATCCTAACTATGAGCAGCTAGTTGCACAAAATACTTCAATTCCCCAAAGTCAATGCACCTCTAACTGAATGCAGTTCACCATCGTCGAGTGCAAATCTATTTTTCTTATCTGTCATGTTTCATTCCAACTAAATTATCAGAGGAATAAAAAGTTCACCAAATCAATTTTCATGGATAAATTTGCAGACAAGAATTCACAGATTCCATCATTGACAGCTGATAAATATGAGAAAACCAAATGCAATTATGTCACCAGATCCACCATTCAAATTTCACTTTATCATCACTATGTAGGGAAGATGCCATGACCGGATTGTTTCAAAGTGTGATCAATAATGGATCTCTGAACTGGCTGGTCTTGCCGAACATGCATTACTTTCATTTCATAGCTTCAATGTTACATGTGCATATATACTAGACTCGACAAGTTCAGATCCAGCTGGTGTCAGGCACAAGAGTCATGTGTGCAAGAAACACAAGAGCTGTTAGGCACGCAGATACTGCTTGTAGATTTCTATGCCAGAAAGAATATGGAAATTCTTTTGTTCTTCACCAAATTAACTTTTTATTAAGCAGTAGGTCTTGGATGCATCACCATTCAGATTTGGATCTCTCTTTGATACAAAATAAGAATATAACAAGGTTTCTATACTGACCTGTATAGTTCTTTGCATACGGTACGCACTTCTGTTTTCACAGTTACAAGCTCTAGGAACTGATCCTTCTCAATTCTTTGCTTCAAGATTTTCTTAGCCTATAAAAGGACAGAGCATGAGACATATTGACAGCTAAAATACCAACAACCATGATCAGGAATACCAATCATCAGTATAGCTTTAGATAATAAAAGATTACCTCCAGAAGTTCTTTCTCATGCTCCTTATTTAGATCATCAACTCTTTTTTTGAGCTCAGAGAAATCATGAGGATTTGTATACATAAAAGAATGATGCTCCAGGTCTGACTGCAAAAAAAATCCTTGTTTAGGAGAGGGAAAAAAATCATGAATATTTGTAAAGCTATGCTTTCTGTCCCTTGTGACATAATACGTAATTTGATTGAAACCAGTCATTCGTTGGTAATGTAAAAACAACCAAAAGCAAAGAACAAAATCTGAATGTAAAATCAAGCGAATGTCATGAAGTATCAAGTATCAACAACCACAAATATGATTAACATCCACATAAACGCGAATTTCCAACTAAAAAATATGGGCATACGTAAACTATGGTAAAAAAGCTTTTGCATAATCATCCCAGAGGACATACCTTGATCCAATACATCCCTAGAAGCTTTGCTAAGGGAGCAAACACTTGCAATGTCTCCAATGCAATGCTGGACTGCAAAAAAAAAGGAAAAAAAAGAGGAAAAAAAACAGTTTCAAGTAAATAACCAACAGAAAAGTCTCAAGCCACTAGTTGGAAACAAAACTACCTGCTTATGCTTAGGCATGTGTGAAAGAGTTCGCATGTTATGCAGGCGATCAGCAAGTTTGACAATGATCACTCGTACCTAAAAGGGAGCTTTTATTTTCACATAATTTCCAATAGTCAGAATAAAATATCAACTGACTATTCAAATGACAATACCTCTTCTGTCATCGCAAGGAACATTTGCCTCAAATCATCAGCTTTTACATCTTGCACTGAATTATCCACATATTTACATTTAAGTTTTCCCAACTTGGAAACCTAATTTATGTGAAAATATATAATCACTATATAACATCATATACTTCCAGATAATCCTTAAAGAGAATGACTCAAGGAAACACTACTTTTGTCTCTCCTTCAACAATGTGTCGCACTATGGCACCAAATTCTTCCTCTATTCTTTCAAATGTACCGCTTGTGTCTTCAACAGTGTCATGCAATAATCCAGCAGCAATAGACTACCAGTCTAGTTCCTAAGAGTAGGTTAAAAATAAATAAGTAAACAAATTAATAGATAGATAAAAAAACAAAACATATAAATTGGTTATAAAGGAAAATTTGCTTGTAAATTACAGGACATTTTGAATATAAACGTGAGTCTTTAACAACTTACAAGTTCTCCGAGAATGCATGCGACTTCAACCGGATGAATAATAAAAGGCTCTCCACTTCGCCTTTTTTGACCATTGTGAGCTTCAAATGCCAGCTGCACTGACCAAAGGAGCAACGATACATGTAAGCATTCTCCAAATCAAATGCTACATATTGTAACATATATACAAAAAAGCATAATTACAGTTCAGTGTATATGAAACTCTCTGGGTAATGCTTACCTTCAGAGCATCATTCACCAATTTCAACTCCTATGGTGCAAGATATGAAATTGTTGGCCTTAGATCCTACAGCAATGGTGAATTCAATGAAAATATAAACGAATGATCTAAAAACTGCAAGCTGTGCACTCCAGTTGTCATGTAACAGCTTAAGGGGAAAATGCTATAAATGACTTTGTTCTTTGCATGCTTCCATAAACGCAACAAACAAAAATGGTTAAGGACAAAAAGAATTGAAAAATAAAAAAGGATGAAATTATAATTGTTCCTCTCATCTTTCTATAAACCAGAAGCTTCAACAACAGACGTAACAAAAGAATGTAAACTCATTCGTTGGTCATAACTCATAAGTAGGAAAATAGCTTTAGACAACGTTATTGCAATAATAAATTATAATAATACATAACAATTTGACACTGATAAAGATCCATATGACCATGTAGACAGCTTTAGATTAAGCAATGCTGAAAGGTGCAACAGGGATGAGGATAATGTGACATAGGAAGTCCCAATTGAACTAGAAAAAAGCCAAATGTCTATACCTTGATAACTTCAAGTCATGCATTGAAAATATCAAGCATAGGGAAAAGAGAAAAAGGGCATATCCAAGAAAACTGAAATGAATATGCAATATCAATATAAGGCTTATGCAGATTAACATAAATGGAAAAAAACATGACATGATTTTTTTTCTTGAGAAGGAAGACATTATGATCATATGGTGTGCTCAGGTACGAAATGTGTTTGTATTGATATGTGGTAGTTATGGTTGTCAATAATTTCTTCATGAATGTGGTTGTAAATGATTGGTGAAATGGTTGACCCCATCACCAGTGATTCGTCCTTCCGACATATCCAAAACTCATGTCTTCATGCTACTTAAAGTTGGTAAATGTTAGTGTCTGTGAACATTAAGATGGCACAGAGCCCATACAAGATGGGTCTAAAGTATAATACACTTACAGTAAATAAAGCAGATTTCCTAGAAAAGAGATTCAAATAGCAAGCTCTCAAATAGCAAGCTCGATATTTGTAAAGCTTGATATAAGTTTAATATTGCTTCAAATGCAGTTCTTCAACATGAATCGTAATTATTTAGTATACCTTAGTCACGCAGTAGTAAGCCCCATCTGCATCCCATATCCGACGGCCAATGATATACTCCCTATCGCTGCAGAAGAATGGAAACTAAACAGCAAGACAAAACAAACCTCAATAAGCAAACAAAACAACCAAATCTTCATGTATCTCAAAACCTCCAATGAAAAAAAATCTCTCACCTTTCGCATCCATCAAACTACCAATGTCCCCGTCTTCGCACACTCATCCAGTATGTTGTGCTCGAGGAGCATGTCGTCCCACTTGTTCTTGGTCCGGAACTCATCGTCCCAGAAGAAATCCCTCACCGTCGCCGGCGCTGCATCCTCAAATATCGTGCTGCTCCGGTATTGCGGATGGCCCGTCTTTAAATTCAAGAAACCAACACAAAATCTTGATATGCAAAGGCTCAATTTCAAAGAGTTTGATCAAAAGGGCAATAAGGTATATACCTCAGGCTCTCTCCTCCAGGCTCGGTAGCTAAACCCTGGCATCGACTTGTCCATCATCAGCTGCCAAGCAGGCCCTCCGTCTGTTACCTCAACAAGCCGACGCAAATGCTCCAAATCCTTGGTCGTCACGGCCAATTCCTCGTTCTCCATAACTCGATCACTAATCAGTAACATCCGATTCTATCAAAAACCCCATTTTCCCAAACAATCTCAAACCCCCAAGAAACCCAAAAGGGAAAGACCTTAACTTACCTCATTTCGACATCGTAGTCGGACTTATCCCACTTCTAGCAGCTCAAGGAGGTGCAGAACGCGAAACAATCCAATCTCAACATGTCGCCGCCATCGCTATTTGGATTCCCAATCTTGCCGACAACCATCATATGTCATCGTGGTCGACGGAGCTCCGAATGCCCTCCAGGTCGATCAAGGCAGCGCCATAGGTCGAGTCCACCGGTACGAGCACCATCTCTGACACCGATGGCGGCGAGCATCAGGAGAGCATCCAAACCCCTAATTGGCCTTGAATCTAACGTTGAGGGATTAGCTTTTTTGAATTGCGGAGAGAGAGAGAGAGAGAGAGAGAGAGAGAGAGAAGGTAGGGTCTGAGACAGGAGACGCGGAGAAGTTATGGTCTGGGGATAAGGGGGCGAACGAAAACGACGGGACGAAACATTTGGGAAGCCCGCCTTTGCGATAACAACGCCTGCAAAAAGACAAACGCTGTTTATTGTCAAACCTATAATAGCGCTTGCAACAGACAAGCGCTATCTATTATCAAATATATAATAGCGCTTGCAGAAAGAAGCGCTGTCTATTATCTGACCTTTAACAGCGCTTGCAAAAAGAAGCGTTGTCTATTATGTGTGCCTCTAATAAACAGCGCTTGCAGAAAGAAGCGCTGTCTATTATCCGACTTTTAACAGCGCTTGCAGAAAGAAGCGCTGTCTATTCTCAGACCTTTAACAGCGCTTGTAAAAAGAAGCGCTCTCTATTATATGTGCCTCTAATTAACAGCGCTTATAATTGACAAGCGCTATTAGAGGTGCGCTATTAAAGGTCCTTTTTGTAGTAGTGCCTCCTTCAACCGATCCCGGAGGTTGTCATCCCACCGAGGCTACCCCTCGGCCTGCCGAAGAACGGAACCGCGCCTTCAGCTCAAGCGAACGCGCCATCGGCCGACCCCACGGGTCATCTCCGTCCCACGTGACAGCCACGACGACACGGGGTCCCGCGTGTCCCCTTTGACCGCGTTGACCCCGCACCCTCCATACTATCGATTTGCGGGGAAAACACCCGTAAACAAGTAGATTAATTAATTTTAAGCATAATTTTTAATTAATCCCAAATTACATTAGTGGTATTAGTGCTTTAAATTGTGAAACTTTTTTCAAATCTTTTGTATGGTTTGGATCACCATCTATAAGTGTGATAACGACACCTTTTATATGGATAAAAAATGTGGCTAAATCATTGAGGAGAGATCGGTGACGTACATACTGGCCAAACTTTGTTAACAAATTTTACTATGCTTGTGTATGAATGTGTTTAGTTATCTTGTGTGTACTATGCTGTATATATTAATGTAATCATTTAATCTATAATCAACAAGTAAAATTGAAATTATTTTTTTAGTTGTGCTATAACTCTATTCACCCGTCTATAGTTTTCATGAGGGTATAACCTTGTAACAAAATATCCTCTCATTCACCGTTGTCTTCTCCTCATCTCCTGAATGCAATGGATTTTGGTTATAACCCATGAATGCATCCATACAACACAACAATATGTAGAATAATGTATTATCAACAAGTTGGTTAGAGCTATCAAACAAGCTTTGTTATCATCGATAAAGTTGATGCCCGTGTTCCACTTCATGTTAGCATTCTTCATTAAGACCACATTCACCAACCATATGTGATACTGGACTTCGGATATCAAGCATATGTCTAATAGTATAGACACTTCCTTACTGCCTTGTGTTTCTAATCTACAACACACCTTTTCTTCTAGAAAACAGACTTGATATTCAATTATACCTATAATCTATGTGTTGACATCTCGAGATCTATGCATGATATGTTCGTGTCTAGACAAAAACATCCAAGTTTCCTTTCAAGAGATGGATTAAATCATAGAAATAACATTTCCATGAGTAAATTACCAAACAAAACATTTCTATGAGTAGGGACCCCAATGTGAGCTCCCTTTTCTGGAAATGATACTTTTTGACTATCTTCAGTGGGATGAAGTAATGCGACTGCAATTCATCCTTTAACGTTAACCCATAAATATGCAGATAGTATGTCGATACCTTTCCTCGTCAACGACAAAGCATAATAGTCTTAATTTTTACTTTATCGCTCTTTGCATAGCTTATATTTAACTTTGAAAGAAATTCATCAGCTGATGACACTACAACTTCTAGCACCACAAACGGGTGTCTCCAATAATCTCATTAGAAGCTAATGGTGAGTTAACCACCATTAAATTTGTTTTGATTGTGGATGTTCTGTCTGCTTCCTCCACTAAGTGTTATAAGCACTCAAAACAGTTGGCAACCATATTATGTCAGACTGTTTGCATAGTATAATGATTCCAAACTATTTTTTATAATCCACCTCTGCGGTATCAGTGCCAATTTGATACACGAGCCTTAATTTCCATATTGTACAACATCCTCCTAACCTCCAAGGCTCTCAAATTTATGGCAACGTTGATTGCAACATCATGTGGAGTTTGGATTCTGTTTACGAGTGTTTTCTCACTGCTGAATTGTTGACCGGAGGGTGGGAGGTCAACGCGGTCAAAGGGGACACGCAGGAACTCCGGGGTCGGTTGAAGGCACAGTCGCTCGGTGAGGGACGCGCGGATCCTCGCGTCGGCTTGCCGAAGCGTAGCATCGGTGAAGCGACGCCCTCCTGGTGGTGGAGACGAACGAGCTCGAGGACGAGGGCGCTCGGCTCCGGCTGTGAAGGCGCTGAGGGGTAGCCTCTCGGCGCCGCTGGATCTACTGAACCTGAATAGACGAGAGAGCTCGTCAGGAGGTCGGACTTTGGTTCCGACCGATTGCCCTCCGATGCCAAAGTCAGATCTGGTCTGATAGGTGCTCGGTGGGATTGGGCTTGGTTCGCAGAGAGACTAAGCCCCGATCCTCGGGCCGAGCTATGCAGGAGAAGAATGTAATGGTGGAAGAAGGTGTAAGTATGTGTCTGAGATACCTCCGTTGTAGATCTCGGAGATCCGCCCCCTTTCTTATGAAGCATTCCCCTCTTCATATACCTGAGCCCCACGCGATAATGGGCCATTATTGCCATCATTCATGGGCGCGTGCCAAGTGGAAAGTTTTGACCTCCACTAATTGCACCCGTTTGATGAGGGCATGTATGCCATAAAGGTTGCAATGATGGGTGAGTGGTGGCCATTAAATCGGGCCATAATTGGCGAGTGATGACCATGAAGTCGGGCCATGATTGACAAATTATTGCCGTGAAGGTGGCTACCATAATTGGTGGGCCATGATGGCTGGAGTGATGGCATTGGGCGGTTGCCATATTTGGCGAATGCTTCCTCGATTTGGACCAAGATTTCCTCCACTATGGAAGTTGGCAGTATTTTGGGCCTTCGTATTGTGTGGAGAAACGCGACCCGCCCGTGAAATCCTTAGTCCGGAGCCCAAGGCCGTAGTAGGCTGGTTGACTGGTCGTGGTTGACTTGGCTCCTTTGGGCCCGATCAAAATGGTCGTATCAATTGTCCCCATCTTCTGAGCTCTACCATTGTTGAGGTATAGGTCGGGAGATGTAGTATAAGGGGGGAGAAGTTGCTCCTTTTGTAAAATTGGTCCGACTTACGGAGTCAGCTTGAGGCAATACTTTGTTAGTCCAAGATTCGTTCGGTGGCGAGGGAAGTGACCCCTCGATTTACGGCCGACGAATGAGTGGATCGACCAGCTGGGGGAGTTGCCCCCATCCTTACGGTCGACGTGGTCGGTCCGCTGGGGGAGTTTCCCCTAGCCTTATGATCGACGGGTCGATTGGCTCGCTGGGAAAGCTACCACCAGTCTTACAGTCGATCGAGTGATTAGCCAGCTGGGGAAGTTGCCCCCAGCCTTACGGTCGATGTGGTCGGTCTGTTGGGGGAGTTTCCCCCAGCCTTATGATCGACGGGTCGATTGGCCCACTGGGGGCGACCTCCAGTCTTATGGTCAATCGAGTGATCAGCCAGCTGGGAGAGTTGCCTCCAGCCTTACTGTTGATCTGGTTGGTCCGTTGGGGGAGTTGACCCTAACCTTACAGTTGATCTGGTGGGTCCGCTGGGGGAGTTGACCCCAGCCCTACGGTCGATTGGCCCGCTGGGGGGCGACCCCCAGTCTTATGGTCAATCGAGTGATCAACCAGCGGGGGGAGTTGCTTCCAGCCTTACGGTTGATATGGTCGATCCGCTAGCGGAGTTGCCCCCGGCCTTATGATCGATGGGTCGATTGGCCCGCTGGGGGAGCTACTTCCAGTCTTATAGTCGATTGAGTGATAGGCCAGCTTGGGGAGTTGCCCCCAGCCTTATAACCGATCCGTTCGTTTGGTCACGGGGGGAGTTTCCCTTCGAGTTATGGCCGACGAATGAGTAGGTCAGCCAGCTGGGAGAGTTGCCCCCAGCCTTACGACCGACCCGTTCGTTCGGTTGTGAGGGGATTTTCCCCTGGACTTATGGCCGACGAAGGGGTAAGGACCTTGTGAAAACTTCCGAAGGTCCCATAGAGGCACTCTGCATCTACTTCGTCCGACTCGGGGGGGGGATGCGGGAGTAGTTCGGCAGCCCGGTCGGGGCCATTCGTTTAGCTATAGCTTTGGCGGCCCTTCAGAAGGGCTGCTTGGATGTCCGAACGGAGTCCGGATGAGCAGCTAAGTCGGATTGGTTGGGGGGTCGACAGCTCGGCAAGCGAGGGCCCAGCAGCACGGTCGGAGGAGCTTTTTGGACGCTCGAATTTGGACGACTGTGGTATGGTCAGATCAGGCCGGCCACGGTTGGAGGAACTGCTCGGATGCTCGAACTCGGACAACTGTGCGTCGTTCAGATCAGCTCAGCCATGGTCGGAGGAACTGCTCGGATGCTCGAACTCGGACGACTGTAGTTTGGTCGGATCGGCCCGACCACGGTCAGAGGAGCTGCTCGGATGCTCGAACTTGGACGACTGTGCTTCGGTCAGATCAGATCGGCCACGGTCAGAGGAGCTGCTCGAATGCTCGAACTCGGACAACTGTGCTTGGGTCAGATCGGTTCGGCCCGGCTCGCTGAGGGAGATTAGTAGGGTCGGCAGCTCTGTTAGGGTAAGGATGACTTCGTGAGCTTGACACGGTGGCTCGAAAGCTCAGCACGAAGGCCCATCACGGTGGCTCGGAAGCTCGGCATGGAGGCTCCTCGGTTGCTCGGTGGGGAGAGCTCAGCTTGGTGGGGAGAGCTCTGCTCGGTCGGTTGGCTGGGAGAGTACGGTCAACCCTTTGACTTACGTTGACGCCATCTTCGTTGTGAGAAATTGATCCTCTTGATCAGAGTGCGACACCATTGCAACTGCATCAGCGATTCCTGGCTCTGCATATGTAGGGCGCCAAGCCATAGAACCATCCCCTGGTGACCCGGCACATTTGACAGCTCGATAGCATGGCCGATCGACATCTTCAGTAGCATTGCGGTGGCAGAGAGGTGTCTTCGTCACCCTTGGTTGGAAATCAAAAGCAGGTGGGGAGAGGCAGCCCAGCGCGAAAGCGGGTCCAGTTGGATCGACATCGGTAGCCCTGCATGGGGGCATGTCTGGTTGGATCGACAACGTCAGCCCCGCCCGATTGGATCAGCAACGGCCTTCTCCTTGTGTGCTTTCGCCCTTGAAACCTGTGAAGATTTCAGGTATGCCGCCTCATTGAGAGTGATGGTCGGCGTCAGTTTCCTCCACTCCATTGAGCTCGGTGTATCTAGCGGTCTCCGGTATCTTCATCCGTCAGTAGTAAGTGATCAGCATCAGAAAGGCCCCGAACATGAGATTGATTCGCCAGACGAAGTCGACCTGCGGTACAGTGGAGGCGATCGGGCTCTTCATTGATTCTGCGGCATTGGGACGCGCTCAGATCAGATCGAGGCTCGTTCATCCCTTTGACGTAGATTGAAGCTCGTTCTATCTCCGATCAAGGGTCTAATTCGGTTGGATCGGGACCTCTCGGAAGCTTCAACGGTCGAACAATGGCATGAGGGGCTGAACTCATTCAGACCAAAAGCTTCAACAGCTAGGGATCAGCTCGATGGGTCGACCTTCGTCGAGGCTAGGTGACCCAAGCCTACCTCAGATCTAGTCGAAGAGACTGCTGGTGTTCCTGAAGATGGTCGAAGCGATCAACCGAAGGATCAGAGAAGCCGCCATCTTTGACAGTTTTGGGGGCGTCAGAGGTCGCCGTCGCCGTTTGGGCCTTGAGGGAAGATAGCTCCAATCGCGTATGACCTTGGGGGAAGTCAGGCGAAGATCGAACGATCTTTAGGTGTTTGTCGTTGAACTCCGATCTCATCTAGGATGATCAGAGGTCTGGAGTTGATTTCATTCCTCTTCTAAAGTCCGAAGCTCGAAAACAAAAGAAATTCCCAACCGGATCTCTGACGTAGTCGGGAGCCACATCGGGTGGCCTTAATGCTGGCGACGATTTCAAAGGTGGGTCGGTGTTGCTGCCGTCGACCCATCAGTGGGTCGGATGAGTCGTCATCCAGATCTCTTCAACGAAACCAACAGGCGGATCTGGGATAAACGCCATAGGTCGGAGCTGGGGTCATCGCCGCCAAAGCTTTGGAGCTACGGCCGAAGAGCGTGCCTCCATGGTTCTCATCGAGCTCTGGTGGTCAGCGAGCAAGCTTTGTTGGATCTTAATGAACTCTGGAGGTCAATGAGCTTGGATTGACACTGTCGAGGTCCCCAGAGCTTGCGCCTTAGATCAATTCGAAGGAGGTTGGATCGACCTTGATCGATGCCATCGGCCCCTGATCGAGCGTTGATTGGCGTTGTCAGAGCTTTTGGGGCTGGCGCGACTCGGATTAGATCGAAGAAGGTGGGATCGACTTCGTCGTTTCCATCGGCGTCTGATCGAGCCTTATGGACGTCAGATCAATGCCGTCAGCATCTGGTGGAGCCTGGATCGGTGCAGTCGGAGCTGTTGGGGCTTAGTCGAAGCTTTGTTAGCCTTGTCACCAAATCCTCGAGCTGATCTTGGTCGAAACTGAATCTTCGACAGTCGGATGACATCGCAGAGGGTCGAGTTCAGTGGATGAGCGGCAATTTCTCTGAGCTGCGATAGTTGGATAGATTGTTCAAGGCGATCGAAACCTAAAGGCCATCGTCGCCAACTAGGTCGACGTCGGATGTGGGATGACACCGCATCCAGATAAGAGTTGATGCTGCATCTGGTCGATTATTAAGGCTCTCTTTCGTCAGAACCTGAGGTGTTTCAGTGACCAGGCTTTGTGATTTTTCATTCATGCTTCATGCTAGGGGTGTAGTGCCTCCCTCCTTGAGACTAGTGAAGCCAACATGTTGCACTTCAGTTGCTTCAACTTCATGAAAGTGGAATATGCCAGATCTCCGGTGATGAGGATGGCCTCACCGCTGACGGCGATCGATATGAAGAAACCGATTTTGGTACAAATCGTTTCCGCCGTCATCGTCGAAGCAGAGGGAGAGCTAGATTTTGATTCATGGAACGAGTCATTGTTGACGTGGTTGATGACATGGGTGTTCAACTCGTTTCCACAGACGACTACAGATGTTTACGAGTGTTTTCTAACCACTGAATTGTTAACTTGAGGGTCGAAGGTCAACGCGGTCAAAGGGGACACGCGGGACCTCGGGTATCGGTTGCAGGTGAAGTCGCTCGGTGAGGGATGCGTGGATCCTCGCGTCGGCTCACCGAAGGGTAGCCTTGGCGAAGCGACAACCTCCTGGTTGTGGAGATGAACAGGCTCAGGGATGAAGGCACTCAGCT